>CM032624.1:34843097-35443097 GCA_019097785.1 Fraxinus excelsior | reverse complement strand
TTAGTTGAAAGAAAATCAAAACTCCATATGAACTTCGAGAAAATATAATTCCCAATATTGATTATTTCAAAGTCTTTGAGTACAAATACTTGATATTGAATACAAAAGAAAACTTAGAAAAATTTAATTCAAAATCCGCGTTGGGATTTTTCTAGTATACTCATCGACTAGTAAAGTTTATCGAGTTTACTATTAAAGAACTCTAGTTGTTGAAGAATCAATGCATGTCACTTTCTATGAAACTATCTCTCTTGATCGTGACAAACGTATTGATTTGATGTAAGAATGGAAACTCCATTCGAATAAATGACTATTCAAGACTAACACAAGGAAAATCCACAAGATAAAAATCAAGAAGGAGAAAATGTTCAACAAAATGAAGAACAGCTAACCGAAGTCCAAAATGACTTACATCTACCAGAAGAATGGAGATTTGTTTTTCCCCATCCTAAAGAACTAATCATTGGAGATTCATCACAAGGTATTAGTACTAGATCATCTACTAAAAAATCATTTGTAGTTGTGAACTCATTTCACAAATTTGTGAAGAATTAAATCAATTTGAATAAAACTATGTTTGGGATTTAGTTTCTAGACCAAATGTAAGAATGGAAACTCCACTCTGTTTGTTAAAACTCAAAAGAACAATATGATCATTGTTTAAATTTATATTGATGATATTATATTTGGTGCTACTAATATTTATCTATGTGAAGAATTCTCTAAGTGCATGAGTATAGAATTTGAGATGAGCATGATGAAGAACTTAAATTATTCATCGATCTCCAAATTAAGCAAACTTGTGATGTAATCTTCATCAATCAAAGTAAGTACATATTGGACATGCTCAAGAGTTTCAACATGGATGACATGAAGCCAATGAACACCCCTATAAGCACATCCATAAAATTAGACAAGGAAGATCAAGGGACGTCCGTTGATATAACAAAATATCGAGGTATGATCGGATCCATTCTTTACTTAACCGTAAGTAGACCCGATATTATATTTAGTGTGTGTCTATGTGCTAGATTTCAATCAAATCCTAAATAATCACATTTTAAGGTCGTGAACCGAATCTTTAGATATCTTAGTGGCACTAAAACTTTAGGGCTTTGGTATCCCAAGGGCACTCAGATTGATCTACTTAACTATTCGGATGCTGATTGGGCCGAGTGCACAATCGATCGTAAAAGCACTAGCGGAATATGTCATTTTTAGGCTTTGCACCTGTATCATGGTTTAGCAAGAAATAAAATTTCATTGCATTATCTATTGCCAAAGCCGAATTCATCTTGACTAGTGCCATAAACTTGTCTAAAAACCCTATTTTGCCCTCTAGAAAAAAACACATTGAAATTAGAAATCACTTTCTAAGAGAACATGCTCAAAAGGGTGATATTGTGTTAGAATTTGTAAACACATAAAATTTAATTGGTCGATATCTTCACAAAACCTCTAGCACTTGATTGTTTCTCACATATTAGAAGAGGTCTAGGCATTATCGATGAATTTGAAGTACATGATTAAGTTCAAACTACATGTGCTTACATCTCATCATTTCATGTGCACCATATTTACATAATTTAGTATGTTTTATTATTATTATTAAAAAAAGGGATCCGGACGAGGAATCGGACTGTCCGGACAAGCGTTCGATTTGACAAAAATTTGTTTTACTTTTCTCACTTTTCTCTCCCTAATTCTCTTCTCCATCACTCCATCTTCACTCTCAAATCATCAATTATCCATTAAAATGAAAAACTCATTACTTCTACATCTCAATTCTTCAAAAAATTCTCATTTTCATCCACTACAATCCAAAATCAAAACCCTAACCTCATGTATTCTTTAATCTATCTTTATTTTTGATTTTGATCAATGTTGGGCTCAAAACGAATGGAAAAAGGCTCAAGAGTATGGTGAGGCGATCTCCCTCTCCTTCATCCGACGAAGAGTTCGACTTGGAACCAGAGGTGTCGACCAACCCATTAGAAAAATCCTCATTTTGATAGGTAAAAATGTTGATTTTGCAGATTTTACTATTGAAGCACCCACATTTCATATATAAAAAGTCTTTGAAAAATAGGTTGGATTTCTATTACAACTTTTGAAGAGCATGCATATTCACGACTTATAAAAGAATTTTATAAAAACATGTCTATTTCCCGTTCCGGTGACATTTCATGTTTGATTAAAAATAAACGTCTTGTCATAAACAAAGCTCTCATTCGTAACATTTTAGAACTTGAGGTGTGTGCAACACAAATTTCTCTTCGCAAGGCACATCTCACGTTAGATGGCGATGACCCTACCGAGGCTTGTCATCGAGTCTCCAGGAATAATGTTGAAAATATGACAAAAGTTAGTACAAATCAACTTACTCTTCCATGGAAGGTTTTACAAAACATCATTGCCAGCATTATCCTACCACGAAAGGGTCATCGGAACGAAGTGAGTTCGTTTGATCTCTTTCTTCTCGACTTATTTCTTATCGATAAGTAACTTGATTTTTCCACCATTGCATTAGGATCATGAAGATTGTTCATTCATCATGACACATTAAAGCTTTACCATACGACATGCTTCTCACAAAAATTTTTAAACACTTTAACGTTTCGTTGGATGATGAGACATTTGTCTAACTTCGACCCACTGACACCATAAATATTCAAACCCTTAAACGCATGAAAATCACCAAAGAACACGATCAATGGGTTGCACATACCAAGAGGTTTGACCTCTTGTGTCCTTCAACTCTGCCATTTGAGGGCGATGACGAGGGTAACGATGATGACCTCCCGGAAGCTCCTATTTCTCCTCTCGACATTTCAGGCTCCAATATACCCTGAACTTCAGGTAGTGGCTTCACGTTTACCAAAGATAAATACAACATATTGAACGATTGCATTGACTCCCTCACATCCTCGGTTGATGGCCTAGGCGGGATGCTTCATTAGATGTAAGTTCATCAGGTCGCTATACAAGCTCAACAGTCTGCTATACTAACTTAATAGGAAGCCATTCAAGCACAACAGACAGCGATGTAAGCTCAACAGAATGCCTTCTACGCTCATTTTTATGCCCGCTTTTCCCATCTGCCTTCTCCGGAGCCGTAGTCGTTATTTTTTTTCATGGTGAATTTTTACCTTATTTGCTTTACGATGGATATTTCTTTTTGCTTCATGATTAATAAAAAATGGGAAAATTGTTGACTTATGGTTGATCTCATGTTTTGATTATAACAAACAAAATATTTTTATCTCTAACATTTGTATTCGAGTCTTCATTTTTACGTATTGCAAACTTGAACAAATCCAAGACAAAACATTTCCTACCAAAGGACTAAATGTGACGATCAAGAAATCTCAAGGTGGAAATCAAGCATTCACAATTGGAGACAAATTAAGCACTTGAGTCAAATTCAAAATCTAGCAACAAATCGTGCACTCGTGCCAAATCAATCAAAGATATTAGAACTATATGTTTGAACTCACTTGTAAAGCTAAATACTTTAATCCCTAGCAATGACTCATTGAAAAACTCGAGGGACGAATTTGTTTATGCACGATAAAAATTCACTTCATTAAACGTTTGCACAAAGATTATTTTTCAAAGGTAAGACTTTCAACTTAATTTTCAATCATATTAGCATCACATACTTTGAAAAATCAAGTATAAATCTGACAAAACAAAAGAAAATGGGCCAATGTTCTGGCCTTTCGGACGTTCGGATGGCGAACCGGGCGTCCGGTTCAGCCGGAACGGTCAATTTTTCGACCGTTCTAATTCAACATCCAACGACTATTTTTCAATCGTCCAGTACTATTCTGGATGTCTAGATTATCGTTCGGTTCGATAGAAAATTTTATATTTTCAACTACTATAAATACTAACTCACTTGTTATTTATTACAACAACTTAAGAGCATTCAAGTTAGATTCTTTAAGCAACATTGTATTGATTTCTCATCTCATTTATTATCATGAATCATTTTTGCTTTGAAAAACTATTGAACAAATTAACTTTTGAAAATCATTCTACACATCAAAGTTTTTCATACCTAATACTTGATCTTCATTCATTGCTATTTATTCAAATGTTAGCATACTTCTCTCTGGTACTTAATTGTAACCATTTCATTTATTAAGAGAGAAGCTTAAATTTGTAAAATCAATTTTCTTCAAACTTGTGGGTTGTGTTGAGGTCCGATAAAGCTTAGCGTTGTATAAGGATCGGTACTCCTTGGTTGTAAGTCACCTGAAGATTTACAAATGGTTGGATTGCACCACAAGTTAATCAACATAGTGAAATTGACTTTACTCATGTAGGAGAGCTTGGTAATGGAGGACGTAGATCATTGTATTAGATCGAACCTCCATAATTACATCGTTTGCATTTTCTATCCCTCTTTACCTATTGCTTTCATATTCGTGCTTATTACTTGAATTAATCTATCTAGTTATTACGTGCTTAATTTTAGATTAAAATTTTGAAGTGTTAAAAATCAATTCATCCCCCATTTGGTTAACTATTATTGGGCTTTCAATTGGTATTAGAGCGAGGTGCTCGTTTTAAAATTAAGATTTTACAACCTCGAGCATTGGCTAACTATAACAATCTTCAAAATCTCCATGGGTATTCCACAAATTGATCTCCCTTCTTTAATGGCACACATTATAATTATTGGAAAGCTAGAACGATTATTTACATTCAATCAATAGATTATAATATTTGAAAGGTCATTGGATATGGTCCTCACGTGCCTACCAACAATATTAAAATTGATGGAAAACCCAATCAATCTATTGCTAAACATAGAGAGGAATATGATGAAAATGATAAAATAAAATTGTCCTTAAGTGCTAGAGCCAAAAACCTACTTCATTGTGCTTTAGATAGAAATGAGTTTAACCATATTAGTACACGTGACTCTGCATATGATATATGACATGCTCTAGAAGTCACTCATGTTAGCACAAGTAAGGTAAAATAAACCAAGATTAATATCTTCGTCAAAGAATTTGAAAATTTCCTCATGAAATAAGACGAACCCATTGTTGACATGATTACTCGCTTCACTATATTGTTAATGGTTTCAAAGGCTTTGATCGTAGATTTACTAACGATAAGCTTGTAAGTAAAATTCTTAGGCCACTTTCGAAAGATTGGAGCTCATTGAAGATGTTGAGTGAGAACGCCAAAGATGTCAACACTTATCCTTTGGAGGAACTTTAAGGAACTTTGATGACATATGAGCTCAACAATGTCGAAACCAATGAGAATACGAGGAAGAGCAATGAAGAATCAATTGAGCCTCCTAGGCGTCAAATTTTTCTCAAATCGATAATTGATGAAGGAAATACAATTGAGCATATGAGTGATGAAGAGCTTGATGATCTTGTACTTCTTTTCAAAAAATGGATAGGCTTTCGAAATAATCGAATGTTTCAAAAAAAAAAAAAAAAGAAGAAAGAAGCAAGCAAATTGTTTGTTATGATTGTGACAAATCCGATCACAAGAGAATCGAGTGCCCAAACAAAAAGAAAAATCTCAAGAAAAATGCACTCTAACCAACATGGGATGAAAGAGACGACGATGATCGCGATGAAAATGAAAGTCAAGAAGAAATCGCCAACATGTGCTTTATGACAATCAATGATGAGATAAATTCTATTAAAATATTCTCATATGATGATTTATCTTCCTTCTATGATGAAATTCTAGAAGAATTTAAAAAACTCGCCTTTTGTTATTCTATTTTTAAAAAGAAATATAAATTATTAAAAAATGAAATGGAGAAAATTTTGGATTTTAAAAAGGAAAATATTGATTATGATTCATTGCACAAAGAAAATTGTTCTTTGAAAATAAAGGTTGAAGACTCGACAAAAATTGTTTTAAAATTCACTCAAGAGGAGAAGAATTTTGATTTAATACTAGGTGATAAAAAAAAAAACAACATTTTCAATAAAGGAGACATTGAATATAAATCATGTTTTAAATAAAATCTCTCAAAAATTTATTTGTCAAAGCCTCAAATACAATACCCTCAAAAACTAGTTATAGTTTCTGCCACAAGGATGGACATATTGCCTACAACTGTCTAACCCAAAATAATCTACACTTTGAAAAAAAAGTGGACTTGAGGATCTACTAAAACTAACTACCAAGGACACAACCTTATATGGGTACCAAAAATCAAAAGTTGAATTACTATTGTAGGTACCGATGAAGATGGCGAGCAAATGGTTCCGAGATAGCGGGTGTTCAAAGCACATGATCGGAGATAGAACTTTACTATCGAATTTCAAAAGGAATGATGGAAGTCATGCCACATTTGGAGACAAATGCAAAGGGAAAAATCATTGGAATTGGAAGCATTGATAATTATCTTTCCCCTTTCGTTGAAATGTACTATTGGTAGATAACCTCAAACATAATTTACGTAGTATTAGTCAATTATGTGATAAATGCTTTTATATTAAATTCGATTCTTCTAAATGTCTCATTAAGGATGCTACATCTAAGAAGGTATTGTTTATAAGAAGTAGAAGCAAAGATGTTTATATCATAGGTGGTTAGATTAGAATCCATTCTCATGCTACTCGCATTTGCTTGTCATAAAGAATTCATTGTTTATCAAATGGATGTTAAAAGGCTTTTCTTAATGACTTTATTCAAGAAGTGTTTGTTGAACAACCAACGGGTTTTAAAAATCACAAATATTCGGACTATATTTTCAAACTTCAAAAAACTCTCTACGGTCTAAAAGATTGGGGGAATGGTATAGTAATTCACAAATCATATGCGATAAAGTATTTCTCTTATTACAAATGATCGTTTGTTTGTTATAATTAAAAAGATGAGAAATTGTTGACCTATGGTTGATCTCATGTTTTGATTATAACAAACAAAGTATTTTTATATCTAACATTTGTATTCAAGTCTTCATTTTTACATGTTGCAAACTTGATGAAATTGAAGACAAAACAATTGCTACCAAAGGACGTGAAGGTGACGATCAAGAAAGCTCAAGGTGGAAATCGAACGTTCACAATCGGTCCCTGGAAAGACAAATTGAGCACTTGCGTCAAATTCAAAATCGAGCAACAAATTGTACACTCACGCCAAATCAATCGAAGATATTAGAACTATGTGTTTGAACTCACTTGTAAAGGTAAAATACTTTAATCCCTAGCAATGACTTATTGAAAAGCTCAAGTGACGAATTTGTTTATGCACAATAAAAATTCACTTCGTTAAACGTTTGCACAAAAAATATTTTTCAAAGGTAAGAATTTTAACTTAAATCCTATTAGCATTACATACTTTGAAAAATCAAGTAAAAACTTTATTCAAAAAACTTATCGATTGCAAACAAAACAAAAGAAAAGGGGGCCAAAGTTTTGGACCGTTTTGATTCTGACATACAATGACTATTTTTCAGTTGTCCGGTACTGTTCCCGACATTCGGATGATCGACCGGTTCGATAAAAATCTTATGTTTTCATTTGCTATAAATACTAACTCACTTGCCATTTATTACAACTTAAGAGAATTCAAATGAGATTCTTTGAGCAAAATTGTATTGATTTCTCATCTCATTTATTATCATAAAATCATTTTTACTTTGAAAAGCTTTTGATCAAATTAACTTTTGAAAATCACTCTACACATCAAAGTTTTTCATACCTAATACTTGAGCTTCATTCATTACTATTTATTAAAGTGTTAACTTATTTCTCTCTTTGCACTTAATTGTGATCATATCATTTATTAAGAGAAATTTTTCAATTTGTAAAATCAATTTTCTTCATACTTTTGGGTTGTGTTGAAGTTCGGTAAAACTCAACGTTGTATAAGGATTAGTGCTCCTTGGTTGTAAGTCACCTAAATTTTGTAAATGATTGGATTGTACCACAAGTCAATCAATATAGTGAAATTGGTCTTACTTGTGCTGGAGAGTTTGGTAATAGAGGACATAAATCCTTGCATTTGATCGAACTTCCATAATTATATAGTTTGTAGTTTCTATCTCTCTTTATCTATCGCTTTCATATTCATGCTTATTACTTGAATTAATCTATCTATTTATTACGTGCTTAATTTTAGATTAAAATTTCGAAAAAGTGTTAAAAATCAATTCACACTTCTCTTGGTTAGCTATTTTAAGCTTTCACTTTGCTTCTAAAATAGCGCGAGGGAAGATTACATGTTTAAGGTAGTTAAGAGATACAATTTCAAAATTAAGAAAGTTCTATTAAAGTTTCAAAAATCATGTCATAATTAAAATATATTAACTAAATAGATAATTGAAAGTACTTTATTAATTAAATATATTAATATCACAATATTATACAATTTAGAGTCATACTTACGTAATAGTCATAATCATAGACCATCACAAACACATACCACAAATTTTATAGGTCATAATTTATTTATTGATCACAAATTATCAAATTAATAGGTCACGTATTATTTCTGGATCACAAACCATGAATTTTATATGTTACAATTTATTTCATAATTACGAATTATTAAATTAATAGGTCATATTTTGTTTTCCGATCACAAATCACAAATTTTGCAAATCACCAACATATTTCATAGTCACAAATTATCAAGCTAATTGGTCACAAGGGTTTTTTTTTTTTTTGCTATTGTTGCCCATGGGTTGTGGAGAATAAATTGGTGCCAGGGAATAAAGTTATTGGGTGAGGGAGAGAGTGATTAGATGGAGAAAATGGAAGTAATTTAATTAGTGATTAATTATTAAGAATCTATTTATTTAATAAATGTTAATGACTAACTATAACCTAAATTATGAAAGATGAAAATTAAAATTGATTTATGAAATGCAGACTTTAAGAATAGCCCTAGTAATTTCCCCATATTAGGTTGTTGGGAGTTTGAGGAAGTAGTGAGAGCATGAAACCCAATTAAAATTGGGGAAAAATTCATAAATAAGGTGTTTACTTTACACCAAATAAAAAATCAGGTTTATTGTTTGAAAATTCAAAAATCAAATTTTTTTTAATGAAATAATAAATTATTAAATCAATTTATTATTAAATATTTAATTCTAATATAATATAATTAATCCATCCCACATGCATCATCCATACCACTCCGACGATCATTCCGACCACCACTCTTCTCCGACGACCGTTCCGACGACTGCTCCGATTCCGACAACTATTCCGACGACTATTTCCAATGACCATTCTGGTCACAGATTTACAATTTACGGTCACAGTTCAAAAATTTTATAGGTCACAATTAATTCGTTGGTCACAGATTCCAAAATTAATTGGTCACATATCAAAATTTATAAGTCACAATTAATTCGTTGGTCACAGATTTCAAAATTAATTGATCACAGATCAAAATTTATAGGTCACACAGTCACAAATTTCCAAAATAATTGGTCACAGATTTTTTTACGGTCACATATTATATAATTTTTAGGTCACAGATAACAAAATGGTTGGTCACAGAGTAACAGATTACTGAATTTTAAATTCACAGATTATATTTTTTATCACAAAACCAAAATCAGAAACTCTTAATCCCATTACCGTCAAAACTACCACTGCCACCGTCGCCAGTCACAGTACCTTCACACCCACAGCACAAACCACCAAAACCATCCGTTTTCTACTAAATTTTAGCTCCGCTGTAACCACCACGCAACCACCCAACAGTAGACACAGAACACATATACACCCCACAGCATAAACCACGCAGCCACTGCACACATATACACCAAAATCGCCACCAAAACCATCCGATTTCTCCTAAATTTCATCTCCACTGTAACCACAACGCAACCATAGCACGCACACACACACACACACACACCACATCTGGTCAAATACCACCGCGCACACAGCGTCACCGCCACTGCCACCCACAACACATACCCACAACCACCGCACCCAACCACAACACCATCTCACAATAGCAACACCACCACCCCAAATAAATCAACAAATGCAAAAAAACACCAAAACATCGTCGAGCCAGATCGACGGACCAATCGACACCAACATCTTACCATTACCGTTAACTACAGAACAACGACGGTCTCATCTCACATATCTGCTTCGAAACCACCACCACCACACCACCCACAGCCACCACCACCACCTCCTCCTCATCTCCATTTACACCACACGACAACACCCACAGCAAAACATGAGAAGGGGATGAGGGAGAAGAAAGGGACTGCACACGGTCATCGCGAGAATGGGAGGAGGGAGGAGATGAGAGGTGTTGTTGCTGCTCGTCGCGAGAAGAGGATGAGGGAGAAGAGAGAAGCACTGTTGCTGCTGCTCATCGCGAGAAAAGGATGCCATCGCTGCTCGTCGCGACGAATGTGCACCGATGCTCGTCGGATCGCTGTGAATGATCGTCGGAGCAGCCTTCTACTTGTTGTCAACGGATCCGCCGGATGGAGAGGATGGAGTCGCCGGAGGGAGAAGAGTGAGAAAGAAGAGAGAGGAGGAAAGAAGATAGGCGAAAGGGGGAGAAATGGTCAAATGGATTGATAAAATTAGGGTTTTAATATTAATATATTTATTAAAATATAAAATCATTACCTATTTTTGAATAATTAAACATTTAACCTGATTTTTGAACACTAATCTTTAAACATCTGATTTTTTGTAATTTCCCTTAAAACTGACCCAGCTAATTGGGCCTGATCTATTCAGCCTAAGTTAACTCCAATTTCCGGGCCCCCAAATGAAGTGCCAAGTGTATCAACTTTGGCCCAATCTCAAAGTCTTAAAAGCTGGGGCAAGACAACTTTGTAGGAATTTTCCTGTTCTTTTAACGCGTACGAAATTTATAGCTGAAATAAAACTCTTCCCCTCGCAATTCTCTGGTAGTATACCATAAAAAAACATTCTTTCTGTTGATTTGTGTTTGAATTTTATTGAATTGAGAACCCATGGCCTCTAGCGGAAACAAGAACATCAACTCCAAGCTGGTTCGTACTTACCTGGATCTGCTTTTTTTTTTTCCCCCTTATTTATTTTCACTTCTTATATAATCATTTGCGTTTCTTTTACGTGCTTGTTAACCTGCTTCGGCTTTAATTTCTCGCTGTTGATGTGTTATTATTCTCCAAAATTATAATATTTTTTTACCTCAATTTTGCTTCTCTATTTTTAGGTATTTTGTGGTAAATTTTGCATTCGCTGTTCGTATTTAACTCTTAATTATCCTTAGTTTTGCAAATTCCTGGCGATTCATGTCAATTTCGCGGTGTTTATGGGTAGCTGTTCGCGTTTGTTGAATTATTTCTAATTTATGTCTAATTTTGTGTGATCGCATTTGGGTTGATGGTTCTGTTGATAATAAGCTTGAGAGAATGATAGGGTAGGGGCTTATATGGGAGAAGGAGAGTGAAAAAGACCATTAAATTTCGGATTCAATCATCGTACTAAAACACAACTAATGACCACGAAAGATTTCTCTTAAACTATCTAGGTTTGTTTTATGCTTGCGAGAGACAATGGGGTAGTGTTTGGAACACTGATTTTGAGCATATAAAGAATCTAGTAAGATATTGGTATATAGATGGTATTATGGTGGATTAAATTGAATATTATTAATATTCTTCTATTTTTCGTTCAAAAGAAAGTCAAATATCATATCTTTTCTAATCTGTCCTAAACCCACGTCCAACCTGTGCATTTTATGATATGGTTGATTGGGAAAATGACTTAATTTTGAATTCAAAATTAAAGAATACCATCCATCCTAATCTACCATAATACAACGTACTTAATACTATATATTATAATTTCGTACTAAATTCCTTATATGGCCTAATCTAGTACGCCAAGCGTAGCCTAAATTTACTAAAAGAATTACCCCTCGTTTCCAGTTGAAAAGATGTGGTCTGAATTTTGCAGTCAAATATACAGTTTCAGATGTGTTGTATCTTATTAATCTGAGAATGAAGTTTTATGCAACAAAAAATAAATCGGTGAGAAAGTATCCATTTCATGGTGAAAATGAGACCAAGTTAGTCAGTTGAGGAAAAGTGAGTACTTGTTTTATAATACCAGTCTTGGTGATGAAGTAGTTCATGTGTATGCATCATAAAATTATCATGAATGGTTGACTCTTGTTTGCTGATTCAATTGTTTTCGTGAGGGCAAAAGAAAATTGAGTCTTAAACTATTACGTTCATAGATTAGGTTATACAGTACCCTCTCTTTGAGAAACCAATGAAAAAATTCCTAAAGTGATCAATTGGATTCTATGGCCTTTTTGGTAAGTCGATGATGATTATTTGAATATCGACCTGTTTTTCATACTGTAACAGTTGGCATTACCGTTTCTTTCAGAGGTTTGAGTAACAAGATTTACCTTTACTGCTCATCTCTTGTTTCTTGCCTTCACTTTTCATGTTGCTAACTTGTGTGAAATTTATTTTTACCTAAGGTGCTTCTCGGAGATTCTGGAGCTGGAAAATCCAGTCTAGTCCTGCGATTTGTAAAGGGACAATTTATTGAATTTCAGGTTGGTCCAAACCGTGTACTATCATACTTTTCATATGGGTAGTTGTTGACAAAACCACATTAAACTTTTTCTTCTGGTCCCTGGCATGGTTTAAAAAGGCAGTCTTGAGGCGCGCTTCAACCTGAGGCATAGCACCTGTGCCTCAAGGCGCTATGTCAGGTGCTTTTTTGTGAGGTAGATGCCTCAAATCATACGTCTCATGGAGGTGTGAGACATTCACCTCATGTGTTTTTTGTAATTTGAATGTTTTATTCTTTGTTTTGAGCATGACGTGCATTTCAAAGATAAAGCCTAAAGGCTTTTAATTGCGCCCATCTTCTCAAATAAAAAAAAAATGGCCCATTTATTTTTCTTAACAATAAAAAAATCTAAACCCTTACCCCCTAGCATACTCCACCCAGTGGCTTCTTGAAGAAGGAAAGGAAGAAGCTTCTTTTCCAAGTTCAGCAGCTTCTTGTATGTAATATTTTTTTCCCTTCTTTATTTTTCTGCTTTTCATCTCTTTTTTTTTTCCTGAAATTTTACTTGCTCAAGAGTCGAAACAATTTAATATTTGCTACTTTATTAACTTATTTTGTTGTTGATTCTAAGGCGAGTTCTTTAAGATTGACTGTTTAGGGTGTATTATATGTATATGTTTCTATTTATATTTTTTTATTTGACTAGGTTTTTGTTTGTTTTGAGGCTTACACCTCAAAGCGATTCAAGGGTTACCCCTTGTTTCATGAAGAAAAAAGGCCTTAATACCTATTTCTGCCTTTTTAAACATTGGTCTCTGGAGAGTAGAACTTTACTTTTATGTCTGATGTAGGAATCAACTATTGGTGCTGCATTTTTCTCACAAACAGTGGCTGTGAATGACACAACTGTAAAATTCGAAATATGGGATACAGCTGGTCAGGAGAGATATCACAGCTTAGCTCCAATGTACTATCGGGGAGCTGCTGCGGCCGTGATTGTCTATGATATAGCAAACCAAGTAAGTGCTCATCGCCCACTTTGAGACTTTGTCATCACTCATTGTGGTCATATTGTTTTTCTTGGAATACAGTAGGTTAGGAGAGAGATCATGATATTTTATAGGATTAATAGCAAAAAACCTGTTAGAAACGTTTACATGTGCAATGTACCCCATACCTATTGGAAATCTCAGAACCCCTTGGCTTGAAACCTTTTGCACGAAGAACCCCCTGCCGTCAAGATTATTTAGATTTGCCGTTAAAAATAGTAAAAAATGCCAAAATTAAAAATGAATTATTGTAATTTCAGTATCCAAACTTTTATTTTTTTAACAAATTAATCCAAATTTTTTATATGTGCCGACTACAATTCCCAAATCTTTAAAACTTGATTTTTCACCCCACTTCATCTTCTTCCCCAAAAATAATAATAATAAAAACGGTTCTCTTATTCAAAATGGTAACTTAATATTTTTTCCATAACGGGCGACCTTTGAATCTGTATGAACTCCTAACAAATCACTGCCTGATTTCGAATTTAGCCAAGATGGAGAGGCCAAGTTCGAACCAAGAACATGAACTAATGAAAAATCTGTTAGCTGAATTCGATTTCACCAAGGAGATGAAGATTAAAACTGAATCAAATAACAAGAATCTTTAATAGTAACACAGTGTGCTGGCCGAACACAAAGCTGCCAAGAACCTTCAAATCTTCAAACTTGCCGAATGTAAAGACTGCAAATCTTCAAAGAAAACCTCAATAATTCTGGATGAATTTTGTATAAAAGAGTTTTCAAGAAACTTCAAATCTTCAAAGATTAAACACTTCGACAGGATGTAACTTTGAATAAGATTGTTCCCCACATGAATGGCAACAGCAAAGCATCTAGTGGATCTGATATTACGATGTCGAGTTCTGAGAGCAGCTCGGGACTTGAGACACCTTGGGAACCCCTGATGAAGAACTCCCATCACGAGTCTAGCGGATACCCATCGTCTCTGAGTCGTTACTCGGGGCCTCGGCAGCCAAAACCCGATGCACCGAAAGGAATGTATATGGAGCATCAAACGATACAATGGGAGTGTCTCAGGAGTTCTGCCTTTGAACCAAGTACTGATGGTAATTCAAGCACTTGGTTTCTCTTGGGAACACTCCCAAGAGGCTTCAGATATTGTGATTGAGAAACTCAAATCTGAGCTTGTTGCTTTGAAGGATGTAAATTAATATTATTATTATTTTTTTTTTTTTTAGGGGTCCAATAGGTAAGGAGGTATATCGCATATGGAAATGTTATTAGAGGGATTCTGCTATTAATCCTATTTTATAATATATAGACGGAGTTGTAAATTGTAACAATTTCTTGTCTTTCTAGGAATCCTTTGAGCGGGCAAAAAATTGGGTTCGGGAGCTTAAAGCGCAAGGTAAATTACCTATCCTTTGATTGGGCAAATATGGCTTCAATTGCCTTTACTTTTCTTTTCTTTTTGAGTTTTTTGGGGATTGGGCAGGGGTGCTATATTTTGATGTTTCTGAATTGTCTCTCTTTGTTATTCACATATAGCTAAAGTTAATTAGTTTTAAAGGATTTGGCGTATTTTCTTATCTTTCTTTAGCTATTAATGCCAATAACTTCTGCCCTTTATGCTAATTTATTACTAATGGAAATAGAAAAAATAAAATAAAATAAAATACACATTGGTCTGTGTCAAACATGCACTTAGATAGACATGTTTTTTATTTATTTTTATTGCAAACATTTTCTGCCTGTTTGGAAGTTTTATTGTTCACTTTATTCTTCCCGTGGCATTAGGAAACTCAAACACGGTTATGGCACTTGCTGGGAACAAGGCTGATTTAATAGATGCAAGAAGGGTGCCAGCAGAGGCAAGTTTCTCTCTCTCTCTCTCTCTCGTTTCAGCTTTCCTTCTAATGAAAATGTAATGAAATTTAGCCCTGGTTTGTCATCCATTTTTTGCGAACTCTTTTTTTGTCGAACTCATTTTTAACCACACATTTACACTATAAAATATTTTGCATGTAAATCCAAAATTTTTTCATACTTTTTAACCACATATTCTCCAAAAAAATTACTATTTCAAAAGTCATTCTCCCCAAAAAAACTCTTTAGTGGCTACCAAACAGAGGGTACAGAGTACTATAGTCAAACATAGAAAATGCATTTGAAATATATGCATCCCTGCTTAATTAGTCAGTTCGATATGTAAATACTAAATACTTAGAATTGTGTATTGTTAGATATTAGGACTCCAAACTCCAAAATTCCGGGCTTAGTTTGCACCAATCGACACGACAATCAACAACCCAATTCCAAACCAATCTCTCCCAAAACCGGTTGCTCTATGGGTTACCCACAAAGGGTAAGGTTTGAACTTTAATATAGCCTCAAAGATCAGCCACAAAGGCTAGGGGGGAAGGAGAAGAAACAAGGCTCTAAAAGGGAAGCACACGGCCAAGCATAGAAGAGGAGAGGCGTTGTCTCTTTTTCTTCTTCAAACACAATGGGCTTATTAATTTCACACACCAACTACAACAGTACCGTGGCAGCATATGTAAGGTACCAAATGTTGGGCTTTAGGTTAATAGGTAATAGGGCCCAATAGGTAAAATTAATGGGCTGTCAACCATATAAGTCGTTCAAGGTAATGAGTCGGGCCATGAATAACACTAATTAAATCATGAGTGTGTTTGAGCCACATTATTTTGGAATAATGTATTCTGGAATATTAGATTGATGGAACCCTGAGGGATAGCTCAATTGGTCAGGCCTTGAGTTTGCTCCCCAATGGTCATCAGTTCGAGTCCCTTCAGGGCCACTGAGGTGAGAAACGATTGTAAACTTCAGGGCCCCGTGGGATTAGTTGAGGTGCGCGCAAGCTGGCCCGGACATTCACGGTTATCAAAAAAAAAAAATTAGATTGATGGAGAATGTGTGGTTGAAAAAAAAATAAAAGTTATTGATATGATGGAAAATATTATTTTATTGAAAAATGTATGGTTGAAAATAAGTAGAAGAATGAGAATACAAATTTTAATGTGTATCAAACAGGGCCTATGTTACTTCAAATTGCCCAAATAGGTTGTAGGATCGGTCTAAATAATTGTGGTGTCGATATTTCATTTTACTCATTGGCCGATGCTTATGAAGTATAATCCAAAAAATCGGTTTAATATCATCGCCCGGATTTATTGGGTATCAAAACCCCAACAGTACTTATGAAACATACTAGTTATGATGGTCTGGTAAAACTAACGTAGGGGCTAGTGATTAGAGAAAGAGTGAACCTTGTTTAGTTTCCATTATTTTCAAAATACATTTTTCTCTTTTATTTTCAACTACATATTATTCAATAAAATAATATTGCACGCAAACTAGAACTTTACTTTATTTTTCAACTACACATTCTCCATCAAAATACTATTCCAAAATGTGTTTTTGGCAAAAAAAGAAAAAGAAAAATGGGGCTCAAACAGGCTCCTTCATTCAGAGTACCCTAGCCTGACCTTTTCTTGGAAATGTAGGCTTATGGGAGTTACAGATATGCAAAAAAAGGAAAAATTTACTGATAGGCACCCTGATACACTTCACATTCGCGAGGCGGAATAAGCAAGACAGCCACTCACATATAGCGGAATGAACATGCAGTAGACAAATTTTACAGCATTACGTTAGTTTTTTAAGGTGGTAAATTGGAGAATTTTACAGAATAAGGCTGGCGCAATATATAAATGGCGATAGGATTCTATTTTGGGGATTCATTCAGAATTGGAGAGTTGTGAGGGAGAGTGTCAAGCCTCTTCAATGCTTGGCAAAATATTGTAATTCCTTTTCAAACTCATGTTTTCTTTGAGTTTGGTCTTAAATATAGACTCGTTCTATCCCTTTTATTTTATTTCATCTGCATGTCACAGTGATTTGCTTAAATGAAGGTTGCTTTTTATGATTAATAAAAAAAAAAAACATAAATACCGTCTGTAATTCATTCCTGTCTGTACATTCGGTACAGAAATATAAATACAAATCCAATTTTCAGTTTTGTAATACATTCTGCTTTCATTCTATAATTTAATACACAAATGCACAAACAGCTAAAACCAATGCTTGCTTCATTTTCAATTGAATCACAGGTCGTCCATTGTATCTGGTTCCTGTACAACAACAGAAATTACAAAGCCCTCAGTTACTTGGCTAGCATGAGTGTCTTTTGTCCATGGCAAAAATCCAACTGATAAAAATTCTCAGAGCTGTTGAAAAATATTTATCGTTGTTATCTTTTTCTTTATTCACATTAGTTCATTCCGTGCTGGGAATCATACTCTAAAGTTACTGTCGAATGAAATTTAACAATACTAACATAGATCATGATTTGTGAACGAGTACATAGTTGCAGACCATGAACGAATTATTCGTATGCCAAACTTAGTTTAAATGTGTTTGCTCTCTTGCATGCCAATTTTTTTTTTCTCAGCTGTATGAATGCTATTTTTTTGCAGGAAGCAGATACCTATGCACAGGAGAATGGGCTTTTCTTTATGGAAACCTCTGCAAAAACTGCAACGAATGTCAATGAACTATTTTATGAAATAGGTAAGAGTGTTAGCTTGAAAAGTATTATAGAATATGCAGGGATGTATTTTTAGCTTCAATAGGTCCTTTAGAACTCGTAAAGAAATATGGATCTTCACTTCTTGTTTGCGTTTCTTCGAGGAATAAATTGCGAACAAGATTCATCTCTAATTTAGGGATCATATAGAATTAATCCGAGACCAATCCCAATTTTCTGAAGTTGTCTAAGCAGAAAGGAAAATTTTAAGCCTTATTTGGGAAAGATTTTCTCATTTTTCCCCAAAATCATTCTCAACCACACATTCATTCTATGGGATCCACAACTTTTTCCCTACTTTTTAACCCCATGTTCTCCAAAAGCATCATTTTTAACCTGGAAAAAATTCTTCCAAACAAACACTTTGCACATGGATAGCCTCAATCGTGACACAATCATGACTACATTTTTTGTGCATCAACAGCAAAGAGACTACCTCGTCTGCAGCCAGCACCAAACCCTTCAGGCATGGTTCTTGTGGATAATCAGACTCCAGCAGAAAGGGCAGCCAGTGCTTCTTGTTGCTCTTAAAGTTGATGTATAGTTGTCATTGCAGATGAATGTACTAATATAAAATCATAACAAACTTTAGTGGCTACACTGTGTGTACCATTTCTTTAGAAATGTAAAGAGAAATTCTCAAGTCGGTTTTCAAATTTTTATTTAGTATTTGGCTTCGGCATGTCATGTGATATGAAAATGGTGCAGGAATCTGCTTTATTATGTTTTAGCACGGGATGTGAATTTCCGTTAATTAATAAAAAAACATCGTCGTATGCATGTAATATTCTTGAAGTTCAATGTGGCTTTGTACCTCAGCATTTTAGAATCTTGCACCCTTATAGATGAACTTTGGAGTTCTGCTTCGTTTGTTGAAATAAAATTGTCATGAACATGCGAGTGAATACCAGTTCAATCTCAGTTAAATCTTATTATTCACCAGATTCTGAGGTCATTTAATAATTAATATATTCTTAAGATGCATCTTATATGTGTTTAAATTAAAGATAATTAAAGATAGCATATCTGGTGGAGACATAATGGCGTATCAGAACAAGTACATTTAAGTGTATATAATATGTTACCTAAGGGACAGAACTTTTAAACCTAAACGTAAGTTGGTTATCTGATTGAAATAAAAAATAAATAAATAAATAAAGTTAAGTACAGTAGACATCAACAAGTGCAGGTAGGCAATGACATCGTTTTGATTCTATAATGTCCAATACGATGTATGATACGTCCTCTGTTAGCATTTCCAGCTAACTTTTTTGTCTAAAAAAGAAAAATAAGTGTAACAAGTACAAATCGTGGGGTTTTATACAAATAATATATTTAATCTGTAAAGGAAAGTGGCATTTAATAATTTTAAGGTGTGTTTGATTGCAAGTATGAAATTTGCATGGAATAAAATAAATTCTAGGCTTGCATGGAAATTAATAATTAAATGTATTTAATTTTTGACATGAAAAATATTATACTTGTCTATCTTCTATTAGTAATCAGATGAGTTAGGAGAGTGAATTGCATGAAAAATAAAATCTTGCCATTTTTTTTTAAAAAAATATGTAGTTACGTGACCAGCTTTTGAAAAATATTTTTCATGAAAAAAATGTCAATCAACCACCCAAAATTAAAGACTTGGATGAAAAAATGACGCTTTTTATGGAAAGTAAAGACAATCAAACACATTTAGTGTCATATATATCGAATAATTATAATTCTTGTAGAAATAAGTAAATGCACCACGGGTTACTCAACTTTATTTTCATGTCAATTGTCACTCAATCACATCATTCAACTTCGATTTGGTTGCAAGTTTGATCGCTCATCTTCAATGTTGTCCTCTAGTGGGGTTACCAAATGTCTTATTTGAGTTACTTATCTTCAATTTGGTTTAATCAGATTAACCAACTTTGGTTTCCTTGCAAAAATCTGTTCATTTTGTCCAGTGTTGGTCACCCAATTTTGAGTGCAGTTGCATTTGGACCACTCGTCTTCAATTTGACGCAATCGGATTAAACAACTTCGATTTGCTTGTAAATTTGCCACTCAGCTTCTATTTGGTGCAATCAGGTCACCCAACTTCAATTTTATTGCAAATATGGTAATTCTATCCTCAGTTTTATTAATGTAACTTGCTACTAAAAAATAATTGATGACTAGTGTGTATGTTTATGTCACAAAACAATACACATTTCCGAAAGAGTATGAACTAAAAATACATTTTTATACATCATGTATCCATGAATCTTAATGTACAAGTCACACGACCATACATATTTATGAAAAACAATTTTATAAGACAATGTGTGAACTAAAAATACATTTTTAGACGTAAAGTATCCATGAATTTTAATGTTCGAGTCAACATATTACGTTAGTTAAATCGATGCCGTTGGACAAATTAAAAACAAATGACCAGATTTTCAAGAAAATGAAAATTGGGTGATATGGCTGAAGATGAGTGAGCTCAAAATTGAACTAACAACGGAGATGTGATGCTATACTTTTAACAAGGCGGCTGAGAAACTGCTGGAGTCTGCTAATTTTGCGTCATCTCCACGCTGATTCATAGTGATGTTAGGATCCTAATTTTTAATTCATTAACTCTTCTGGTGTTAGATTAATTATTAAACCTCAATCGAATGGAATTTGAGTTTAATTAGTGGCATGGTACCCACTAATCTCTAAGGCCTGTTTGGAATCAATTAAAAGTTAAAACTTCGTCAGCCTTACATTATTTCATCGCATTTAAAATAACTAAACTTGATGCATGTGTTCATTTAAGGTTGATACATAATGGATTAATTTATAAAGGTTTGGATTACTCAGACTAATAAGTTTATATTTTGAAACGAAAAGTCAAATCCAAGGATAGAGACCGGCGACCTTTTTTTTTTTTTTTTCTCTCACTGAACTGATACATGGAAAAAAGAAAATTTCAATAATTATTATTATTTTTTGTATCAATAAAAAATGCAAGGGGTTTGGTGCAAGCTCCATTTTCCACACCAGTGAGAGGAAAATGTGTGGTTAAAAAGGAAAATTTTTAGACTTGAACTACTTTATTAGTAGATTAACTTTTCAGACTTGAACGTCGAGTTCTGTTGGAAGTATTGCGATGACTAAATTATAAATTAATTAAACCGGACTAGCTAGCTCGCTCGCTAAGAACTCATCAACCAAACATATACATATTGATTAAGCAATTAATCTTAATCTGAATTAATGATTATTTTGATTAGTGAAAGAGCTTATTGCTGATTAGTTTCTGAGGTGTAATTGCTCGTGCCAACCACTTTCTTTGTGTGTGTGTATGTATTTGATTCACATTGAAATAATTAATTAATTAATTTAAGTAATTAACATGGGAGGCTCTTTGCTTTTTATTCTCTAATCACATTACATAATAATAATTAAAATAAAGCACGCGCAGACGCAGCAAATTTTGAATTATTCAGTAGGCTGAATCTATCCATTCATAGAACGCCGCTTGCGTCCTTTCTACATTAAGACATAAATCCAAGTACACAGACAATCGCCGGGTTTCGTCTATATTAATAATTAAACCATATTTAATGATGTTAATAATCGTACTCCCATGCAACATCTGTAAGAAGCAGTTTCGAAAACCCTAATTTTTTCGAAATAAAACCATTAATTTACACTCGAATGTTGCCTATTTATACTGGTATTCTTAGACTGATCTAATTGCAAAACAATGGAATCCATCATCTCCTCCTCCTTCTCCTTCAACTTCGACTTCACATTTATTTTTCTTTTAGGGTTCTTGATTTTCAATATTCAATGCCATGCAAGAGAAACAAGAAACCATGAGTCACTAGTCTTGGGTTTAACTCATGCCAAAACCACTATTGCCACTCCAAATTCTTTAAAGAAACCGTCTGAATTCTTGGACATGATGGAGCCACTCAGAGAAGTAAGAGATGGATACATTATAACCCTAAATTTAGGGACACCCTCTCAGGTCATTCAAGTATATATGGACACTGGAAGTGACCTTACTTGGGTACCTTGTGGAAATCTATCTTTTGAATGCATAGATTGCGATGATTATAGAAATAACAAGTTAACGGCTAGCTTTTCTCCCTCACGATCCTCTTCATCTTTACGAGATACTTGTTCTAGTCCCTTTTGTATTGACATCCACAGCTCGGATAATTCCTATGATCCTTGTGTCATTGCTGGATGCTCGTTAAGTACCCTACTCCGGTCCACTTGTTACAGGCCATGCCCTTCTTTCGCTTACACTTATGGTGATGGTGTCGTTACTGGAATGCTTACTAGGGATATCCTTAAAGTCCACACAAGTATCCCTAATGCCACTAGGGAGATTCCTAAGTTTAGTTTTGGTTGTGTTGGTTCCACATATAGAGAACCTATAGGAATTGTAGGTTTTGGCAGAGGACCACTCTCACTCCCTTCACAATTAGGGTTTCTTCAAAAGGGTTTCTCTCATTGTTTCTTGCCTTTCAAATTTGCCAACAACCCCAATATTTCAAGCCCTCTAGTTGTAGGAGATTTAGCAATCTCTTCCAAAGAGTATTTGCAATTTACACCAATGTTGAAGAGTCCCATGTACCCAAACTACTATTATATTGGTCTCGAGGCCATAACTGTAGGCAATGCCACTGCACGAACACAAGTGCCCTTAAGCTTGAGAGAATTTGATTCTTTTGGCAATGGGGGCATGATAATTGACTCGGGAACCACTTACACTCACTTACCTGAGACACTATACTCACAGTTTCTTTCAGTCCTCCAGTCAGTGATAACATTCCCTAGAGCAGAGGAAGTCGAGGAGAGAACTGGTTTCGATCTTTGCTACAGGGTTCCATGTCCAACCAATAACATTCTCGCGGACGATCTGCCTTTGATCACATTCCATTTCTTGAACAATGTGAGTCTTATACTGCCTCACGGGAATACTTTCTATGCAATGGGAGCGCCAAGTAACTCTAGTGTGGTGAAATGTTTGTTGTTCCGAAGCATGGACGAGAGTGACAATAATTATGGACCAGCTGGGATTTTCGGAAGCTTTCAACAACAAAATGTGGAAGTTGTTTATGATTTAGAGAAGGAAAGAATTGGATTTCAGACAGCAGATTGTGCATTGGCTGCAGCTTCTCAAGGACTCCACAGGACTTGAGACTGCCTTAAGTCCTAAGTTATGCTTTATAGAAAGCAAGACTTCCATGGAAATTAGTACCAGTCTAATTTTACAATTCCAGGCCGGTATTAGCTTTCCCATTTTGGATTTTCTACTTATCATTGTGTTTTTCTCATCTCTTATTAATGAAGCAATGCTGTTCTTTTGGTTGCACCACTTGCTCAAGCTCTAATTACTTTTGATGGAATTTTTTTTTTTTTTTTTGTTTATTTGAGTGTTCAATCAATGTTCATTTTGAGATCTCAACTGACTGGTGTAGAATCATGGCTAAAATTACAGCATCGGACTGACATATTTTCACTGTATTCAGATTGACACAGTTCTACTCAGAAGAATATGGATATGAACTAATCAAGAAGTGTTTAGCAGACCGGGGTTGATAGCTAGAACTATCGTCTTCCATTAAGAGTTGGAATGTAAAAGTTTCTGAGTCTAGTGACTGAAAACTTTATAATGGGAGTAACTAC
The DNA here is from genome assembly GCA_019097785.1 of Fraxinus excelsior. Classification (NCBI taxonomy): domain Eukaryota; kingdom Viridiplantae; phylum Streptophyta; class Magnoliopsida; order Lamiales; family Oleaceae; genus Fraxinus; species Fraxinus excelsior. The sequence continues at coordinate 35,419,311 of CM032624.1, read as the reverse complement.
TGCTCAAGTGATGAAATCTACAAGCCTAACTCATCATTATAAAATCATCTTACAATTTCTTAATGGGACCTATGAGATATGCTAAAACTCATAACACACTCCTGATGAAGAAAGATTTTGAGATTATGTCATCAGTGGGAATAATTTCATAGAGACAAAATCAGATTGAGGGTTAACTATATTTCCCAGTTCTAAACAGTTGCTTTTCATGCAACAGACAAACAGCAAAAGACATGCATTAATGCAAAATTACAATAGCTTTAGAGATAATAAAAGCAACGTCAAATTCGTCCTAGCCATTTACAGTGTATTCATTTCCGACAAACCTGAGAAATCAAGTCGTGTTTCACATCTCTTCATCTTCTATGGTTCTCTCCACCATTTCTCCCATCCCGAGTATCCTTCTAATGCTTTGTACAAGGAATTAGGAATAACATTGTTTTCACATCAGCTCACGAAATATATCATTTATCGCCATCTCATAGCTAGGTAAACTTATAGTACGCATCACTGCTTCTTTGCTAAGGTCTTTTTCAATCCCTTGAGAATCTTTCCAAACCACATCAAGTTCATGGTAGCAAGTGCTGAGGGTACACCGTATACCAAAATAAATCCGAACGTGTGCATCTGCATGACCTGCAAGAATCTCAAGAACTTCAGTAAAATTGCATAACGTCATGTGTTCTATCCCATGATCCATGACATAAATTTATAGTGAAACTATCAAGAGCATGGAATTCGAAACTCGGAACAATCTAGCAAACTTCTTAAGAAGAGAAGCAAAGAATGCATGAATGAGAGAGAAACGATATGATCTGGTCGTATGTCTTAGAGAGAATACAATACTATAACAACGATAATTTTCTTTTTATTATTTTAAAAAAAATTTACGCATAAATAAATGGTTAAATACAAGATATACTCCAAACTGCCTCTTTGCTCAAATAAATAAATATTGGAAGCCATTTACAAAATTGCGCATGTGCGTGTATTACATGGCTAAGTAATTCAAGCCCAAAGAAAGCCGAATAAACAGAAAAATTCGCAGGGCATTGGAAGTACAGAGAAGAGACTATGGGGAATTGGGGATCTTATTATTCCAATGGCATGAAAGGACAAACAATTAGGCTTCAAGGGACCATGAGGTCATAAGTTGGCAGTTACCTGATCATGGTGTAGATAGACATGGTAAAACATGTAAACAAACAAAAGAATTCTCGCCACCTGCATTTCATAATAAGACGTTAATAAGAGCAAAAACAAGTCACGAAAGACCAAAAGAATGCAATTGCCAGTTATCAGTATAAGGAGCATGTTTGGTAAGTTTAAAAGTAACTTTTCACTTTTTTCCCAAACATGTTCCGAAGCTACTTTTTTTTGTCAAAAACTTAATTTTGTAGAAAGTAAGTATTTATTTCTTCTGTAGAAAGTACTACTTTTTCTTAGCCAAACATGCTTAAGGTTCCATCACAAAGGGATGCTACAAAATTGAAAATCTGAAAGAAGCTTCCTCCATGTCAACTCATAGCATCATTGACATGGTCATTATAGGCATGATACACAGTTTACATTTGGTTCCTCTATGAAATATTACTTTGATAGTATAGGTTTATATTGCAATCAATGGAAATTAAGGTGTTAAGTTACGCACCAACCAAGCAAAAAATATCACAATGCCATTGATCAAATATGCATTGGATCTCTTCAACCCAGCAATATCGAGATACCTATGAAATAACCATGGAAATTCATCAGTCCAGCCTCAGCTTCATTAATCGTTTTCCTTATTCCACAAAATATGAGAACCCACCATCTCATGTTGATCTCTGGGGTTGTCACCTCGGATATTAGGATCATGAAGGTGTAAAGCTGCCCCTCCCCAGTGAGCATGGAGTATGATACTGCAATTGCTGAAAGAGAGTGATGGACAATCTGAAATTAAACAGTAAACGAACCGTTATTCTCATCAACTTGATATGGATATTGAGCATTTTCTATCAATGACATTTATTCTAGACAAAATGTGAATCTTTTCTATTTATACTCAGACACCAAAAGAGAAAGGAAGTTGACAAATGTACTTTGATATTGGAACCCAGAACTTCAGACACTCGTAGAAATGGAATGCAAAAATCAACATTTGAGGCTATAGATCATGATAAAGGAAAAATGAAGTGCGACTGCTAAGGTGACTCATCCCACTCGACCAAGCAGATCCAGTTAAGAGAACGACTGAATCTGCATCAAATTCTATCTCGACATTAATGTCTAAAGCATCATATCTCCAACATAGCTACATTCAGAAGTGTACCCAGTATATCTGAAAAAGGTAAGCACAGTTCCATATTCTTAAAACAATAATTTCAGTGGCTGAAAAACCCCCATATCAGACGTGGCATATCATGGGAAATGCAGAAATAAGCTAAATTGGATTTCTTTTGCAATATACTTACATATTCCACTCCACCCAAAGAAGGGTACAACCAACAAATCATCCCAAGATCTGAAATGAAGTACCCAACAGATACCTGCCAGAAGTCACAACACCCAAGAGATAAAGTGAATCTTACAGGGAAAAAAAGGGTACACCGGCCTCAACTGAAGCCTAGATAACGATCATATTTTTAACATATTTCAGCATAGATCAAGACACAATAACAAGAAAAGGATTGAAACAACATATTATAAATCTTCAACAAATTATGGGATGGGAACATGGAGAATCTTGTAGATACTCGATTAAATCTTTATATTGAACATTAAGGAGCACTCGTTTTTCATCTCATGCCTGCATCCTTCCATAAGCAACATATTTAGCATAATTTATCACACAGATAATCCATCATTAGCCAACAACCTACTGTGTTTTAGCTTCTTAATGCAAGAGCTGAGCTCCAAAGAGGAAATCAGGAACAGTTTTATTTTTGCTTAAAAAAATAAGTTGCCTTTCCCTGAGAAAAGCTTGGAAGAGAATGAAAACGAACATGCTGCAGCCAGGAATAAAAAAATACACAAATTGGTCCAGGAGTAAAATGATTATGTGGATTATGAACACTGTGTTCTATAATTGTTCAAATCCATTAGTTGACAATCTAAAGACCTTGAGATAAAGCCCTCCCTTCCCATTGGACATCCTCCCCACCCTCAAAGTTAAAAAAACAGAGAAGAAAAGAAAATGACAAAAAAAAAAAAAAAAGGACCTTGAAAATGACAAAAGATCAAACAACATGGTTTAATCTTTGAGTACAAACGGCATGCTTGAAAGATCCAATAATTATCTTCTTCAATACTCCCTCCGTCTCATTTATATAGACCGTCTTTCATTATTTTCTTATCTCATTTATATAGTCATGTTTCTTTATTGATAATGTTTTGTTTTGTACATTTACTAATATACTCTTATTTAATTTGTCTAGTTATAACCACTTTTCCCCATTTAATCTCGAAATTGTATAAAGACTAAATTGTTTCAAAACTTCAAATTATGGTTCCCAATGAATCTGGTCAAAATAATTTAAGAATGTGAGAGTTTTAAATTATATCATTCAATTTCTTTACTACTTCCAACAATAATTTACTATTAATTGTTAATAATTAAATAAGGGTAGGAAAGTTTTTCACAAAAATTGTTCTTTTAATAACATTAAATAAGATTTCTTAGTCCGTGTGAAAAACAAAACCAGTCTATATAAATAGGAAGGAGGGAGTACATAATTATGCATCTAAAAATATTACAGATGCACCAGAATCCTTACCCCCAGTGCAAATGTTGAGAGAGGTGAATTTCGGAATGTAATAAGCTCAGCAGAATAGTGATCAGAGAAAAGATCGGACCAAAAGACAAAGTACAAGGACGTAATTGAAATAAAAATGGCATGAAGGGTGGAGATACCACTGCAAAAAAGAAAGAATAAAGTCAGAAAAGTATCAGAAAAATAGATAATAAAGATATGAAAATTATTCACCGGTTGTTCCATTCAGTCCTTTGAATCTTTGTGAGGCCATTATAACCCCTGAAGTAAACGGCGCTGATGAGCTGAGTCAAATCATAGACCTGTTAAGAGGGCCGAACCATTGTAAAAGATTAACAAATTTTCAGAATGTTGGAGAAGCAATCTTGTTACTAGAGAGTGCTAATGTCCCAATCAAATAATGACACGTGCAGTTTTCAGTAATGATCTACCTATTTTTATTCATCAGTTCCATGTGTAATCAGCCTTATAAAATGCAATTGTTGCTAGGGTGCTGCAGTTACGTCTAGTACACATCTAATATTATATGAAAATATAGTAGTCCCAATCTCGCAAACACATTTTCCAACTTTGTTGCATAAGAGTAAGGACAAGAATATCCATCACTATGGTTCAAATCTTCATAATAATAATAATAATAAAAAGAAAAAAAAAAATACTTGTCCAGATAGTTCAAACCTGTAGGGGTTATAGTTAAGAAAGGAATTTAAATGTTTAAACATACCAATTTGCAGGTCAACACGCCACCAAGGACAGAAGTGTATGGAATAAAAGGATCTGCTAATATGTAGTTTTTAACCAGAACCTCAGCCTGGGTTCGATATGAATTCAATGCGAAAACAGTCCTCTTAGAAACTGCCATTATACCAAATTACCGGACCACGAATTTCATTCTTTCCTAGAACAGGATAATGTTCAAGCTTCCTGGAAACAATTCAACAAACAACTTTTACATACATTGTTTAGCATAACAAGGAAATGGAGATGATGCAGCCAATAGGATTTATGCCTACCAGATGCATCACCCTGAATGCCAGTATGAAAGAGTGAGAGGCAATTAATACAGTATATTGTTTTTGAGATGCACACATATATGATGGATTAAAATCTTGATTACTATAACTCATAGATGGGTATGGACTTATAATTTCACAACACTTATTATAAAGAAAGGATGTTGCTTAATTCAAAAATGTGGGTACTCTGTAATAAAGATATAGAAGTGTTCTGCAAGGCTCATGATGAGACCACATGTGACAACCTCAGCTGGCAGACACAAAAGGTCATATTCTTTGATGCTCAAAATATTGTAGTGGTGAAAAAGAAAACCCACACACGTGAAGAAAGACAAAACCTTGACAATTACATTTTGTCATCATTTACCTAAATTTGAGCAGAAAGATCAACATGGAAACAGAGAGAGACATTATCGCAAGCTAAAATTTTGCAGACCATTAGCTGATAATAATATACTGTCATTTTCCCGTAAGCATGGAAAGGACAGAAGATATTCCGCAACGCTAATTCTTGTCCAGATACTCAAATCCTCCAATGGATTGCAGAATCTTGCAAATTCAGATTTGCATAAATGTTCTAAGAAAATTGGGGGAGTCAGAAATTATTGTAACGTGTTTCCTTAGATACAGAGGCAGGGCTGAAATATTGTATTATGCATATTAGTAGAATTATAAAAGGAGAATTTAGCAATGCTAAATATTTGAACAAGACGATCAAATTTGTTTTGGCTAACATTTATAAAATCTTTATTGATAGAACCTTAAGTAAATGTCATAAGTTAAAATCACGGATATGGAAAGGAACAAATCAAACATGTGGAAGGCACAAACCTCCAAATCCAACTGACATCCACACTAGCCGAAACTTGTAGAAGTGCCAGTAGTCCGAGTTTTTTTGCAACTGAGTAAAAACATATTACATTCAGTTTCTTCATTAGTGAGGGAACTGCAGTAACAATCTAAAAGAAAGACAGAAAAGACTGCAAACATTTGAAATTAATATAGTCCTCAAAAGAAAAAATCCAATCACTAATTACAAACCCCTTATACTGAATGGTATATTAAGAGGATCGCACACATTGTTAAGTACATTATGCTCCAGGGATTGTACCTTTCCATGCTGGCAATCATAATAAATCAAGGCATTTCCCCCCAGAGATCATACTGATCACCGTAATAACCATTCATTGCATAAATCAAATCAGAAATACAAAAAATACTCATATGATATTGGGATCACAAATCAAACTCATGGACATCAAAACTTACAAATTGCACAAAAATTAGACTCTTGATACCTGTTAGTGAAGAGAAATCAAAATATCCACCAGCAGATTCCACCGAATCAACAAGCCATTAGATCAAACCCTTGCCAAAAAGATGGAGTTTTTCTATTATTAGAAGTGGCCCGGAACAAAACTGCCAAATGACAATGCCAAATAAAGGATCCGCGACAGAAAACGTGAAGTTCAATCAATGAACTAACCGAAAACCAAAAAGACGAAAAGGGTGATGATAATAGTGGGTAGTTTGCTTGTTAATAGTATTTGTAATGGTTTCTGTTCGAATCACCAACCCAAACAATGGGAGAAAGAGAGAGACGGGATAGAAGAGTATGGGAGATTTAGAATTTGTAGAAACATACGTAGAAAAATACATTCATGCTAGGGGGTGGAGAGAGTTACAGCTGACAAATATTTAGGCCTACGTGTGGAATTATGTTTGGCCCCGTCTGTGCGGATTGCGTTGCATTCTACGATTCTATCCGTAGAAAAGTAGAATCGATGATTTCTAGGTTCCATTTTGAGTTTAGGGTCTGATGGACAAATATGAAAAAGAATTTGAATTTTATGTCAGTTTGAAAATAAAAGTTTACCAAATTCATTTCGTTTTCCGTGAAAACGAAGAAAACGCAACTTAAAATGGTTGTATCTTGAAATTCGTTTTTCATTTTCACGTTGCAATTAAATGATCAAAGTAAAATTTATTTTTCTTGAATGCCACATTTTTCATGAAAAATGTGGCAATCAAACGTGGCCTTAGAGCTTAAAAAGCTACTTTTAAAAAATAAAAATAAAATAAAAGTCGAGTTAATTATCTCAAGACTCATTGAACTTATATGTCTTTTTGACTGTTTATTAAAGTTTCAGATGTCGATTTTTAGCTACTAATCTTATCAAAATATTCGATGTTACTCATTGACATGGCATCCGTAACGAAATTGATGATATGACAAATGAAATGAACAGATAGTGTCCAAATACCATTGACAAATTGCCACGTAAAAAATGCGTCTTTGTCTCTTTGATTACTCACTATACTTTAAGGCGATCGAGTTTTGGCTACTTAATTTGTAAAATTGATGCCGATGAACAACTCTTTTTTGTGGCCAATTATGGATGCTCTTCCAATAGGAGCTCCTAAATGAGTGACTAAACAAAATGGAAACACACACACACACACACAAAGGACTTTTTTTTTAATGGAATTAGTATCTGCAAATATTTTTATTGATGAAAATAATTATGGTGGATGTTTTTGTGTATGTTTTTGGCTGCACGGATTTTGGCTGCAAGTGATACATGTTGGTTTGCTGTTAATGTAGTTTATAAAATTTTCTTCTCATTTTATTCTATCCTTCTTCATCGTTCTGTTTTTAATTAGTAAATGTAAATGTTGAGCAATATTTATCTGACAAATTGTAAATTTGTCGAAGTTAACTTCAATATAATGCATAAGGTGATTAGAGATGACTTAGGGAGATCGAACATTAAGATGTTTATGCTTTAATACGGATGGACATGTATAATGTGTGGTAATTTGCGTGTAATATTATTTTATTAAAAAATGTTTAATTGAAAAGAGGAGAGAAAAATATATTTTGGAAAAAATGAGGATCAAACAAGGGCTTAGAATCGAAGCATCACAAGTTCTAGCTCCTATTCTTGGGTTTCTTTTAAAAAAAATTTAGCTTGGAATATAGATCAAATTTTGTTGTTATGCAAGTGATGCTTGGAACAACATTTCTAAATTTTTTGGACATGTTTACGTCAGTTTTACAAGTTTAGTGGCCAAAATTCGACCATCTTAAAATATAATGAGTAATCAAATATGTCTTTAAAAGTATAGCGAGCAATCAAAAATGTTTTTTTTTTTTTTTACATGACAATTTGCATAACGGTGTTTGGGCATCACCTGTGCATTTTGTCTGCCTGTCATCAATTTCGTTAGTGTTGTGAAATACGTATCATGCCCTTTAGTAATGTCCAACATTTTGATAAGTTAAGCGGCAAAAACTCAGCTTCTGAAACTTTAGCAAGCAGTTGAATGATTCTCAGGACAATTAACTCATAAAAGTCACAACTATTACGTAACATTCATAATTTGTTTATTTTAAATTACAAAAAATAGTGAATTCCAATAATTATAAGAGAACAAAACATGTTCTTAAATTGTTACTTTAAATTAAGTAGCCGTTTGAGCCTCATTTTTTCAAAAAATTATTTTTCCTCAAACTCATTTTCAAGCACACACCTCCCATAAATAATTTTACACATAAATTCAAATTTTTTTTTTATATATATTTTAACTACACATTTTTCAAAAAAAAAAAAAAAAAAAAAGGAAGAAAAGATCACTATTACCTATTTATCCTAAAAGTGGCTCAAACAAGGGTTGAATAACATAAATTAGTAGCTCCAACTGCACTAGAGATTGGACATTCCCCATTTAAATAATTTCTTTGGCAAAAATAATAGTTTATTTGTTATAAACTAAGAGAAAAGGAGGAGAATACATAGAAGTCAATGAACTTATGTATATTTTATTGAGAATCAAAGTCTCATATTTATATAGAAAAATTATAATGATCATTCCCTAATAAATATATAATTTACAACACTCTTCCTAGAATGTCACTTTATAAAATGTTTTTTTGTTAAAATCTTGTTGATAAAAACTTAGTAGGACAAAATTATCAAACGAACGAGAAAGAGTACAATATTTTTTTAGTATTAGAAATAAATGATGTCTCTTACAAAAAAAAAAAAAAATGATTTAGCGAAAGAAAAATGAGTATAACTACTCCCCATGATGTTGATTACCGTAAATCACTGAGTTGATGCATTTCTATCTCTTGTATCGATTTCTTGGATGTAGATGTCGACAATGCTTTTGTGAATAAGTCAATCACGTTATCACTTGAGCGAATGTTTTTCTAAAATCGATATCATTAATTTTCTAAAACTCATGCGTATACAAGAATTTTGGAGAAATATGCTTTGTTTCCGTCTCTTTTTATATCACTTGGGAATGTTGCACTAAACAATATCATCCTTAGGATGAGGAAAGTGAGGGACGAGTTGCAATCGATCATGTGGAAGTACGTTGGAATTGTTCGATCAACAACAAGGCTGCAAACTGCAGAGAAGAGGATTGAGGAATTGGAATTGGAATGGGAAACATACTTATTTCAGCAGGGACCTGTTTTGTTGTGCCAAACTGGTCGCAAGCAGCGCTCTTGCAAGGCACGAAAGTCGAGGGCTTCATTATACCACTGATTTCCCAAATTTGGAAGAAAGCAAAAGGATTTTTCCTAAATTTTTCAAATAATCTACAATTTTGTTGAGATTTTCAAGAGTTTCAATTAGACATAAATATCAACATAAACTATCGCAACAACAAATTCAGCGTCTATTTGGTGCTCATTTGTATAAATTCTTTTACCGTTACACAGTGAACAATTCTTTTTTTATTCAAAATTTCAGACATTGACTCGACAAAAGTCTGTCAAAAGTTATTCCACTCTTTTAAGCTTTACCAATTTACCCATTTTTCAAAAATTACACCGTGATTTCTTTGCCATTGATGGGGCATAATTGGAAAACAAAGACCTTGGAGCAAATACAAAAGTCATGAAACGATGGACCACGAATGATGTAATTGGACAATGCATTCTCTCAAATTAATGGCTGGCTCAATATATTTGTTTTCTTTATGAAAACATACGAGCACACATTGTCATTTTTATAACCTTCATTCAATAAATATTCATTAAGTTGATTAAACCACATGTGCTCAGATTGTTTTAATCCATATAATGATATTTACAATTTACTCCTGTTTGTTTCCCATTATCTACCCAAAAGAATGAAATTTTTGACCGTTAAAGTCAAAGAAGTGGGTCCCATTGTCTCACAAAAAAGTCCAAAATTGTGGCTCTTTTACCGTTGCAACGGTAGAAAATTTTGTTTTCATGAAAAACAAACAAATGCTTAATTAAGAATATAGTTCTCTGACATGTATAATTTATTTATGACACTTTAAGTCCTTCGGGAGCTTTCATGTATATATCTATATAGTTAGGTAGTTACTACATCCATTAGGCGCATGTCGAGTCTTTGTAATACATTCAAATTAATGAAGAATCTAAAAGTGATGATATCATTTATGGGAGAGTATATTTCTTCTTAATCAGCTCCATGTCTTAACGAGAAACTTTGGCTATAAATTGGACTTTGTATCTCGTAATTTTATTATTTTCACTTACAAAAACCCATTGTATCCTACCAGAATTATATTTTCAGATGATCAAAATATATGTCTAAACACTTCTCATTTCTATAAAGAATTCAACTTTACTTGAATGATATCTTTTTGTTTTAACCAATCATTTCTATGTGACAGTCTATTAGTTTTTAACATGTTGCGATTCACGATCCTCATTTTACGTTATTTAATGAGTCACGTTAAATGAGAAAATATTCTCTATAACACTATTATTTTGTTCCCATAATTTACGAGATAATAAATAATTATTGAAATCTTTTGTACAATTGTGGTTCTTGGTGAACCATATCATGAGTATTTGATGGATCAATTTGTTCTAATATTACTTTTTGTGAAGTTTTCAATGATTTTTCTCTTGTGCATTTCTCTTACAAGGTATAGAGTTATTGACACTAATTGATCAATCATGCTTTTAGCATATTTGAAATTCATTTGCTACATTAAATTGGCGCAAAACATCCCTACCTATGACGGTTGTTGTGGAAAACGTCCCTACGTTCGATTTTTTGGTGCAGAACGTCCCAACCTTTGCATTTTCTTGCGCAAAACGTCCTTTTGACCAATTTTTAACATAAAATGACCATTATACCCTCTTATATAAATAAAACAAAAAAGAAAAGAAAAGAAAAATAAAGAATAAATTGCAATCTAGTCCAAAACATTTTTAAAAGTGCAAATCAATCCAAATAAATTATTAAAATAATCAAAAATCAAAAATAAAAACTTTTCTCTCCTATCCCCATTTCTTGTCTCGTCCTTTCTTTCCCCGTCTCCTTTCCCACCTCGACGGAAAAGTTTTTATTTTTTATTATTTTAATAATTTATTTGGATTGATTTGCACTTTTAAAAATGTTTTGGACTAGATTGTAATTTATTCTTTATTTTTCTTTTCTTTTCTTTTTTGTTTTATTTATATAAGAGGGTATAATGGTCATTTTATGTTAAAAATTGGTCAAAAGGACGTTTTGCGCAAGAAAATGCAAAGGTAGGGACGTTCTGCACCAAAAAATCGAACGTAGGGACGTTTTCCACAACAACCGTCATAGGTAGGGACGTTTTGCGCCAATTACCCAAAGTTTTTACTATGGTATTTTTTGCTACTACATGACTTTGCCGCTTTTCAAGTCAATCATGACAAAGTATAAAAAATTTTATGTCAACGAACTTCGGGTTTGTGATAATGTTCGATTCAATCATTTTTTATGAATGTATAGTACATACAAGAGGAATAGTCTAGGAGTTTTCTTTTATTTGTTTCGGTCGGATACAAAACAAATTATACAAAGATATTCGATATTATGCACTCATAATCTATTGCAACAGATATTTTTAAAAATAAAGTAAATTTCTTATATATTTGTTAGAATAAAGTGAATCGCCAATATATAAGTTTGTATTATTATCAAAAAATAAAGTGAGATTTTTTCCCATGTTTTTGTTAGCTCTCTTCTACCTTTTTTTATTTTTTGGGTCAAATCTGTCTTTTGGCTTAGAACTAGAAGAGCTATTAATCACTGCATGAGCATCCCCACTTTTCACATTCTGCAACCTATTCATCAGCTCCATTATTGACATCTTCATATTGTGCAAGTGATAATCCACAGTAAACTATGAAAACATATCACATAAATGATTCAACACCAAAGTGATCTTAGTCTTCTGGTCAATGATTGCATCTTGATACTCCGTCCGTTTTAAGGGTTCAATCATAGTTAGTATATGATCCTTCACAGACATTCTGGGTTTCATGCTGATGTTCTGTAAGTTAATGGATTTTGATTTTATATAATTATTAATTCTTCACATTAACCAAATTAATATACAATTTAATGATTATGGATTTTCCTTACAGAATAAGTTAATCTTAATTAAATTAATAAAAAACGATATTTCGATGATAAGCATTATATTCTTAGTTACACGGGCAATATCATAAATAAATTCACATGTCATGATATCTAAATGACAATATTCTAAACAACAATTTAAAGCGTATATAAGCAATAAATTAACAATTATCCGTGATCCAAATATTACTTAAAAACTAAATTAAAACCTAATAGGACCCAAACTCAATATCTGATCCAAACTCAAAATCGAAATTTTCTTTAATTCAAGAATTCAAGATTACGATATTCACATGCACGTTATAATCAAGAAATAAAGATTCGAAATTTAACCAAATTCAACGATCAATTCTTAAATCGTATTTGGACTATGAACTTACAGCTTTGATTTCAAGAATTTGACGCTTCAAACCTTTAAGTCTTCTATGATATTTTTTAAAGTTAACACTACATCCACGTGTGGGTATATTCTTTTAATTAAACCAAAAGGACAAATAGTAGAATGGACTGACCAAAAAAATCGAGAAACTACTTTCTAATATTTTTCATCAAAATGTGTTTCTCACGATTTTCATTTCTGAAATTTGGCCTCCGATGTACCTATATAGAACAAAAGCTTTTTCCAAGTTCAAGTGAATTTAGGCCTTGGTATAATTGCACATGTAGTTCTTAAAATTTAATTATAATTATACTTTAATATAAATTTTTTAATTAATTGCAATTGAGTCCAAAATTTTTCCAAGATACCATAAGGACCTATTCGGAGATATTATTCAAGTTTCAATCACAAGATCATACCTAGACTATCCAAGGCCATCCAATCAAACTATAAGTCTTTACTTATTCTACTAAAGGTCAAAGTCTGCACTATAAAAACATATAAGCTCATAAAAAGTTAAATATATTTGTAATACATTTCAGTGATCTACTGTATATGTATTTAACCATACATGAGATACGATAATTAGGTACAAATAATAATTTTATTCCTCTAATTATTCTCACTAATTTAAATATCATTTTTTAATGGTTACTAGAACCAAACACAAATTTCGAAGTTTAGTCATCGCTAAACATTGAGTTCAGATTTATAACCGATCATATAAAAAAAGGGTAATTAGCACAAAACGTCCATACCTTTACATGGTTTTGTGCAAAATGTCCATACCTTTCGTTTATTTGAGCAGAACGTCCTTACCTTTCCAATTTTTGGTGTGAAACGTCATTTTTGACCATTTTATTCTTCTATTGAAATAAAACAAACAAAAAAAAAAAAATAAATAAATAAATAATAAATTGCAATTATAGATTCAAACTTTTAAAAATGTGCAAATTAGTCACAAATATGGAAAAATCATCAAGCTCTAAGTCGCCACATTTGAAGGTAAAATCTCCAACCTCCGATCACCATGGTCGTCGAATAAACATACCACCTTGAAGCCCTCATTTCCCTCTTCACTACCCACCCAACCACCAGCCCCTACTCCGACAGATTTGACTGGAATCACGCCGTCCAGCCATCTTCCGGCCGGAACATACCATCGGCCAACTCCCCTACCAAGACGATCTCGACCATGCAAACAATTTAGCCCAATCAGCAAGGATAAGATCTGAATTTCAAATTGAAAGCTGCACGTCGCGACTATCACGACACCGCACCAGTTTTCCTCCAATTCCGAAGCCACCTTGACGACCTATGGTGGCGGACCACCTGTGTTCGGTGCTCCATCACCTGGCGCACCTAGCCAGCCATATGTCCCCTTCAATTTGGCTCCAATCATCTTCAATTTGGGTCTGAAATGTTCACTGGTGCGAACTCGCGAGCGCAGCGATTAGATTGTTTTTCTTTGAAATTGGTGGTTATTGATTGCTTGTTGGAGGAAATTGTTTACATAAGTAGCTTCAAATTTATGAGGGGAGTCGACCAGCGGTGGATTTCGGCCAGTTGGGTGGCCGAAGATGGCGAGTTGTGGGCGTTTAACCGATTTTCATACTGCAATTTTTTAATATGATTTTCGGCCAAATTACAACGAGTTATGGAGAGTTCTTGGTATGTAGTTGTAGATGGTAATGAGGAGAACATGTTGGGACCAATATCTGACGGTTTGGACGGCCGGGAGTCACTGGAAAAATGAGCTCATGTATTTAGCTAAAAATAGGCAAAAAAGATTTTTTTTGTTTTTTTAATATTTTTATAAGTTTTGGATTGATTTGCATTTTTTAGAAGTTTAGGAGTAAGATTGAAAATTATTCTTTATTTTTATTTTATTTTGTGTTTGTTTTATTTCAATAGAAGGGTAAAATGGTCAAAAAGGACGTTTCGCGCCAAAAATCGGAAAGGTAAGGACGTTCTGCACCAAGAAACGAAAGGTATTGACGTTTTGCACAAAATCGTATAAAGATAAGGACGTTTTGCGCTAATTACCCTAAAAAAAACTTAAGTAGTAATTCTATATGCTTTCCCAGTGATGATTTCCGACACAAATTCTTATTCTCTACTTTTCTCATTCTCTAGTTCCTAAATCACGAAGATATCATATCAATAAAATTGATCTCGCTCATTGATAAATCAAAGTCATATAAAGATATACAAAATAACGTCAATGATTTGAAAATAGCAAGCGATCAAGTGGAATTTAATTTTTTGTTTGATTATGCTATATAAATAAACTCGACATTAGAGGTGTCAATCCGGGTGGTCCGGGTCAGGTCGGCCCGCCAACATATGAAACCGGTAACGACCCGTGTGAAAAAAAGTCCGTTCGATACGAGTTACGGGAGGCCCACAATTTTGGACTACAACCCAGGTCCGCCCGCTGACCCATGCGGGTCACGGTCAAGGTTTGTTCCGGTTTGGCCCATATAATTGTATAAATAAAATTATAAAAATATAGAATTTTTCATATTTATAGCCAATTTTTTTTTTTAAATGTAAACTAAGAATTGAATAAAATGATAAATTCATATTTATACCAAGAAATGTTTACATGGAAATCAAATTTAATGTTAAATGAATTATTCATAACTTTGAAAAGTTAAATTTAATTTAAACAAATAACAACTAAATGCATTTCTAATTACTATTATCAAATATTTATAGTATAAGTACATCACAACTAGGTTGACACCTACTTTTACTATAATTTATAGTTTTAAGTACATCTTAAGTAGGTTGATACCTACTTAACTATAATATTTAATTTTTTTATTTTTTTTTCACGGGTCATGGTTAACCGCGGTCAACTGCGACCCGTGAAGGTGCAACCCACGAAACCCATGGGTCACATCTCCTTGACCTGTGAACCGCCCGCTTGAGTCACGGGTCGACCCGTGGTTCTGGGTTGATCCGGGCCGATTTTCACGGGTCGGTCGGCTCGTCCGTTTTGACACCTCTACTCGACACGTAGTCCATTTAAACACTTCCAAGTGTATTATTGTCTTATATAATTATATGATAAGAACAAATTCCAAACCCAAATAGTAAATCAATAACATTATAACATACGAGTACAAGATGTCAACTCTTATACGTTAATTGTGAATAGTATAATTTACGATTGATATATAAGTAGTGTTACACTATACTTCTCCACTCAATTACCAACTTATATTACATAATTGATCATATGCAGTTTAATTCATATATATTCAATACTAACTAAATGCAACAACACAAAACTAAAAGCACATTTTTTTTTTCTAAGTGTTAACTGAATAGTTTTCATTTCAGACCACTTCCTTCGCATAATTGACGCCTCGTCCTTGTCTTGACCATTTCCTTTTGTTGACACACTAAAATGCAGCCCAAAGTGGAATATGAAGTCCAATTGATAAATCCAAGATGAAGACCCAACAGAAGCAAATTAAAAGGCCCAAGAAGAAAAGCCCAAGTTGGAGGCCTGTAGAAAGACATGAATACCGAAAGCCCAAGAACAATGGAATAACCATCGCCCTGAAGTTGTAGGACGCCCAGAGGCCGGACAAAGATAGTATGGCACAATCGCTCAGGACGACAGCCTCATTGTCGCCCAGGACCCCAAGTCTCATTGTCGCCCAGAACCCCAAGTCGCCCAAAGTCAAGCAAGTCTAAAGGATATAGTTTGGAAGCGGTTGGCAAGTAAACCCGGCACGATCCCACGACCCAAGAAAGCACCAAAGGTAGTGGCAGCGGTTACCAAGCAACTACCCCCCAAATAAGCGATTCCTCACTAAAAGAGTGGGAGGTTACGAAGAACACGAAGTAAATTTGAGCAGTTTCGATAACCAAGGGGTGCTCAAGAAGTATAAAAGGAGTAATGTCATAGAAGGAAAAGAGACCGAATCAAAAACTCTCTACAAGAGATCATGTAATTTTCATTTCTTAGTTTAAATTTAATTCTTTTTCAGTACTCGTGTGCTTGCGCCCCTTGGAGGTGTTTTGTCTACTTCCTAATTGTAATCCTTCACTGGCATACGCACCCCTTTTTGGGACTTTGTCTCAAGAGGTCTGTTCCTTACACAATCGTCTGACCCCTCTCTCTCGTAATTGTTGGCGAGTTGCAAAACGCGCGAAAACAATTTGGCACGCCCAGTGGGACAGTTGGTGTTTGGTAAGTGAAGATACAAAAAAAAAAGAGAAAGATATCATGCCTCATAAAAATTCCGATAAAGAACCAGCAAGTCAGGGAGTAGTCCAGTCTGTGATTGAGCGATACGAGGAGCAACAACGCTCTCCACAGACAGATGGACAAAATCCAATCAGTCACAGCCGCTATGAACCGATGACAGAATTGAGCCCTCGCACGATGCGTGCATTGCTGGGAGAACTCACGCAGGATGTCGTTGAACAGGTAAATCTACGTAGCATTCATAATATGGAGAAATTTACTCAAAACGAAAATAGGCATTTTGATAATATGACTAAACAACTAAATACGTTGAATGAAATCATGAATAAGTTGGTAGGCCAAATATGTCAACCTACTATGCCTATAGATAATCACTTTCAATCTAGGACTATCGTGGGGCACACCTCGCCATACAATTCTCTTGGTATAAGTTCTGGCCCAAATTTGGAACCACCTTTTGGCCCTTCTACTTCAAACCAAGGGGGAAGTGGAACCATGAACGTGAACAATGGTAACACTATGTCTAACCTGGGGGGTAGTGCCACCATAAGAGATAATGTCCCAAATATTGGACAGAACGGGTTGCGTGCGAATGACGGTTTAAACACTCAGTTTACCGGTTGTAACAACCTGAATAATGGCACTTTTATGGCCAATCAAGGGCAGACCACTAGACCTCCCGTAAATCAGCCAGTAAATCACCCAATGGGGAACCCATATGACCCTAACGCCGTGCTAAGAAACCAAATTATGGAAACAGTACAAGACCAAATAGCCGTGGGGGTACGTCCGGTGATTAGGCCAATTTACACCAAGCCATACCCTGATTGGATAGATCAGACATATCCATGGCCTAGAGGTTACAAAGTACCGGAATTCTCACTATTCACTGGCCTAGGAGAAGTATCCACACTGGAACATATAGGGAGATTCACGTTGCAAAGTGGTGAGGTGAATGATTACCATAAGTTAAGGTTGTTCCCAAGTTCCTTAACAGGAGTAGCTTTTTCTTGGTTCATTAATTTGCCAGCAAACTCCGTCTAAACTTGGCAACAAATGGAGCAATTATTCCATGCTCAATTTTATAAAACTGAGTCCGAAGTTACACTGGCCGATTTGGCGAATTTACGTCAATTGCCTAACGAGTGGGCAGAAAATTTCCTACAAAGGTTCAAAACGGCCAGAAGTAAATGCTTCGTGCCATTACCTGAAAAGGAGTTTGTCAAAATCGCACAAAGTTGTTTAAGCTTTGATTTAAAGAAGAAGTTCCAAGATAGAGAATTCCCAGATTTATTCCAACTTAGCGCAAATGTCGTTAGATATGAGCGACTGGTAAGGGAGGAAGAACAAATGAAAAATTCCAGTAAAGGGACCTATTATAAGGACCCGAATTTCAATGTTCATACTATCGATGATGGTTATTATGACCAGACAGAAATATGCTTGGCTGAGCTAGTAAAAGGAGAAGCATATACTTGTCCTATGTTAGTTAAGCCAAAAATAGTAGGCAAAGATGAACCTGCAAAAGGTGAAAACAGGAAAACGCGAGCGTTCTCGTTCGACATAACCAAAGCTGATCTTATATTCGATAAATTATACAAAGACAAACAGATAAGATTGAGCGACAAACACAAATTGCTCGATTCTGAACAAATTAAGGGCAAAAAGTACTGTAAATGGCATAATGCATGGTCACATGCGACTAATTATTGTATGGTTTTTCGCCATGTGTTACAGGATGCCATCGAATCAGGACGAATTACGTTCGAGGAAAAGAAGAAGATGGCGGTGGACGAAGATCCGTTTCCACGGCCACTAGCAATGAATATGATAACGACTGGCTTGAAAAATAAACTGCCAAGGTTTAAACTGGTGATTGATGACGAAGAAGAAGAACCCAAGACGCTTCCCAGCGTGTTTGAACGCATCAAAGGGAAAGAGCCCAAACAGGGCGAAGATATTCTGTGCGACAGGTGTAAGCACGAGTTGAAGGCGAATACAGGGTCATCAATGACACGACCATCCCATCATCGGCCTGATTTCGTATCAGTCGCTCAGCCCGTCAGGGGGCGAAGAATGCCGTTGTATGGAGGGATGAATAGAGAAAGGGGGTTTGGGTCGGCCGGTCAAAGAAGAACATTTAGGCCGCAGCCTCGCCAGCCCAATGTATGGCATTCGTTCCAGAACAACGCAGGAAGGGTAATGCCGTTCAATGAAATGACCAGAACTCAACAAAGGCGTTACCAACGCAATTACGGGCGGATGATGAGGCAACAGCAAGGGGAATCACGCCCTAAAGCGCCCAAAATGCTCAGAATAGCCAACGAAAATGTTTTTGAAGATAGCGAAGAAACATGCACTGGTGAGTCAATGGGAGATTTGCCGGAAAGCTCATCTGGTAGGTCGAAGTTTGAGCGAGACAGGAAAGACGAAGATGATCCCGACCTGCCTCTAACTATTCAGTTTGGCACATTACCTCCTGTCCTGGCTAACAACTATTTGTTGGCCGATGAGTTCAAAAGCAAAGGGAAAGAGGATAATGAAGAAGACGCCTGCGTACTAGTCTGCGATGAAGGCCAAACTTCCAGAGAAATCTATGATGATGGCGATAATGATGGTATGACAGATGTTGAAGAGGAGATTGATTTAGAAGCAGAGAGACGGAAAAGGGGAGTGTCGCGCAACACTCTGTTGAAACAATTACACCAGGAAGGAGTCCGCGAAGTGGATTTATTGGGGGAACCATCTGGTCGATCGTTTGATTTCTATGTGCTGTATGGGACGCCAAAAAGGAAAAAGAGGGTACCTCGCTCAGAAAAATACGGATCGCCCCCTAGGATAATGCCTCCTCCTACAAATTGGGTGACTGAGGAAGAAATATTGGGAAAAGAGAAGGAAAAGACCCAAGGAAAGAAAGCTCAGTCCGATGTGCTGCACATTGATCTATCACCAAGAGATAACCCGCCAGAAAATAAGCAGGAAGTGGAAATAGACGCTGCTGAAAAAGTAATCTTCAACAAACCAGCGATGAAGTTAACCAAACATTTAAGGCCACTGTACGTCAAAGCCTTGGTTAATGGTGTACCAATAGTTAAGGTACTCATCGATAACGGGGCAGCCATAAACACCATTCCAGCTAGGATGATGAGGAAATTTGCTAAGACAGAAAGCGATATGATCCCAACGGAAGTCATTCTTACAAGTTTCAATGGTGGGGCAACATCGGCAAAAGGAGTTATGCCACTGGACATAACTGTAGGGACAACCACCAGGACTACTGTTTTCTTCGTGATAGATGGTCCTACCAGCTACAATGTGCTACTAGGAAGAGACTGGATCCATGGCAGTCGATGTATTCCCTCATCACTCCATCAATGCTTAGTCTTCTGGAACGACAAAGGGGAAGCAGAGGTGGTACAGGCAGACCATAGGCCCTTTGTCGCAGAAGCGAATTCAGTAGAGAGATTCATGTATGAAGGAAATTATGGGCCTGTCAGAGTCGTTCAAGATGGGGAAGAGACTCAAATCACTGCCCAAAGCGAAGAGCCTTTCTCAATGGATTCACTCACTGAAATGTTTAATCAAATGAGGCCAAACATAGTGGCCTTGGAAGAGCCAGTAATTGGCAAAAAAGAAGCCAGACAACCTTAAATGAATGTTCGACAACAAAAACAAAAGGCCGAAGTTCAGGCCTTCAAAGCCAAGCTAATGGCTTTCAATAAAGAGTGTGGACGGATGAAGAAAGAAGAAGCGGCGTTAAAGATGCTGAAGGACAAGTTGATAGTGTCCGAATTGGAGCAGAGCTTGGATTGGGAAGTTCATAAAGTGGATTGCCTGGAAGAGCAAAATTCTCTGAGCGACGCAGATGATGAAACGACGAGGGTCCCTAAGTCAGGATACGCGCAAGCTCAAGACCCCTTGGTCAAGGTTAACATTGGTGAGGAAGGAGATGATCGCCCAACGTTCGTCAGCCAAATGCTGCCTCATGAGGTTAGTAACCGATTAATCGCTTTATTGAAAGAATATAAAGATTGTTTCGCTTGGGAATATGAGCACATGCCTGGTTTGGATAAAAACTTGGTAGAACATAGGTTGCCGACTAAACCAAATTTTAAGCCTCATAAGCAACCTCTTAGACGTTTCGCCCCCAATGTATTGCCAGAGATTAAAAAAGAAATAGAGCGATTGTTAAAAGCGGGTTTCATTAGGACGACCAGATATGTGGAGTGATTATCCAATATAGTGCCAGTATTAAAAAAGAATGGCAAGTTGAGGGTGTGCATAGATTTCAGGAATTTGAATTTGGCTACTCCCAAAGACGAGTATCCAATGCCTACAGTAGATTTCCTAGTAGACTCAACTACAGGACATGTGATGTACTCTTTTATGGATGGATATTCGGGATATAATCAAATCTACATAGCCGACGAAGATATACACAAAACTGCCTTTAGATGCCCTGGGTTTTTAGGGTGCTTTGAGTGGGTAGTAATGCCGTTTGGATTAAAAAATGCGGGGGCAACTTATCAAAGAGCAATGAATCTCATTTTTCATGATATGATAGGCAAATTTGTGGAAGTTTATGTAGATGATGTAGTGGTCAAATCTGTTAAGGAAGAAGACCATTTTGAACAACTACGATGTTCATTCGAACGAATGAGACAGCATAAACTAAGATTGAACCCTTTGAAATGTGCGTTTGGCGTGAGTGCAGGAAATTTCCTTGGATTCTTGGTACATAAAAGAGGGATTGAACTTGATAAGAATAAAGCGAAGGCTATTTCAGAAGCTAGGGCTCCTAACAATAAGAAAGAACTGCAAAAGGTTTTTAGGCCAAATCAATTTTCTAAGACGTTTTATATCAAATTGTGCAGGGCGAACGAAAGCGTTCTCACCTCTCCTAAAGCTGAAAAATCAAGACGAATTCGTCTGGAAAGAAGAACATTAAAAGGCTTTCAAAAGCCTGAAGACATACTTAACGAGCCCACCGGTGTTGGTGTCACCAATCCAAGGGCAGCCGATGAAATTGTACGTATCGGCCGAACAAGAATCGATAGCGGGAATGGCTCGCACAAGAAGAACAAGTTGGCGAAGAAAGGCGATTTATTACTTAAGTAGACGGTTAACTAAGTGTGAGTGTAATTATTCTGCTATCGAGAAGTTGTGCATCGCATTTATTTCACATGTACCAAATTAAGGGCCTATCTACGGCCTGTAACAGTCTATTTGATTCCAAGGTTAATTTAATTAAATACATGTTTTCTCGCCCTATTTTACACCAACGGATGTGGGTCTCTGTTGACTAGTACAATTATTGTAAAAAAACACATGTCGGAATTCGAAATTAAAAGGGGGTATGTGCCCCAAAAGGCAGTTAAGAATCAGGCCTTGGTTAATTTTCTGGCCGATCATCAATGCTTAGACGTGCCTAATGAACTAGAACTCGAGGTTGATTATTTGAATTAAAAAACGTTGGGTTTTGTAATTTGATGGATCGAAAACTTCTAAAGGAGAAGGAGTAGGAGCGGCTTTGATAAACCCTTTAGGGATTTGCTATAAGTTCGCATTCACCTTGGAAAGAATCTGTACTAATAATAAAGCCGAGTACGAAAGCCTCTAATTGTAGGTTTGGAATTGATGGTGGAGATGAAAGTAAAGAATGTAATCGTTAGGGACGATCTTCAATGGGTGATTCATCAATTGACGGGTGATTTCTAATGCCAAAGTGATTCTATCATAAGTCTATACGAAATCGCCCAAGAATTGTTGGAAGGATTTGATCAAGTAGAGCTTCAATGTGTCAATAGAATATACAATGACATGGCCCACGAGTTGGCCCAGTTGGCTTCTGGCTATTCAAATGCGATAAGTTGGGAATCAGTCTACGAATACGGAACTATGTTGCTCGTTGTTCAGCGGAGGGCAAGAAAAAACGGAAATTCAATGCATAGAAGATGGAGTCGCACTGGATTGGATAGATGAGATTAAGGAGTCATTCAAAGAGCTTGGTGGGCGAACTGATAGACGAACGAAATTGTGTTTATTGAACTATGCATTGATAGACGAAGGAGCTGTTCAAAAAACCTTCTGATGGCTTGTGCTATAAAATGCGTGAACTTGCAAGACGCTAAGACAATTATGGCCGAAGTGCATGAAGGGATATGTGGAACCCATCAGGGTGGCCAAAAGATGAGATGGCTTCTAATTATTAGAAGTGGTTATATTTTGGCCAAAAGATGGGTGAATCGTGTATTCAATATGCAAAAAGTTGTCTAGCATGCCAAAAACACGGTCCAATACAGAGGGCACCAGCAAGCAACATGCCACCCATTATCAAACTTGGGCCGTCGTTCAAAGGTTGGGCGATAGATTTGATAGGGAAGATTTACCCCCTCCGTCATCCAAACAACACACCTTTTATTATAGGTCGCCACGACTTTCTTCACCAAATGGGTTGGGGGGGAGGCAGTCCCTCTAAAAAGAAATACCCAGAACAAATATCATTTTTTTTCTTTTTTTTAAAAAAAAGGGAAAAAAGGGGGTTTATCCGAGACCAAATTATTCAAATGATTTGGGATCCCACAAACTTTAAGGCAGATCATGGGACTTCCCTAAATGGAGATCAGGTGAATGAATTCTTAAACGAGTTTGGAATTAAATTGGTAAATTCCACAACGTATTACGCTCAGTCAAACGGCCAGGCAGAGTCATCCAACAAGATCCTGAAGTCTATCATAAGGAAGATGATAGATGAAAGTGCCAGGAATTGGCACGAATGCTTGAACAAGGCCTTATGGGCGTACAGAACGTCGCCCCGTTCAAGCACCAACGTCACGCCTTTCAAACTCACTTATGGGCAGGAAACTGTATTGCCCGTGGAAATAAACGTGCAATCTATAAGGGTGCGTCGACAGTACGAATTAAACGAGAACGAGTATAAGGAATCGTTGTTCAAAACCTGTTAGAATTAGACGAGTTGAAGTTAGACGTGCTAGACAGGATGCAAGTTCAGAAACAAAGGATTGCTAGATTTTACAATAAGAAAGTAATAGCCAAGTTCTTTAATACGGACGAATTGGTTTGGAGGGCAGTCCTTCCTTTAGATAGTAAGGACCCAAAGTATGGCAAATGGTCGCCAAATTGGGAAGGTCCTTATAGAGTGAAGAGTTTGTTGCCTAATGGAGCTTACCACTTGGAAGACTTAGATGGTACTAGGCACATAAGGTTTATTAATGGTAAATACTTGAAGAAGTATGTTCCATCCCTTTGGGAAAGTGAACAGATAAACACTTGAGCGATAAAACCGCAATCGTAATATAACTATGCCAAGCGATGGCAGTTAACGAACTGGACGATCACGTTCTAATAAGCAAAATAAACATAGGATATGCGTAAATGTTATAATTGCAATGGTGGTATAGGTTCATGCCGAACGATGACGGTAAGTAAAATTGGACGATCACGTTCTAATAGCAAAATAAACAGAATATACACGTAAGTGGTATAATTGCAATTGTGATATATATTCATGCCGAACGATGGTGGTAAGTGAAATTGGACGATCACGTTCTAAGTAAATTTAGAGAGAACCAAGCATGTTTAAAACAAAGTCCTTTATTATCCAGTGATCTTTACAAACCATTCTTTACAAGAATTAAAAGACACAGGCAAAGTACAAAGCTAGATACGCTACAAATTAGCTTCTGACTGAAAAGGACAGAAAGAGTGAAACCAGTACGGCCATGCCTTTCAGTCTAGGCCGTAAGAGGGTGAACTGCCCCTGCATCCTTCCCAAACGCATTGCTGCAATGGTAGACGAGGAGAAGTAACCCTTCAGCCTATGGCCGTAAAAAGGTAAGCTACTCTTACAACCTTCCTAGATGCATTGCTGCAAAGGCAGGCGGAGAGAAGCAGCCCTTCAGTCCATGGCCAGATAAGAGAGTGAAATGTTCCCTACAGCCTTCCTAAATGCATTGCTGCAATAGTAGGCGAAGAGAAGCACTCTCAACAAGCAAACCGAGGGCAAAAGTCTTGCCTCGGTTTGACATTTCCTATACCTCCCATACCAAAAGTGATTTCAAAACAAAGGAGATGAGTCGAGAAACCCATCCCTGTAGAAGAGGAAATGGTTGGGAAACGACCGGAGTGCCATACAGTGGCAGGAAACTCTGATGGTGAGAAATTGAATTTGAGAAGGCATGAGGATAAAAATGATGAGTATAAACATGCATATTTATAGGGGTTGGAAGATCAAAAGCCGGAATCTGGAAGGTCACATTTATGACCAGTGAGTGAAACCAATATGGCCCAAACATTTAGGGAAGAAAACTCAAAAGCCAAGAGAATATGCATGAATGTTGGCACAAAAAACTGAGTACGAAGAAAATCGGCGATCAAGGATAAACACTACTTCGAAGTAACTATAATTATTCATTAATAATGGTGAATGATGTTAGATTACATAGAGTAAAGGCAGTCAGCGCGAAAAGTTACAAAATTAGAACAGTAAATGTTCAATTACAATTCGCCCCAGGCTGAACGCATTTGCTGCCTAAGTTTATCCCACTCCTCGCCCTGCCTAGAGGAAAGGATACCAAACTCCGTTACCAAGTCATCGTCAACCTCTAACTTCTGATACTGCTCCAATAAAGATTTGGTTCTTGCAATTCCTTGGGAGGCAGTACGCTTTTTAGCAGCTATCCTCGCCCTGCAATCGTTCATTTTCACTTGCAGCTCCTTCATTTCAGCAGTCAGGCTCAACATCAAAGAGTCTTCCACTACAAGTTCTGAAGAGGTCTCAGTCAACTCAGCATGATTCCTATCAATTTCCTGGAGCAAAGACTCTTTCTCAGAAGAAGCGCGAAGATATTGGGCACTTCTGGTCTTCAATTCCGCGTTTTTGGCCAGCAAGGAAACGACGTTAGCGTGAAGAACCCTCAGCTTCACTCTAAAATCAGTAGAAATGCTGAGCGATGGGAGTGAGAGTACTTGCAGTAAGTTCGCACTCAACATGTCTAGCTTGGTTTTTTGCTGAGCAGCGCTGGCACGGCTAACCTCCATATCCATGAAGGAAACATACTCGAACAGTGCCTGTTTGAGAAGTGCCATGTCCTCGTTCGCAGGAATGGAAGACGATGCTGAAGATGTTTTCATGCGCGCCCAAGAGGTGAATAAGTCTTGAATAGAGTTGAGAATGTTATCCGATTCCTGCAAAAAGAGAGTTGCCAACATTGAAGGTTTCTCTACATAGCAAGGCAAAATCAGAGATAAGAGCGTAGTAAAAAGACCTCGTCGCCGGTGGTTGGGAATTCAGGCGCTCCCCTTATTTCCTCCATCATTTGAGGAGACTTCCCTTTAGCCGGGCAAGAAGGACCTTCCCCACCGGAAGAAGACACCAGAATCTCTGCACATTTCATATCACAGTAAACCAATGAAAACAGCAGCGATAAAGAGAGGCCAAAGGTATCAAAAGTAAGCCTTACCTTCTAGGACCTCGCTTGGGGGGTCGATACCCTGAGGAAGAGGATCGACTGAAGAAGATGTTGCTGGAGCTTGATGCTTGGACGACGCAGCCTTGACAAAAGGGGAAGAGGAAGAATCGGCCAAAACCATAGCCCCGGAAGAAGAATCCTTCTGGAAAGAAAAGCAAATCATTATCGCATGAAAAGAAAACAATTTGTGCAGTAGGTGAAATTCAATTACCTTCCTCCTGATGATAAGGGGAGTGTCATCATCATCGTCATCATCATGCAGGGACACTACGGTCGCAGTTGGCCGCTTACGACTAGGAGCACCTTTAGAAACGGCGGGCTTCGAAACAGGGGAGCGTATAGAACGCGAAGGGGACGTAGTAGAAACAGGAAAAGTACCCTGTTTATCCAAAAGGTTGAAAGCCCGATTGGCATCAGCTGAAAACAACCTTTGCTTCACTGACGGCCACAGTTGGTCAAAAAGGGGATGAGTAGCAGCAGTAGGATTGAAAGGAGCGAAGGTAAAGCCGGTTGCCAAAAGCTTATTACGGACATCGATGGCTTGGGCTTCTGCTTTGTTAAGGATGTAAAAGCAATCCATCATGTTATTGGAGTAGCAAGGAGGGACATGCCACATTTGACCGAAACCAAGCGGGCGAGCACAAAATTGAGGCGTGTATATCTCTACCCCCGCCTTAGCATTGGTCCCTGTCAGAATGTCGTGAAACATTTCTCTCCCTATTAAAAACTGAACCCAAACAGGCAGAAATGTATCCGCCTCGGCCAGAGTAGAAGGAGGCCGGACAAAAGGAGGAATTTGCTCGGAAGGAAAAGGAAAGAATGAAAGGGTTGAATTCAAAGTGTAGAAGAAAATGAAAGCATCTCTCATGGACATATTTACAGGGCTCAGTTGATGAACAAAAAGCCCATAACAGGAAACCTCACGAGGAGGAAAAGGGTGAATACCCAACTGAGGGAAATAAGATCTCAACCACAATTGAGCAAGCCATAAAGGCCCACTGCCAGTGGGAGATGCATTATTCTTCAATTGGAATTGGAGCATGGCCATGCCCCTATAAAGAGCAGCCAGAAGAAATGAACATAAGTTCAAAGGTCTACCCCGAGCCAATTCATGAGACAGGGGCAAGTAGCTCATAGAAGGTTTCAGGCTGGGAACACAAAGGACGTATTTACAAAGCCAGACTTGGAGGAAAGCGACTCGCTCAGAATGGCTAGGCTCAGACACAGCAGTGACATAACTGCCCTGCAGGCTCGAGTAAGATTCAGTAAGCTTTCTATCAAATTTAGGGGTAGTACCAGAAATCAGCATGCCAGGGAAAATGGTATCGCCCAAAGGCGGAAGATTCAGCAAAGCCCCAACATCCCTCAAAGTAATGGTCATAGGACCAAGAGGAAAAACAAAGGTATTGAACTCGGGGGACCAATAACTTAGGGCGATTGGAAAAAGCACAGGGTCATATGTTGGGGGGAAAAGAGTAATTTCCAATAGGTCCAGAATTTTAGCATGTTCAAAAATTGATTTGGTGGGGCCATGAGCCACCATACGTGCATGCCACCTACGGAAAGATGCATCAGTTTTAGGCCAAGTTCGAATACCTCTATCGTGGATCGGCCTCAAAGGCAAAGACTGCGAGAAAGGGAGATCCTCAGAGCACGGGAACAAATGACCAACCGCAGCCCGTTCGACGGCTTCAGCATCACTGAATGAAGGACCCAGATAAAACTCGTTGCGGTCAGCATTTGATTGTGAAAGAAAAGACGGGTTCACGTATGGTCTTGCAAGAAGGGTTTGGAAATCCTCAAAACTGAAGACATTGTCCGAAGAAGTTTGAGAAGTAGTCATTACGGCGCAGAAGATGCTCTGTTCTTGAGGATTGTTCGGTCTAAATCGAGGATCGCCGCAAGGAAGATGGTGAAATGGCAGTGAAATGGCGGTGAAATGGCGAAGAAAGACGTATTGCCGCAGAAAGGTGAATGAAAAGGATACCGCGTACTTTTGGGGCTTTAAGGGTTTATAACGTCGTAACCTTTCAAGCGCTAGAACGAAAGTGACGGTTGAAATTCTGGGAAGTTCAAATATTGCGGGAGAGATGCAGAATGAATATGACAAAATTAATGATTAGTATTAATTCTGCCATATTGGGGGGTAATTGTTGACACACTAAAATGCAGCCCAAAGTGGAATAGGAAGTCCAATTGATAAATCCAAGATGAAGACCCAACAGAAGCAAATTAAAAGGCCCAAGAAGAAAAGCCCAAGTTGGAGGCCTGTAGAAAGACATGAATACCGAAAGCCCAAGAACAATGGAATAACCATCGCCCTGAAGTTGTAGGACGCCCAGAGGCCGGACAAAGATAGTATGGCACAATCGCTCAGGACGATAGCCTCATTGTCGCCCAGGACCCCAAGTCTCATTGTCGCCCAGAACCCCAAGTCGCCCAAAGTCAAGCAAGTCTAAAGGATATAGTTTGGAAGCGGTTGGCAAGTAAACCCGACACGATCCCACGACCCAAGAAAGCACCAAAGGTAGTGGCAGCGGTTACCAAGCAACTACCCCCCAAATAAGCGATTCCTCACTAAAAGAGTGGGAGGTTACGAAGAACACGAAGTAAATTTGAGCAGTTTCGATAACCAAGGGGTGCTCAAGAAGTATAAAAGGAGTAATGTCATAGAAGGAAAAGAGACCGAATCAAAACTCTCTACAAGAGATCATGTAATTTTCATTTCTTAGTTTAAATTTAATTCTTTTTCAGTACTCGTGTGCTTGCGCCCCTTGGAGGTGTTTTGTCTACTTCCTAATTGTAATCCTTCACTGGCATACGCACCCCTTTTTGGGACTTTGTCTCAAGAGGTCTGTTCCTTACACAATCGTCTGACCCCTCTCTCTCGTAATTGTTGGCGAGTTGCAAAACGCGCGAAAACACCTTTTCAATTTCTTCTTAACTATCATCCAAAAGTGCCTCGTAACTGAATTTCATGTAATTCATCCACGACTCATAAATTGTCATTAAATACGTCAAGTTATATGTAGTAGTTAAATTAAATGCAAATCTTGCATATACAAATCTATGTTCTTATTTTGCAATCTACTTTATTATTGGATTCTATATAACTTAGATTAAAAATTTATTATTATTTATAAGTTTTTTGGGAACTTAAGCTTGCTCGACAATTTGGATAAGTTTTTGAAAATATATATATTTTTAAATCGGTTTGATTTGATTCAAAATCGTTTCGTTGGCATCAAACAAACACTTCAAAAAGACGGTTTTGATTTACTTTCAAAATATAAAATATCTACGAAGCTCGATATTTTTGAAAAAATAGAAATTCGTCGCCGATTCGAGATTTTCAACAAAATTCGAGATTCAGAGTACAATTCTACATTTACTCTACGTCTGAGTTTGCATGTATATAATCTAAAGCTTTATTTTTTACAAGTCAATTTCGAGATTTAAATTTTGGTTTGTTAAGTGAATGGATTAATTTGTTTCTTTAATTAATATTATCCAGTAGTTAATATGATGTATCACTTACAAAGCTTCTCTTGAAAGATATTGATTTCACCTCGAGATTTGTACACCAATCATTAATATGTATTCTTAGCGATACAAAGATATATTTAAAAAAAAAAAAAAAAAAAATTCATATTCAGCATCATAAATGTCCACTTTTGCAAATGTTTATAAATTTGGCCATATTTCAAAGGGTGGATATAAATCATCAAATTTTAATTGCATTAAATGGCATTAAACATTATTCATTTTCACATTTATATTCTTAAGTTTTTTCATCATATTCTTAATTATAAGATTTAATTAAGAAGAAAATAGTGTTCTTAATCACGATTTTTATTGAAAAATATTGTTTGAATGCTTTAAAATGATGGCTAAATATTTAATTGTGTTGTGAAAATAAGAGAAATAAGAGAAGAAATAAATGAGTCAAAACTCAATTGTGTATTTGATTGAGAATCAAGAGTATTTATAGGATTCAAAATGAGTCTTACCATTGGAATGGAATAAACTCTTTAACTTGATAATGCTTATTTATACATGATGATGATGATGATGATGATGATGATGATGATTATTATTATTATTATTATATTTTTACAACACTCCTCATTTGATAATTATTTGCACAATAACAGTCTCGCTAAAAACCTTATTCGATAAAAATCTAGTTGAAAAAACCAAACAATGGAAAAGAGAGTACAATTATTCCCATTAAAACCTTTCTAACAAAACCAAATGTGACAAAACCTATACTAAGAAAAAAGAGTACAATTATTCCCATGATGTTAATCATTGAAGATATTTGAGTCGATGCATTCCAATTTTGTGTACAAATTTCTTGAATGTAGATGTCGATAATGCTTTTGTGAATAAACACATTGTCATTTAAGTGAATTTGTTGAACATCGATATTTCCATTCTTTTGGAACTCATTTGTATAGAAGAATCTTAGAGAAATATGTTTCGTCATGTCCCATTTGATAGAGTCTCATTTGAGTTGTGTAATACAAACATCATTATTTTTATACAAAATTGTTGGACTATCTTTTGTTAAAATTAATCCTCATGATACTTGAATATGATAGTTCATGTTCCTCAACCATACTCTTTCTCGACTTGCTTTATGGATTGCAATAACTTTAAAATAATTTGAAGATATTGTTGTCAAAGTTTGTGTTCATGCAAAATCCGCAAGCGTACGGGATCGTTGACAAGTAATATAATTAATGAGTTAAGAGTTATCGTCCTACAGGAAATAAATTCAATTCAAGTTTACTGTTATGTATGAAACTCGGATTGTGTAAAGAAAATAGAGATTTTGTTTTTGTTTTATATTAATTAATCTAATAAAGTTGTAAAAACGTGACTTTTATCAATTTATGAATGATTGTATTGGATCTCGAATCCACATATTGCTATCTATTTCAACTCTTTACTTGTAATCTAGTTCCGCTCATGTGTTCTTGACAATCGATAAAGTTATGATATATAATTTTCTTTTCCAAGACAAATTAAATATATCCTAACCACGACCCAAATCTATTCCTAGTATGAATTCGAATGATTAGAATCATTAAAATTTAGATTATCTATATGATTGCACATGTCATACATGTTATTCCTAACATCTATTACACATATGTTAATTTTACCGTGTTCTAAACTTATTGTGAGTTTCCCAACGCTATAACAAGCAACTAATTTTCTAATTGGTGACCAATCAATTAAATAATGCAATGGGTATGCAAAATTAATCAAAAAATATAAGAAATAAACTAAACTACTAGTCTTGAATTAAAACAAATAACAAATAGGTTTCATCTTCATCCAATACAAAAATGGATCTAGTGTAGCATGTTAATATATAAATTACAAGAAAAATAATAGAAAAATATCACCCAGATCATGAAATAAATTAAAAGATGTTGATCTTCAATTCTAAACTTGAATTCTTCAAAATCTTATTGTAATTGACCTTCAATTCCTTGCTAGGGCTTGATCTTCTCTCTCAAAATATAGTAATTAGCCTCTTGTTCTTGATAAATTTGATGAACTTTTGTGTATGAAGAGGTAAGAGAGGTCTTTCTTATGTGTTTATAAATGCAAGAAAATATGTCAAAATCGCGTCCAATTTGGTTTTCAAAAGAGTTTGAATCACGAAAGGAAACTAAAGATTCGTTCGCGAAAAATGCCCATGAGTGTGCTGTAGAACCAAATGATCCTCGAGTTGAGGAAAATAAGGCCGTGCACGCGCGCCCGCAATTTTGTCTCTGAATAATTTTCGATATTTTGGTCATAACTTTCTCTACAAGTATCCGATTGAGCTGATTCAAGATGAGTTAGAAAAATAATTCAAAGGTCTACAATCCTTCTTGAAATACGATTCAAATGATTGCTATCTGAAAATGTGTCTCAAGTTGATGCTAAAAATCCATAGCATAACTTTTTCGACTGGAAATTGATTTGTGAAAATACTTCCACTATATTTCGCTCATTTGACCTCCAAATGCATCCAATTGATCCTATATGATCATCATTTATCGTTTTGTGTTCCGAATCAACTATTGAATGTTTATACTTTGGTCTCTAGACTTTGAATTTCCTTCGTTTTCGCACATTTTTAATTCATTTCTTCCAAATCCACCAATTTGCATTGAACTCAACCTAACAAACACAATTAACACAAAATTAAGTTATAATTCATCTAAATTACTTACAGATACTCTAATTTAATGGTCTAGATAAGTGTAAAAAATACACTTATCAATTTGTTTAACAGATCTCCATGATATATGAATTCGTCCACTTGTAAATACATATCATATTTGTGATTTAGTTTTGTGTGGATTAGAGCATCTATATTTTCCACTAAAGAAGGTTTAGACTTTTGAGAATAAAATAATCTCAAATCAATAGTACCTTTAAGGTAACGATAAATGTGTTTAATACCATTCAAATATCTTTGAGTTGGTGTAGAGCTATACTTTGTAAGTAGATTTATTATGTCAGGTTGAGTGCAATTTGCAATACAGGTTAATGCCCTAATTATACTAAGATATGATATTTCAGGATTAAGAATATCTCTCTATCTTCAAGTGGAAAAAAATTGACATTTTTCACATCAAGTGATCGAACAATCATAGGTGATGTCAATGTATGTACTTTATCCATATAAAAATGTTTTAACACTTTTTGTATATATGAAGATTGATAAATAAATAATCCTTCCGGGAAATTTCAATTTGTAATCGAAAACAAAATTTGATTTTTTCCCAAATCTTTCATCTCAAATTTATTTTTCAAATAAACTACAGTTTAGTTGAGTTCTTCAAGTGTTCCAACTAAATTTAAATCACCAACACAAACTATCATAATTGAAAATTCAATATTTTTTTTATGAAAACACATAGACATATATCGTTATTTTTATAACCCACCTTCAACAAATATTCATTTTATACCACATGCATTCAGATTGTTTCAATCCATATAATAATCTTTGTAGTTTAATTGAGAACATAGTTCTCAGACATGTTTCATTTGTTTCTGGCATTTTAAATCCTTTGAAGACTCTTATGTATATGTCACTGTCAAGTAAACCACATAGATAGGTTGTTACTTTATTCATAAGGCACATGTTGAACATTTGAGACACAGTCAAACTAAATAAAAATCTAAAAGTGATGGTATCCACTACGGAGAATATATTTCTCCATAATCGATTCATGTCTTTGTAAGAAATCTTGAGCTGCAAGTCTGACATTGTATCTTATAATTTCATTTATCTTCCTTACAAAAATCCACACGTATTCTACAGGGATTATATTTTCTGGTATTCGAACTATAGGTTCAAACACTTTTATTTTCTGTTAGGAATTCATATCCTCTAGTAGGACTTCTTTTCATTTTGGCAAATTATTTCTATGTTAAAAATATTTAATAGATTATGGTTCTGGATACTCATTTTGTATAATTTCAAAAGTCGCGTTAAAGGAGAAAATATTGTCTATAACAATATCATTTTGTTCTCATAATTTATGAGATAATAAATGATTTATCGAAATATCATTATTTTCGGATTCTTGTGGTTCTGAATGAACCATATTTTCAACATTTGATTAATCACACTTTTTTGTTATAACTTTTTCTAAAGTTTTGGTTGATTTTTTTATTGTACTTTTCTCTTTTGAGATAAAGATTCTTTAACATCAACTGGTCAATCACACTTTTGACTTATTTGAGATTCATTTACTTTAGCAGATTGTCCTACAAGGACATCATTTTTCGTTAGAATATTTTATGTTGATATATATGATTTTTTCTCTTTTCTCGTGTCTACAAATACACCATGTAGTTTTGCATCTCTTTGCACATGAATAGTTTTTTCAACATCTTGCTCATTTTGAGTGCTACGGGATCGAAGTGAGATATAATTGTTTTATTTCAAGAAATTTTACCTTATTCTTAGAATGTAGTTTTTCCTTCCTGAAATTGGGAAATTCATTTTATCAAAATGTGAAGTAAATAAGTCACACATTAAAGATTCAAGATAACTAATAATGGATGGTGCAATTGGGGACCCATTTTGGTACATTGTGGACCCCAAATAGAAGCTAAGAGTTTTATTTTCATAAGTAATTGTTAACAATAAGTTTTAGACACTTGATAAACGACTCCACTAAATCATTTCATGCTCTGAATATTTAATAACAATCCCAATTGACATACAATAATCATCGAATCTTGTGATCTAAATTTTGGTGCATTATCGAGACAAATTGTCTTAATTGGGTAATCTAGAAATTGAACTCGTAATTTTATGACATTGTCAAGTAATCTAGAAAAAAACGACATTTCTAGTAAAAAGTAGGCACACATGCGACCATATAGTAGAAGAATCAATTCATACCATAAAATAATGAAATGGTCCACATGGTAGGTATATTGGGTCACATATATCTTCATAAATTCTGTTTCAATAAAGTTGAAGATTCAATATTAACACTTGTAGTTAAAGGTCTAATGATTAACTTGCCTTGTAAACAAGGAGCAAATAAATAAAATAATTTTTTGATTCATTAGAGGATGTCCATGTGAGTTATTTATTATTGCTTTTAGATGTCCAAGTTGATCATGCCAAAGTATAAAACTTTTTTGGTTTACAAAGTTCGAGTTCTTGGTAATGTTTTATTTAATCATTTTTATAAATGCATGTAGTTTTTCTTTTACCCACTTCTAACAAGATTCAAAAGAAGTTACATAAAGATATTCACTATTATTTCTTGTACAATCTCAATATGATATCCATTGCAGCGAATATATTAAAAACTTAGCAAATTTCTTTTGGATTTGTTTGAATAAAGTGTATCGTTAATGTATAATTTTGTATTTTTTGGTAAGATAATACAAGCTTTTCCCGAGTTTTCAATATTATTCTATGTACCTAATATTGTATTAACATTATTTTATGTTAATGTTAAATTCAAAAAATATTTTTTATCTTGAAAAATAATATGTGCAGTTACACTATAAGCTAAAGAGGTATCTTGACAATTTATCATGATTCTATATATACAACAAAATAGATATATTTTAAAAATTGAATTTATAATCAAAAGAATTAAACATAATTCAATATTTTAATTAATTACGAAATGAGTGATGCGTAATAAAGCCTCAAATTTTATGAAAAATAAAAACATATTTCTTTTAAATTTCTAAAACGAAGGAAAATCCTAAAAACTTAGAAAGTAAACTAATCTATATATAATATCACACTATCCCTAATTAAATGGTCAATATTGCCATTTGGATCAGTAGAAAAAAAAACATCCAAATAAGTTACATCAATTGGACCATCGATATAAGCCAAATTTGTCTTTTCCTTTTCTTTTCCCTCGATTTATTTTTGGTAGAGATCTGCAAGATGTTTTGTTGTACGAGTTATAATAAGTACGTGTCTAATATCCTTTCATTCCACATCTAAAGTAACTTTCTTCATGCTTATTTTTGAATATGCTATACTCGTATGTTTTGTGACTTTTAAAATTGTTGCTTTGTTGTTGATGATTTCGTACATCATTCTTTCAAAATTGTAAATAGGCCCTTATTTTCAAAATTGCAACATGATCCCTTGAATCAAAATTGTAGGCAAATGCCTGAAATTTCACAAATTGCACATGAGGACCCAAATTTCCAAAAAAATCACTAACCCTAAAATTGATTTTAGGGACGTCGCCAACTATTGTTAATGTCATCCCTGCGACGACACATTGCCGCTATTATGCAATGATGATGTTTTGCTATTGTAGCTATGCTTCGCACTGCTACAACAATTGCAACAACACTCGTCACTGCAACTGGCAAAGGTGCTCGTCGGCGTCATTGCCTATGTGCACAGAAGCACGCTGCCTTGTGCACGCAACAACAGGTTTCCATGCACGTGTGACGTCGCTCGTCGTCGATTTTTAGTATCAGATCGTTGTTTGCACGCCACTTTTTGACCTAGTTTTGATCTAAAATTATTTTCTTTTCAAAAGTAGATTGTAGAAGATGAAAATAATTTTTTTAAAAGGTAGAAACAAAAAAAAAAAAAAAAAAAAAAAAACAATAAACTATGATTGTTCCAAAATTCAAAAACAGCTTCTAACAAACACAAAGTCGACTTTGATAACAATGATGATAATTTAATTATACATGCACATCGAAATTTAAAAATAATTTTTATTATTCTATAAAATCCAAAAACCAAAAAGGAGCCTAACAATCTTATCTAGTCAAAAGTTACTTTAGGGTGATTGACAAAACTTTTAATAAAAGTTTTAACAGATTTTGATAAAAATTGATGTAATGTTTGATTGAATGGTTAATAAAAATTGTCACTCTTTGTGTGGAGTAATTAAAAAGATGAATAACAAATGTATCATGTCATGTAAATTACAAAGTGTGAGTGAAGAAGGTAGACCCAATGCTATAAATGGATCAATAATAGTGGGGAATGGGCAATCACGGAGAAAAAAGAGGAGAATAAAAGAGATGGTGAAAAATAGAAAGGAACAAAAACACTTTGTCACGGGGCACAGAATTCTATCAATCCACATTCTATTTTCTTTGTCACTTCTTCCTGCCCTGCTTCGTCTGAATGAATTAACCTTTTGTACACTATCATGCTCCTATTTTGAATTTTAATCCTACATTTAGGGACGAAGCGAGAGCTGGATTAAAATTTTTAATTCTGTCAGAGTTCGAAAGATACTGAAACAAGATAAAAAATTGGAATAACTACCAAGTTTTGTATAATTCATTAAGAAACAACTGAGGTCTAAAAGACAGAAATAAATAATAATTAACATGAATAAAAAGGACCCTAGCTACCTAGTCGTGTACATGTCACAAAATTATAAAGCGAGCGCGTTCTATTCAATATGTAGATGGGGCCAGATTCGTGACCTTTGGTTTTCATTCACACATGTCCCCAATGGAAGGATATTGAAATTTCCCCAGTATGATGACCTCACCGAATCCCATTATTGATCGGGGTTGTCTTTCTTGAAAATTCGTTTGTCTATCGAAAGAGAATGAACTGAGGTAAGGTAAAAAGCTGAGCCAAGGTGATGTGCCGAGACCCTTTTTTCTTCTGCTGCACAGGTAAAATGTAGGACTCGTAAAGCATTATTGTATTTAGTCAAAACTATCCATAAGTTGTACATACATTTTAAGACAGTAGAATATGTAGAACAACAAAGTAACACTTCACACTAATACCATACTACATGTTCTTTATTCCAAGTAAATCTTAGGACTCTTTATCAATTCATTATTGAAAAGGAAT
Source organism: Fraxinus excelsior (assembly GCA_019097785.1). Taxonomy (NCBI): domain Eukaryota; kingdom Viridiplantae; phylum Streptophyta; class Magnoliopsida; order Lamiales; family Oleaceae; genus Fraxinus; species Fraxinus excelsior. Next base: position 35,381,680 of record CM032624.1, on the reverse strand, counting down.
TCTATTAACCAATGTTTTAAAATTAGGACTGGCAAAGAAAAAAAAATATCTTTTAGTGTCTTGGTTTTGGCCCCACAAAAGTAGGGGGGTAGATGATTAAATTGTGAAGATTACCTCTGTCGGAAGGAATCTTGAAGCGATGGTTGATTGAATTTGCAGGGTCCCCACTGAGTCACATGTAATGGGGTTTACGACAAACCTGGATTGTGTACTACTTATAGTTTGTGACGCCCAGCAATATTGAGAGATACTAAACTGTCTGAATACCATAATCAGCCAAACATCTAGTCTATTTCATCCCCCATTAGCACCGTGACCACTTGCCTTGGCCAAAAACTCTACTCTTCTGCATTATTCATCACTTCTTACATGGTAAATAGTGAATGAAAACATCTGTCCGTTCAAGAAAGACTGTTCGGTAAGTTGGGCTAGACAGTACTGGCGTTCGACTATAGAAACCTTAATGTGCGGCCTGTGGAAAACTATGTAGTAATTATAAATAGTTTTAAGAAAAATGGGAAATCATTCAGCAATCTTGTGGTTGAATTGAATTACAAACTGTACTTTGTCTGTTGCTGTGTTTTTTTGTTATCTCTTGTTTCTGAAAGAACGTCAATGAAACTTTACATAATTACTCCATCTTTGGTCCCAATCCACTTGCAGCACACCAATCAATGGCATCCCTCCATGAACTGCTATCTGAAGAAGGATTTGAGCACCAAAAATCTCTGAAAACCCGAAGAAAGGTGAAGTTCAGGGATAGGAGAGTCCAAGATGAGTCGATTCCACTGCCTATTTACATATGCCACGACAGAAGAAGATTTGATGCTTCATCTAAGCAGAGGAGTGAAAAAGCCAGTTCAATTAACGGGTCTTCGGTTTTTTCATCAAAAAGAAGGGGTTCGGAATCTGGGAGATCGAATACGAAATCTATAGCAGAAGGGACTCCAAGAAAAGATGAGCCTGCAATTGATGATGCAGCTATTAAAGCTGTGATTTCTATATTGAGTGGATATGTTGGCCAGTATTCAAGAGACAAGAATTTTCGCGAAACAATCAGAGAAAAGTGGTATTCTTGCTTTGTGAAAAGGAAGAATTATTCATCAGATAATGGAGTTTTTACCAATATGGAATTGGGAATTCAGAGTATTGAGAGAGTGGTCGAAAGTCGAGAGATAAATAAGAAATCATTGAAGAATTCTGTTAGGCTGTTGAAAATTGTAGCATCCTTGAATTCCGAAACCTCAAGAGATGGTTCAACTTGTGGAACACCCAATTCATATCTCTCAGCCTGTGCACAACTTTACTTATCAATTGTTTACAAGATTGGAAAAAATGATAGAAATTCGGCTAAACACGTCCTGCAAGTTTTTTGTGATTCACCATTTCTTGCACGAACACACTTGCTCCCTGAACTTTGGGAACATTTCTTTCTTCCCCACTTACTTCACCTCAAGATTTGGTACACTAAAGAGCTTGAATTTCTTTCTAATTCGGAGTACGTTGACAAGGAGAAAAAGATTAAGGCTCTTAACAAGTTATATAATAGTCAATTGGATTTTGGCACAATACAGTTTGCTTTTTACTACAAGGAGTGGCTTAAAGTTGGTGCTCCGGCTCCTGTTGTTCCTTCTGTTCCTTTGCCTTCAAAAATAAGCCATGCTCGTTCAAGAAGGAGATCTTTGGACTCTTCAACTTCTTATCATTCCATCAGTAATAAATCACTGTAAGTTTTAGTTAAATAGATGTTCTATCATCTCTTTTCATAGGAGAATGAGAATATATTATATACCTTTTTCCCCTGTGTCTTTGTGCCCAAAGATATCAAGCTGTTTTTGGGCATCCAAAGGAAGAAGAGAAGTTCTGTATTGTAGAAGAAGAAATCAAGCATTGCAGCCATGTTGAAGTAGGTAACCGGTATCCTCTCGAATAAGTAAAATTTTCAGATAGATGATATTGTAAACATGATTTATATTGATCTTAATAATCTTGACAGGAGAGAGCTATGGATCAACAATTGTCGTCAAGTCAAAGTTACAGAAAACCTAAAGTTGAATTATGGCCAGAAAATCAGAAATCAGATTATTTCAGGTTTTTAGCTTGCCGTGAACCAACACAGTGCTTGGTAGAGGAAAACTATATGCCCAAAAATGCCATAATCAAGAAAGCTGAAAATATCCTTCTTTCTCCATCCAACGACGTAGTGAGAGCCATTTCTGCTATTTGCTCCGTAGGCAGCCTGCCTGATTGTGAAATGGCGATTCGTGTGGTGAGCAAAGTTTGGTTGGATTCTCAAGGAGATCCCACATTTGAAAATTCATTATCACAGGTTCCTGTAATGGAAGGAATAATGGAGGTTTTATTTGCCTCTAATGATGATGAAATTTTGGAACTAGCAATCTCAATTTTAGCAGAACTGGCAACAAAAAGGGAGTTGAATGCGAAAATCATATTGAATTCAGATCCGAACCTTGATGTCTTCCTAAGATTATTGAGAAGTAACAGCCTATTTCTGAAAGCTGCAGCTCTACTTTACCTAGTGAAGCCAAAGGCAAAACAGATGATATCAACAGAATGGATTCCACTAGTCGTTCGAGTTCTAGAATTTGGCGATCAGACACAATCTTTATTCACAGTTCGAAGCAGCCCTCAGGTGGCAGCATATTACTTCCTAGACCAACTTTTAACAGGTTTCAACGAAGACAAAAATTTAGAGAATGCTAGACAAATCATTTCATTAGGTGGGTTGAGCTTGCTCGTGAGAAGGATGGACATCGGGGACACTTGTGAGAAGAGCAAAGCTGCTTCTGTTTTACATTGTTGTATTCAAGCTGATGGAACCTGTCGACACTACTTGTCCAAAAACTTGAAGAAAGACACTATTATATCCCTCCTTGTCCTTGGAAAGCAAAAGAATTCTCATGGACATGCTCTTGCATTACTGACAGAGATACTCTGCCTTAACAGGTCACAATTTCAGTTATATGATTATATAGTTATTTCTTTAACATTGTTGGCTAAATTAAGTGATCCTGATCTTTTGGAATCACCAGAAGAAACCAGAGAGAAGAATTCTTAAGTGGACTAATAACGGGATGGGGCTGCTTAAACACAATGCATATTTTGTTACTCTACCTCCAAATTGCAAGGCCAGAAGAACGCCCAATAGTTGCGGTCATATTGCTACAGCTAGATCTAATGGTTAGTTCAAAGTAGTCTTCTTTCTCTTTTTTCCTCCAACACACGACATTCAGTATTGAAATGTGAACAAGGTCAATTCTTAGAGAGAGGCATTTATGTTTAAGTTATTCTACAGGGAGATCCTTTGGAGTATAGTGTATATAGGGAAGAGGCAATAGATGCAATGGTAAAAGCTTTAGATTGTCAGGTGTTCAACGGGATAGTCCAGGAGCGATCAGCCAGAGCTCTCCTAATTCTAGGAGGACAATTCTCTTATAACGGAGAGCCAATAGTGGAGAAATGGCTCTTGAGAAAAGCAGGCTTTGACGAGAAGTCAGAAGACTCATTTTATGGAAAGGACATCGGTATTGATGGATACTTACACTCGGTGAGTCCTATGCTCCATAAAATGCTGAACTGTTTCTGCATATCCGTTGAATACTATAAAATCTTTGTGAATTTGATCTTGATTTCCAAGTATTGAGCTTATCTAGTTTATGCTGTCAATTCTCAGAATAAAGAGGACAAAACAATGGAAATTATGCAAAGAAAAGTGGCAATGGTGTTGATTACCGCAGGCAACAGGAGTCTTCTTGAGGCTCTTTCGGATTCAATGGCTAATGGTATCCCGTGCCTGGCACGAGCAAGCCTTGTGACTGTATGCTGGATGAGCATTGGTCTCCATTCCCTTGGGGATACACACCTTAAATTTAAGGCATGCGCAGTCCTCATGACACAATTAGTAGAATCCTTGAATTACGACAGGCCTCTCGAGGAAAGAATTCTGGCATCATTCTCATTACTCAGCCTTATAAAGGGTACAGGTAAGAGAATTTCCATTGATTGTAGCTTGAACTTGCACCAAATGTCTCGTTAAATCAAATGTTCTTAACAATTTTCTTGTAATGCCCTTTTCTTTCAGATTATTTTCCCAAACCATTGCCAACAGATAAAGAGCTTCTGAGTTGCCTTTCAGAACTCTCCCAAGTAACATGGACAGCTGAGGAGCTTATTTCTATTATGACAAACAGTTGGGCAGATTAATGAAGAAATTTAACAAGATGATTAGCATTTGAGTCTCAGTTTGCAGTAGAAGATTCGGCAGCTACCACAGCCCCTGCTTCTTCAGACGAAACTCCAGGTTGAGAAGTTACTCAGAATGCTGCTAAACATATCAGTACCTTTGGTTTCGTATTCAGGAGTATAGTAAGTCAATTGTAAGCATTTTCTACTTCATTTGAATGCATATACGTGCCAACTCGATCTTGTGTATTGGTTTTGAAGGAAATTTTTGTTCTAATACCTTGTATTGTGTGTCCTTTGTGAAGGAAGTTATGTTACTGATTTCATCATTCTGTAAAATAGAAATTTCCCTGTAAATAGATGAATTATATTCTTCGCCAAAACTTTTGTATACTCTTTCATCTCTGCTTGCTTCAAGTGGAAGATGGAGGCTGGAAGATGGCTTAAGGGAGAGTATTGATGAAATAGAGTAAATGTAATTGCCAAATCCTGCAATTTAAGACCCAGTTTTTGTATTAACGTGTGAATGTTAATATCCAAATCCTTCAATCAAATTCCTGAATCTACAATAGATTTAGACATAGCTAATGCCAAAAATTTTGTTGAATTCAAATTCTAACAAGGAACGACTTCGTTTGTCTTAAACAATGTAGGTTCATTATCATATAATCTTGCACTCTGGGGTCCCCGACCTTTCCGTTTGGATCATACCAATTCCCATGTCCCAAGCCTTTTAAAATTGTGCGCATAGTTGTCCAAAAATAATTGCCTCCACTTTGAATTCTACTAATTGGATAATATACCTTCTGCCTGATAATAATAAAAAAAAAAAAAAAAAAAACCTTTGTTTTATACATCCAGGAGATCCTCAAAGTGGAGAGAAATTATTTTGAGACTAATACCATCAATCATTTATCATGTGCCTATCACGTCTTCCTTTGACGTCTATATAGAAGATTTTTGTGTTGAAGGGATATCAAACGTACAATTTTAAACGGTTGGAGACATGGGTGGCCCAAATAGAAGGTTGAGGAGGACATGGGATGACATAGACGAAAGGGTTGGGACTCTTAGAGGAATTTACGCTAAAATCGTATGAATTCATTTTAAAGAATATTTAAATGATGTATGCGTTATCTAACTAAATAGGTTAAGATTTTAGATCAACTAATTGAACATATAATAGAGTAGGCAAATTTCTTGGTTCAAGTCGAATCGTCACTTATTTAGCTCATTTTTGATAGTCATTACTTCAAAACTTTTTAATTTTCATATTCATTTTCAATCACACATTTACACAATAAAATATTTGGCAAATGAACCAAAAAATGTTTCTAATTTTTAATTACACATTCTCCAAAATTTCATTTTCTCAAAATAATGACCATCAAACATAGGCTAAATGCCATTGTGCATAGCTTTTAATGGAAAAAAATAAAATAAAAATTGAATCTTGCATTCACATGAAAAAGCGTATTGAAAATTATTTGTGATATACAAACCTTTATTTTCTATATTATCAAATGATACTTTGTGATTTCTAGAAGATTGACGGACACAGATCCAGAATATATAGAATTTAGTACAAATTTTATCTTTTGGGTGCGGCCAGAGTAAGCCCACTACTTTAATCGGCCATTTTGTCTTTGTCTTTGTCTTTGTCTTTGACCTTTCAGATTTTGGGTTCACTTGTTTCAATTCTAGGAAATTTACACCAATAGAAATAGTGGAAATTATATGCCAACATGTGTTTAAAGATTACAATTTCAGTTATGAAGTTTATTTGTTCATAAATCATGTATTAATATACTAAATATTTAATATCTCAACCCAATTCAATTCCAAACATTAAAAATCATTTCTATTCTCACTCTCCATCTTCTATCCTCTCACTCTCTCCATCTATCCACACCTCCCTTAGTCCGGCGACGACAACGGTGACGCACCCACTGTTGGAGACTGCTGCACACACACGATGGCGACGCACCTACTGTCGAAGATCGCTGCCGCACACATTTTCTCTTCTCGCTCTCTCTCACTATCGGAGCATCACGTTGAGCAAAATCTCATAGAAGCGCTCCACCCATTGTCGAAGATGGCAGTGTTGTGTAACGGCAACATGTCACATATATTTTTTGGTTGCTTTTTTTGTTTGTTTTGATAGTTAGTGATTTGCTTGATTTTTGATCTGTTAATGGTTGTGATGGTGGTGCGATAGTGGTTGTTTTTGTTGGTAGTGGATTGGATCTGGTGGCAACGATGACGGGGTGGTGGCGGTGGCGATAGTATTGGTGGTGATGGTATGTGATTCACTATTTTGTGTATGTGACCAACTATTTAATTGTGACCTAAAAATTCGATAATTTATGATTGAAAAATAATTTGTGACCAACTAATTTGAAAATTCGTGACTCACATGGACGACCCATTTTCTTTTAACATCTACTCACACATTGTGGGTTTGACCTGATTTTAATATATAATATCAATTATATTTATCTTAACATCTTCAAATTCATACAGGTAAATGAATCGTATGTCCATCAAGTTAATTTAAGAGCATATAACACTATATACCCGTTAGGGATATATAGTAGCTTTGCAAGAGGAAAATATTTCTAGCTATACTCCAAACAATTTTGTAACATCGGTTCGAGTATTTCTAACCCCTCAATAAATCGAAAAACATAGTCAACTTTCTCATATATATATATTGTATTCACAATTGTGCCTTAAAACTAAAAAAGTTAACACAATTGTTTAGGCGGTGAATACAAGATGATGTGTTATATAAAATAGTCTTCATTTCCTACTTGAATCCCTTAATTTCAAGTCAACTACTTTCCTAGACATGTTCCATCAAACCGAACCAACCACAATTATAGACAACATGTTAAAGTAGCAACTCCAAAATAAAATTCTAAGAAACAGTCAAAAGTCATAAGGGTATAAAAATGAGGTCACATGTGCCTTAGAGACCCACACAATAAAGATGCAGGGATCAATTCTTTCATTTCTTATTGGTTGTTAAAGCACACATGATACAATATTTTTCTCCCTTTTTTAGGGTGTATGTCTTATCTTACAAATTAACTACACAGTACATATCATAATTAAGATATTCTTCGATATCTAACCTAAGTTCTTTTTATGTTTATTCCTCTACACAATCCCAATCGAGAACTCAATTTGGCTATGGACAAGTCTAATGGATAGCAAAATTCGTACTGATAACTTGCTGTAATTTTATCTTGATAGCTCATCAAGGTGACTAGATCATGTACACAACATGATCACTATGTCTAATCTCAGCACATCTCAAAGTGTCTAAGGCGATTGTTTATGTGAATGAACCAATCTTAACATATTTGACATACTTTATGTGTACACATTAAATAGTAGTAAAAAATCACAACAAAAGAGTACTCTTAACTTATGAACTCAGTACATTGTTCATTAATGGGCTTATGAAAAGTTTACATAGTACATAATTCAAATTCTATGCAATCCCAGATATTTAACATGAGTTATAAAGATATTTTTAGGGATGAGTTCTGTAAATGGATCAGCTACCATTTTGTGCATCGAAATATAATGTAGACTCACTTCATTCTTACCTATGATATCTCTTACAAAATTATATTTTATATTAATGTTTTTAGTTATGTTGAAATACTTGAGATCCTTTGTATATGAAATAATTGTTTGACTATCACAATAAATCAATATAGGTCCTACATCATTATTAAGGACTCTTAGATACTGTAAGAATCTCTTTAACAAATAGTTTCATGTACAGTTGAAGCACATGGTACAAATTCTATTTCTATTGTAGACAAGGAAATACATGTATTTTTCTTGCTACTCCAAGAGATGGTGCTATCATTAAGCAAAAATGCATATCTTGAAGTTGATTTGCGCTCATCTAGGCCTCCTCCCCAATTAGCGCCTGTGTATTCTTTTAAGCACAAATCATTTCCTTGATAGCACATGGTAATTAGCAGAACCCTTCAGGTATCTCAATATCCCCTTAACAGCTTTGCAATGCTCTCTTTCGGGATTAGATTGACACCTGCTGACCAGATCAACCACATAACAAATGTCGGGACGAGTACACATCACAGCGTACATCAAGCTTCCAACTACACTAGAGTATGGTACTCTGAACATTTTTTCTTTTACCTCAAGAGACTTAGGACACATGCGGAGACTTAGAGTTTTGCCTTTCGATGCATTCAGCTGATTAAACTGGCTCGAAAAGCTATTCAGAACATGATACACCATAAAAGGTTCAACAATGGGAATTTTAAGAGCCTTTAATTTAGATGATATATTAATCATCTTCATAACATGCTCCCTAACTCCACTTGTACATCATATCTCATATTCATCAGTTTATCCATCAGATCTCTAGTTTTAGTTTTATTAGACTCAACAAATCTCAATCCTATAGCATCCACAAAACCTTTAGCATTTTCATTATCCGGAATAGCACATATAATGGAATCGGATATGAAGCGCTTAATAATTTTCAAACAAAGTCTATTAGCCTTTTCCTACTTTTCATACTCAGCTATATATTCAGGATCAATTTTATGTGGGTTTTGAAAGCTTTTTCTCAATTGCAAAATTCAACCCCAAAAGACCAAGTGTTATTTCTATGTCTCGTTTCCATCTCACATAATTATTTTCAGTCAATGTTTCAATAACAGACAATTGACTTGAAAAGAAATGAAGCACTTAAAACTGTGGAAACATAAAATAACATAATTAATATCATCCTAACATAGTGCATGCAGACATTGTATGATAACATATTCATCTAATTAACATGGGCTACTAATTAGATAGTCCGTAATTAAAGTCAAAACTAAATGAACATTATTACGGTAAGAGTCTAGATGCATCATTATAAAGTCACATTTGGGCTGATAATATAACATGCTGTAAGGTACTCTTAAAACACATAATGAAGTTAGTTAACAAAACAGATTGATTTTCAAAACACCAACACATTTGGACAGAAGGAAATTTCTAGACCAAGTAAACTTGTTAACTGTCTTATGCCAATTTCTAAAAAATATCACATATTATTACACCTTTGGGCAATATACTCTATGTAATAATTCAAAATAACGATGCTAACGTCCAATATTTGTGTTTTATTTTTGAAGAAAATCGAATAAATAAAAATGAGCGTGCCACTTTGGTAGCTACCATCCACTTTTATTTCAAAACATTTCTTTTAATGAGAGCACTAAGACGAACTTGAAGTCCACAAAAATTCAATAATAATCATGCAACATAATTACAATCATTAACTGACGAAAAATAAATTTCATGCGCGATATAAGACAAAATTGACAACTAAATTTCAATACATGAAAATAAAACTTAAATTGACAAATAATAACGAAATTTAATTATTTCAACAAAAATATAAAATCGTCAATTTTAAATATAATTTTAATTTTAGGTTGAAATTGAAATATATTTGGATCAAATTTAAAATCCCATTTTAAAAATTCAAATTTAGAGCTTGTTTGGGAGGGATTTTTTGGGGGAAGAATTGATTTTGAATAGTGATATGATGGGAAATGTGTGGTTGAAAAAGAAAAAAAAATTATTGATATGATGGAAAATATTATTTTATTGAAGAATGTGTGGTTGAAAATGAGAATTGATTTACTGTAGAATTTGGAGAATCCGTACCAAACGGACCCTTAATATTTCAAAATTGCAAAGTTGACCCTACAATAAAATTATGAAAAAGGGCCTTAAAATTTAGAAATTACATAACAGGTCCTTATCCTTAAATTACAAAATAACCTTTCTTTAAATTTACAGGAGAAGCCCCAAGATATTTACAATTTGCAATGAAGCCCTCACCCCCAAATCAATTAATCCCGATCAAATTATGGCACCACCACCGATAAATACGAATCAGCCGCCACAATCGCCACCTCATTCACCACTGCGATGGCAGCCTACGGCCGCGAAGGTGTAGCCGTAAGCTGCATGAGCAGCAGCGTGGGTGGTGCTGCGGTCTGCAGCGCCCGCTGCTATTCCAACGAGCAGCGGCGCCGCTGCTCCTGCTCGCGGCAATTCACACAAAACAAGGCTAAAACCATGGGTTTAGTCATATTAAAATCAAAACCAACCCAGATGCCAATATTCAAAACACACACGGCTTCTTCAATACCATACACACAGACGGGAATGAAAGAGCATTGGAAGACAAATATATAAATCAAAAACAAATTCACAACCGTACACGTCCGATTATGCTCGTGGGTAGGTGACGCCGGGCAAAATGAAGATTATTCTGCATGCTAATTCTACCAGCAAATTCATAGGGAAGAAACACAAGAATAATGCCGAAAACACGGAGAAACGTCTCTAAAATTTAAAGAATTTTTATATATCCAGCAATAATGAAAATAAGTCCATAAGCCGGACTTTATAGCCAAAAATTCGAATTTTACCAAAAATGGCAAAATTCCAAAAATCACGCCAATTAAATACGAAATAAAATAAGTAGTATGCGAAAAATATAGCTCAAATCGGGTTAAAAATCATCTCGTAACATGCAATCAAAATATTACCAAAAATAGCAAAATTTAACTAACAATAACAATTCGGAAAGGAAAACAGTGGAATTTGAGGTCGAAAACGTCATATGCCGAACCAAAGTTTTCCGAATTGGGGTCATAATCACGATTCTGATAACTGTAACTAAAGTTATGGCCAAATTATCAAAACACGTCTCAATTACCAAAATTATGCGATCACTTGCCATCCTTGTGCTAATCTGCCAACTCGTGATACTTTAGAATCATTAATGTGTTATCGGACAACTCAGCATCTGACTCGAACCTTTCTGCATCAGTAGGTTTGAGATATACATATAAGAGGGGAAGGTTTGATTCAATCGATTTTGTAAGAACCAGTGCACGGTCTTCTATGGAAAACCCAAACTAAGACAAACCCATTCATGGGTAATTCATACACATACGCACACATATTAGACCAAATTAAGGTAAAACCATGTCCAAACATTCAAACATCCATGGCTGATTGTGCGTGAGCTGCAATTTATTTTGGGGAAGAAAAGGGAAGAGACATAAACTAATATGCACACAGACGGATGGATAATAGTATCAATTAATTGTTCTATTGTAGTTATTCACATATATGCACGAGGGATAACAAACAGTGGCCGGATTTTTGCTTTGATTTTGGTATGCACAACACAATTATACAAACATATGCACAGAGGGATGAGCAAGAGAGAAGACAGAATTTTAAAAATCAATCTTTTTTGTTTAGAAGATTCTAATCTCAACATGTTCGCTCTGATACCAATTGTTGATAATTTCATAGTAATTATTCAATAATCATGCTAAGAACAAGAATCACATATTCTAATTGATAGTTTAAAATTCATACATGTGGAAGAGTTTTTGTGTGTGTGTGTGTAAATATTACCGACTGGATCTTCCTTTCCTTGTTCCTCAAAATAATCAGCCGTCAATGGGGCAAACCAATAAACGATATGGAGATGAGAGGGGACCTAGCTGTTATATAGAAAATCATAAAGTTGACCCATTACCGACTCTAACCCTAATTAGGATTTACATAATTCCGGCCCACATACTTAGAATTACCACATTATAATAATAAAGCCCGTAATGTGTACAATGACCCAAGTGATCACTAACATATTGAGCCTAATCACAACATTATTGCAAATCATACATATAACCCGTAAAATTCGCAATCAAATGGAAGCCCACAAAATAGAATTATTCTAACGATATGCTCTTTGCAAATGTAGTCATCTTGCTCCAACTTTTTACGTCTCATTATTGTGCTAAGTGTTGTGTTCTTGTTGTCCAAAATCATTATTTAGGAAGTGGACCTTAAATGAGCTATATGTATAGATGATATGTGGACTGCATTTGAACTCAAAAATTGGGAAATGATTTTTAAACTATGCGGCCGCATAAGCCATTTGGACTCTTAGCCGCATGAGGCACACCAAAGCCACCCAAGGCCAAAAGGTCTATCGCCATGTGGTCACATGGTTTTGGAAATAAGCCATTAGGCTGGTTTCCAGATTTAAAATTGGTTACTTTTGGTTGAATTGTTGCTTCAGTTCATGATAAGTTGGAACCATTTCAAGATGTATTGATGAAAAACTATAGATATGTGATAGTTTTTCATATCAAACAGATTTTAATATACAATCAATCCATATAATCTTTGAAAAATTATCATATTTCTATACATATTCATCATCAAGTTTTTCACTTGTTCATATTATTGAAACACCTTTTTCGGTTTGGTGTTCTTCACAAAAAGCTTGTTTAATACTTCAAACTATTTGCCGAAAATCCTTAAAACAATTGGAGATGAACCAAATATTGTTTGAGGAGAACATTTGATCATGTGTTCAACTCTTGATATCCCATTCCATGTTTGTGAGTTTCTTTCTTCATCTATTTTTCTCTCCAATGTTACAACATTTCCAACAATCTCAAAAGATATTTGCTACTGCGTTGGAGACAGAAACTATGCTTGCAACTATCAAATTGACGAATTAAGATTGGGTGCATTTGGATAGATTCGATGGAACCAACTTCACCAGTGGCAATACAAAGTCAAATTTCTCTTAACGACGTTAAAGATCTTCTACGTGCTTGATCCAAGTTTTGAACCAATTGTTGAAGCAACTGATGAGGATTTTGAAGAAGTACGGACCGAGAGAAAAAAAAGACAAGAGGATGAGTGGATTTGTCACTATCACATTCTCAATGCCCTTTCTGATTGCTTGTACTATCTTTATATGAACATTTCTTTGGCAAAGGAAATCTGGGATGTACTTGAAAATAAATATAAGGTCGAGATGAAAGGTACCAAGAAATTTTTAATTTCTAAATACTTTGATTTCAAAATGATTGATAACATTCCTTTATTACCTCAAATACATGAATTACAAATCATTGTCAATAAATTGAAAGTGGTGAAGATTGAACTTCCTGAATCTTCCAAGTAGGAGCAATCGTTGTTAAACTCCCAAGGACATGGAAAGAATATTGAAAGAAGAATTTTTACAATTCGGAAGATTCTTTGGAACATATACAAAAAAATCTTTGCATAGAGGAAGAATTAAGAGCATGAGATAAGAGCGAAAGTTTTTATGATGGATCTTCAAAAGCCAATGTTGTAGACAATGTGGATTACTCCAACAAATATAAAAAGAATGTGAAGCTTCTTGGTCCTAAAAAAGGACCAGGGAAAGTTCAAAACCAAATCCAAGGGACCTTGCTATGTTTGTGGAAAAAATGGGGCACTGTGGAAGAGATTGTAGGCATAAAAACAACAAAAGAAGGATGAAAATGTAAACTCCATTTTAGAGATTATCGTTGTGGTGAGTGAAATCAATGAAATTTAAACCAAAGTTTTGGGTTGGTGGTGTTACACCGCACAACAATACTTGTTTGTTATGATAAGTCACTTTTCAAAACTTATCATGATATTGCTGATAGACAAGAGATTCAAATGGGAAATGAAGGACGATCTAAAGTGATTGGCAAATGAAACATTGAAATCATCTTCACTTCGAGAAAGAAGATTACTTTAACCAATGTTCTACACATAATAGGAATGAATAGAAACTTAGCAAGTGGAGTTTTTATTTTTTGGGAAAATCGGGAATCAAATTTGTATTTGAGTTGGGAAAACTTGTATTAACCCGAAATGAATATTTTGTTGGTAAAGGCTATTCGAGTAGAGGAATGGTCAAACTATGTACGGTTGAGGATGATTCAAATAAAAATAATTAGTTTGCTCAAATGATTGATTCATTTAATTTAAGGCATGGTAGATTAGCACACATAGGTATTAGAAGTATCAAAAGAATGGTTAAAAGTGGATTAATTTCATGTAAACTTGATAACTTAGATAAATGTGAAACTTGCATTACATCTAAGATGGTTAAAAAGTCATTTCATAGTGTAGAAAGAACATCCCAATTACTTGAGCTTGTGCATTCCGATATATGTGAATTGAATGGCATGCTAATAAGAGGAGGTAATAGATATTTCATTACATTCATTGATGATTGTTCTAGATATACTTATGTTTATCTTTCAAAACATAAAAATGAAGAATTAAAGCATTTAAGGTATATAAAGCATAAATTGAAAATCAATTAGGAAGAAAAATACTCTTAGAAGTGATAAAGGTGGAGAATATTTTTTCAACCGAAGTGTATGTCATATAGTAAATAGGATTCCTTTGAAAAATAATAAGGTTTCTCCATATGAAATATGGAAAGGAAGGAAACCAATTGCAAGAATAATGATTCTAAGAGAACCAATTTAGGCCCCCAGAGGTATAAAATGTGCCTTCGTAGGGGTATGCCACAAATAGTAAGGCCTATTGCTTATTAAACTGAATCCAATGTTACAATAGAATCAAAGAATGTGGAGTTCTTTGAGAATATATTGGCAACAAGAAACTCTCATAATGAAACTCAAGTAGACATTCCCGTTTCTAGAGAATCACAAGTAGAAATATCTACAAAATATATAGAACTATTAAGTGAACCTTGAAGAAGTAAAAGAGTTATAAAATAAAAGGGTTTAGGATCAGATGAAATAGACTCCTACCTTATTTCTCTCTACTTAGTCGAGGGAGATATGAATGATGTTGTAAGAATAATTCCTTTTGTTTTTCAAGTTGAAAGTGATCCTAAAACTTATAAAGAAACAATGTCTTCTAAAGATTGCATATTTTGAAAAGATACAATAAATGATGAAATGGGTTCTATTATATCTAACAACGCATGAGAAATTGTTGATTTACCAAAGGATCTAAACCTATTGGTTGCAAATGAGTGTCTAAAAGAAATATAATTTCGATTATACACTAAATACATATAAACCTAGATTAGTAGCTAAAGGATATCGACAAAAGGAATGAATCGACTATTTTGATATATATATGCACATGTGGCTAGGATAACCTAGATAAAGATCTTGTTTGCATTAGCATCAATATTTGATTTACATGTTCATCAAATGGATGTCAAGACGGCATTCCTAAATGTGAATCTCGATGAGGAGGTCTATATGGGACAACCGAAAGGTTTGTTCTCCCAGGAAATGGACATGTGGTATGCAAATTAATCAAGTCTTTCTAAGCACCTAAAAAGTGGCCTGAAAAATTTGAAAATTATGTCAAATGATTTTAATCATAATTCAGTAGATAAATATTTATATACTAAAGTATGTGATAGTATAATTGCATTTGTATGTCTTTATGTGGATGATATGTTAATTATTAGTAATGATATAGAAGGGATTAAAGAAACGAAGATGTTTCTATCTTTCATGTTCAAAATGAAAGATCTTGGACAAGTGGACACCATCCTTGGTATTAAAGTTAAGAAGAATAGTGTGAGTTATTCATTAAGTCAATCACACTATACTAATAAATAAGTTCAAATATTTGAACATTAAAGAGGCAAATACCCTGTTAGATTCAAGCATCAAATTAGTAAAGAATGATGGAAGATCGATAGCTCAAATTGAGTATGCAAGTACAATTGGTAGTCTTATGTACGTGGTGCAATATATAAGACCAAACTCGGCATTTGTTGTAAGTAAACTAAGTGGATTTACTAGCAATCCAAGTTTAAAACATTGAAATGCCATAGGGAGGCTTCTTCCTTACTTGAAGAAAATAAAAAACCTTGGACTACAACATACAAAGTTCTCGACTATCTAGAAGGATATACTGACGATAGTTGGATATTGTGTGCATGAGAAGATAAGTTTACTTCGTGTTTTGTGTTTACTCTTGCATGAAGTAGAATTTCTTGGAAGTCTAAGAAACAAGCATGCATTATACACTCAACAATGGAGTCGAAGTTTGTAGTATTGGCCAAAACAGGAAAAGATACCGAGTTGCTAAAGAATCTTCTTTATGAAGTTCCTTTCGGTACGTATTTCTTCAATTTCTATTTTTGTGTGATAGTCAAGCCACTTTATCATGAGCATATAGCAAAGTATATAATGAAAAGTCTAAAACATATGAGTCTAAGACATGGCTACGTGAAAAAATTAATCAAGCATATAATAATCTCTCACATATGTTTAAGTCTAGTGAGAACTTACTTGGTCTATTGACTAAACCTCTCACAAGAGAGTTAGTAAGATCAAAATCAAGAAGGATGGGGTTGAAACTTCTTGACTAAAAATACATCAATGATATCAACCCTACCGAAATGTATTAAATAATTATATCTAGGTTCAAAGCGTAATAACAAGTCATTTGATAACTGGATATGTTTCAGTACTATTAACTTATTTTAAATCATATCCTCGATGAATAGTGCTGGTTGTTACGATTGGAAGGATGCGTTATAAAATTCTTAATGAAGTTCAGTACGGGGTACAAGCATCTCTAAAAATAATAAAAATATTAGAAGAACTTTACACGTGTGAGTTTCGAGGTGATGTCGTCTAAATAGAGAGTTAGAATCTCTTTCTTAAAAGTTCAATGAAAAGGATAAGTGCAATGTCATATTAGCACCAAATAAGCTTGAGGGACTTGTGAAAACATAACACTTGTATGTGTGATTTCACCGGTATTGTCACAAGGAATAACTAGTTCAAAGGTTTTATGCAACCTGGAATTTCGATAATACTTTTTGAGATTTACGTTATAATTAGATTCAAATCAAAATATATCTAATTATTATGCACAAATGTTGATATAAATATGTGATTGGCATTGATTTTGAACAAGTGGGGAATTGTTGTATTCTTGTTGTTCAAAAGCATTATTTAGGAAGTGGCCTTAAATGGGCTATATGGATGGATGGATGATATGTGGATTGCATTTGAACTTAAAAATTGGGAAATGGTTTTTAAACTATGCGGCTGCATAGGCCATTCGGGCTCGCGACTGCATGAGGCACGCTAAAGCCATCTAAGGCCAAGATGCCTATTGCCATGCGAGTTTTGTTCCAGATTTAAAATTGGTGGCTTTTAGTTGAATTGTTGCATCTTTTCATGATAAGTTGGAACCATTTCGAGATGTATTGATGAAAAACTATAAATATGTGATAGTTTTTCATATCAAACATGCTTTTAATATACAATCAATCCATATAATCTTTGAAAAATTATCATATTTCTATACATATTCATCTTCAAGTTTTTCACTTGTTCAAATTGAAGAAACCTTTTTTTCTTTTGTGTTCTTCACAAAAAGGTTGTTTAATCCTTCAAACTATTTGTCGAAAATCCTTAAAATAGTTAGAGAAAAGGAAAATATCGTTTGAGGACAACGTTTGATCACGTATTCTAGTCTTGCTATGCCATTCCATGTTTTGGCATTTCTTTCTTCATCTATTTTTCTCTCCATTGTTACAATAATTCCAACACTAAGATTCATCATCCGTCCGTTCAAGTTTTGATGTGGTTAAAACATAAAGCACCTTCAATATTGTAAAAAAGAATGCAATTTTTTTCCATATTTGAAAGTTTGTTCCATTGAACTGCTCTAACTTGATAAAATCTAATGAAATTTCATAGAGAAAACACGGGTGATGCCATATAAAAAAACTTGAAATATCGTCTCAAGGTTGTTGGAACTATCTTTGCAATGGTCATGGTGAAAAGTAGATGAAGTTGGAGAAAATCATGTTGAACTTAGGATGAAGAAAGTTTGTCACCTACGATGTTTGCCCCCATTATCAGTGATGCACACGGGTAATCAAAACGCTCATTGATAGAATGGAACTCAAATATGTTATTGCGTCATGCATTAATAAAAATAATTCCGAAACGATAAGGAGAGAAGAAGTCAACATGGAGAGACTTAACAAAGCTCTTTAAGAGATGAAAAATAAGCGATAAGTGCATTTTATGTACTCATCTAAGCCGTTAAATATGGATATTTGAGAGTACTCTTAGGAAATAATTTCTTAATCTCCTGTAAATATTATTTGTTTAGATAAAACTCGATGTTGAATGGGCTTTTGGGGAAAAGGAAAGAAAATCGAGGAACAATGATGAGTTTAATGCTGAGAATGGGGACCAACTTTGCATCAATTGGAATATCAAGGGTTTGAATTGCAATTTCAACAAACTTAAAGCTGGCCAAGGGATTGAAAATAGTGACCAAACTGCACAGGTGTAAAAGTTAAGCATATGCGATCGCAAGGAACGATTGGTAAAATTAGGGAGTAACATGTTTATACCATGTGATCACATGTTTTAAAATTCAGATTCAGAAAAATATTTTGTTTCCTTTTTTAATTTGTTCAAGTTTTGAAAAGTAATTTGGACAATGACTTGACCTATTTTGAGCCTCCAATTTTTACATTCTTCATTCTAGAATGTGGAAAACAAAATTTGGAAGAGATTCAAGGCAAACAACATCAAAAGTTTGGAGATTCAAAGCTTAAAATTGAATATTTCGATGAGTGTGGTTCACTAATTGTATTATTGCCTCATAAACTTGTCATTTTGCTCGTCTTTTAAGAGTTTTTATGATGTTTTAGTGTGTATTTTAACTTTGTTTTATAGGTAAGATGAATTGATGTTCATTTGGTGAAACTTGATGATGGAGGCTAAATTGAAAGAAAAATGTGAATAATTGTGAAAAGGGCAAGATCCAAAGTTTAGGGACTAAAGTGTAATTATTCAAAACTTGTATCGAACCTCACAATGAAGATTCAAGAATGTTAGGGGTCAATTGAGTTTAATTAGAAGTAAAAAAGAGTGAAATATGATCAAAATATATTCACAAATCAATTATCAACAAGGATGTGTCAAGAATCAACAACATTGAAACTCATATGACCAATATGGGGGCCATAGTAAAGAATCTAGAGATACAGATTGGTCAGCTAGCAATTGCAATAAATTTCCAACAGTAAGGAAAGTTTCCCAGTGACACCGAGGTCAACCTAAGGGAGCACTGCAATGCTATCACATTAAGGAGTGGAAAAGTAGTTAAAGAAAGCAAGCCTATAGAGGCTTTGATTCTTACACATGCTTTAGATAATGTTGAAGAAAAACATGTTAAAGAGCAAGAGGTTGAGGAAGAGGCAAAAAAGAAGACTTCTAAGCCTAACTCAATCTCATTCCCATATAATCCACCAATCTTGAAGCCACACTACCATATCCACAGAGATTCTTGAAGAACAAGTTTGATGAGCAATTTGCGAATTCCTATAAGTCTTCAAAAAGATCCACATCAACATTCGTTTTGCATATACTTTGGCACAAATGCCTAATTATGCTAAATTCCTAAATGAAGCGATGTTAAAGAAAATCTAGTTGAAGGAGTTCAGGACAGTGAAATTAACAGAAGAATGTAGTGTCATTCTCCATAAGAATCCTTAGAAACTAAAGGACCTAGGCAACTTTACAATTCCATTCACAATTGGCAAGTCTACAATTGATAAGGCATTGTGTGATCTAGGGGATAGCATCAATATAATGCCCCCTCCTTATTCAGGAAAATGGGACATGGAGAAGTGAAGCCGACTACCATCATTTTGCAACTAGCTGACAGATCCATCACATACTCAAGAGGTATTATTGGAGATATATTGGTGAAGGTAGACAAGTTCATCTTTCTGGTGTTAGATATGGAAGAAGCATTGATTCTTGGTTGGACTTTCTTAGCAAGTGGAAGAACGTTGATTGATGTACAAAGATGAACATTGCCATTGTGGGTTAATGACTTAATGAAGTGCACGTAATATTCAACATATATCAAACAAAGAAAGCCCTAGAAATAGTCAGCACTTGTCACATGGTAAAACCAGTTGATGTAATAAAGGGTAAAAATTTCAAAAGATAATTGTTATGAACCCTTTAGAGCAGCACATGGCAACCAATTACTCAAGGATTGATAAAATTGCTATTGGAAGCTACACTGGGACCAAGGAAATAGTTAACTTCCTCTTAGCTTGTGAAACATACCCATAAGAAGGAAAAAAGAACTATATAGAAGAACCTTTGAAACCTCCCAACATCGTTAAATCAAAAGAGGTTTTGAAGACTACACCAATGTTGAAGCCGCCTCCTAATCCTAGTGGCCATGCTATTCTGAAAAAAAAAATTCAAAATCAAGGAAAATGTTTGGAAACATGAAGAGATGAATACCTTTTGAAGATCTAACATAAGGAATTCTAGCAATGTCAAGCTAATGACTTTAAATAAGCATTTCTTGGGAGACAACACAAGTTTTCTATCTCTCTATCTCTTATCTTTAGATTTTAATTTAGATTTTATATTTTTTTACTTTATTAATGAGTTTTTTTTTTCTCATAGGTTAAATCTCAAGTTTAAGATAGAAGCTATATCAACATTCATCATCCATCAATTCACCATGACACCGATAGCAATGAAGACAACCAATATTTAACTCAGGGAAGTCCTCCTTCTTTTTCTTTAATTTTATTTAGTTTAAGTTTGGGAGGTGAAATAATAATTGTCTTATTGCTTAGTTGTTTTTAGTTGTTTCGTGCGGTTTTTTTTGTGTGATTGTTAAAAACGAAAAGAAAAAGAAAAGAAAAAAAATTGTATGTTTGTGTGTGTTAGATAGCCTTGTCAGCATTGATGTATATACTGAAAATTTATGTTGATTTATTAATTATAATGGAGTTATGTGTTGCAGTTAAACTTTTGCTTATTCATGTGAAATGTGAAATTATATATACACGTGAGTTGATTGTAGCATTGCACACGAATAAGTCGAAATAGAGAACTTAGATGCCTAATCTCATAACCTATGATTCACTACATCCTTAACCTTATATAGCGTAATTTGAGGTGTTCAAGCCAGTGAAAGAGATGATTTAAACTTGTGATGATTCTGAGCATGTTGAAAAACATTATTGGTGTAGAGCGTGTTTAACTTTCAAGTATGAATTAGGCGATGACCATATACGAGGGATCTACCTTTTCATTCTACTTGTAAAGAAAAAATAGCATTACACTTGTTAACTCTATACCTCACGTTGACACTTTTTTACTCGAGTTAGTAAGTCCGTTGGGGTATTTCAAAACCCAATACCCTTTGACCTTTAAAGTTGGGGAGTTATCGACTAAAAGTTTGTTACAAGGGTCAAGAAGAGCAAAAAAAAAAAAAAAAGGGTGAGGCTGATCTTAAGCTAAAAATATTAAAATAGGCAAGTAATTGTGAAATAATTGTAAGGGCTTAGATAACTAGTGGATTTGAATTGCTTAGTTAAGCTTGTTTGCCGAATCACTCGTAATTTGGGAGAATCATCACATGCATAAATTGTTGACATTACTGGGTAGACTAAATCAAATTAGAGTGGTGTAAGAAATTGTTGATAGAAAATCAACCTTAGAATACACATTGGAAAGATAATTAAAGAAAATAAGTTTGGGGTGTGTGAATCTCACGAGCTCGGAAATGATATATTTAACTTTTAAGGTTGGGAGTTGAATCAACTTGTAGATTGACAGCGTTGCACTTGATTCTTCAGACACGCATACCCATTTTGCATTGAGTAGTTGAAAATTTTACTTTTACATTATAACTTTGAAGTAGTTTGTGAATTTGATATCATGTCTTCAATCCCGAGCCATAAAGCCAAGCTATTTAACTAAACTTGTTTTATGTGATCTCGTTTGTTAGATTTGTTTGTGTGTTTGCTTAGTTTCTTTTCCTTTTCTTGTGTGTTTGCTCGAGGACTAGCAAAGTATTAAGTTTCGGAGTGTTTGATGAGTGTGGTTCACTCATTGTTTTATTTCTCATAAACTTGTTCTTTTGATTGTCTTTAAGAGTTCTTATAATTTTTTTTAATGTGCGTTTTAATATTGTTTTATAAGTTAGGAGAATTGGTGTGAATGATGTAGAATTTGGAGAAAAGAGTGAAGTTGACATGAGTCAAGGAGAGTTGGTGAAACTTGATGATTGGAGGCTAAATTGAAAGAAAGAAGTGAATAATGGCAAAAAATGACAAGATCCAAAGTTTGGAGACTAAAGTGTACATATTTAAAAGTTGTGTAGAACCTAATGATGAAGATTCAATGATGTTAAGGGGTCAACCGGGTGCAATTAGAAGTAAAAATGAGTGAAATATAGTAATAGTTTTTAATTCATAATAGAGATATTGAAATTAAAATATAGTAATAGTTTTTACTCGAAACTTGAGAGATTGGTAGAATTACATTAAGATTCTTGCTTATAAATATGAAAAATTGATTAGAGATAACTAGACTTCTTAAAATCATATTTGATAGTTAGATGAAATCATAACCCTAGGCTTTCTCCCATTGATAAATTCTATTTATTTGTTGAAGTTCTTTCAGTATCTTTGTTACTCGTAGAGATACTTATACTTAGTACTGGACATCATTAAGAGCTTAAAGCTCAACTCTCACTTTAGTAACAACCAGCATTATATAATTGGGATATGATTATTGCGGATTTTATAATGCTGAAACTATCCACGTATCGAATGACTTTTTTTAACCTTTTGAACCCGTGAATTACTTGTTAAGTAATGACAGGCAAGGTTGCTATCATTGGTGGATATTTTGATTTAAGAGTTTCAACCCCATGCTACTCGAAGTAGATGTTACTAAATCTCTATTTAGTGGTTTAGTGAAATGATCCTTTAAGTTCTCTATTGACTTAACATAATTTAGGAAAATTATTCAGCTCTTGATTAATTTCCTTATGTAGTCATGCCTTAGACTCATATGTCTAGACTTCCCATTGTATACCTCGTTGTATGCCTTGGTAATGTGGCTTGACTATCACACATGATAGATACCAAAGATGTATTTTTCGGTCCCTAAAGTATCTCATAAAGTAGATCCTTAAACCACTTAGTCTTTCCCGATTTCTGATAGTGCTACAAATTCAGATTCCATAGTTGAGTGTGTTATACATGTTTGTTTTTTTGATTTCCAAGAAACACCACCTCATACAAGAGCAAACGCCCAGCCTGAAGTTGATTTACTTTCACCCGTGTTAGAAATCCAACTAACATCGATAAATCCTTCTAATATAACCAAGAATTTAGAATATTGTAG
This sequence comes from Fraxinus excelsior, assembly GCA_019097785.1. Taxonomy (NCBI): domain Eukaryota; kingdom Viridiplantae; phylum Streptophyta; class Magnoliopsida; order Lamiales; family Oleaceae; genus Fraxinus; species Fraxinus excelsior. The sequence continues at coordinate 35,358,371 of CM032624.1, read as the reverse complement.
ACCTAAGTTTTGGTTTTCTTTAAATAGCCAAGAACTTTTCCAATGGCCTTCTAATGTTCCTTACTCGGATTACTAGTAAACCTACTAAGTTTGTTAATTGCAAATGCTATATTTGCTCTTGTGCATTGAACAACATACATAAAACTTCCTATACCACTTGCATACTCTAATTGCTGAATTTCTCTTCTATCATTCTTTATAAGTTTTAAAATTGAATCAAGAGGGGCACTATATTTTTTTATGTTCAAATGTTTGAATTTATCTATCACATTCTTGATATAGTGTGATTGACTTAAATGATAACCCACACTAGTTTTAGTAACTTTGATACCTAAAATGGTATTCACTTGTCCAAGATCATTCATCTTGAATGTAGAAGATAGAAACCTCTTCGTTTCTTTCATTCCGTCCAAGTGATTACCCAAAATCAACATGTCATCAACTTAAAACAAATAAGTATAACACAATTATCACATAATTTGGAATACAAGCATTTATCTATGCTATTATGCATGAAACCAAATGATTTAATAGCTAAGTCAAATTTCTCGTGCCATTTCTTAGGTGTTTGCTTTAAACCATATAATGATTTCACTAACTTGCATGCTTTATGTTAATTCTCTGGTGGAGCAAACCCTTCAGGTTGTTCCATATAAATCTTCTCATGAGATCCCCATTTAAGAATGTTGTCTTGACATCTATTTGATGAACATGCAAGTCATATATAGAAGGTAATGCAAATAATATCCTAACAAATGTTATTCTGGCTAACAGTGCATAAGTATCAAACTAATATATTCATTCCTTTTGTCGATAACCTTTAGTTACAAATCTAGCTTTAAAGGTATTAAGAAAACCAGCCACATTATATTTTCTCCTAAACACCCATTTACATCCAATAGGGTTGGATCCAGGTTGTAAGTCGACAAGTTCCTAAGTATTGTTTGACATAATTAAATCCATTTCATCTTTAATTGCATCTTTCCAAAAAATGCTATCATGAGAATTCATAACTTCTTTATAAGTTTTAGGATCGGTTTCCACTTGTAGAACAAAATGAATTTTTCTTATAACATTCTTCTCATTTCCTTTTACTAGGTAAAACGAAATAAGTTGCGAGTCAATTAATAAGTGCGATGTTTAATTTTATCCGGTCCTAAAGTCTTCTCAATTCGTGTTCTTTTACTCCTTCGAGGTTCACTAGATTCATCAACATCTCTAGAAACAAGGACGTAATTTTAATTGAATGAAAGATTTTTTTTTTTTTTTTTTTGTCCTTTTCTATTTTGGAATGTAATATGATTCAATTGTTTTCAATATATTTTGTGTTAATCATGAAACATTTATATATAAGTCTCAATCAACACCCACGAAACGGCTCCAAAAATCCTTGAAAGTTACAAACATTTTACCAAAAGCCACAAAAAATTCAAACTAAAAAAACCAACCTAACGGTTATTTTTTAGTTCTATGCAACTGCATACAACAAACCTATGCGGCCACATACTGTAGGTTGTTCAGTGGCACGGTGTGTAATCCCTACAAGCAAACATGCGACCCGTCTTGTCCCATTGGCTGATGGGACCAAGTTTTGAACCTCCAAAAACCTTTCCATTCAAAAATCAATTTGTATTGATTTTTTGAAAAACAATTTCAACAATTAAAAAGATGTAGTTTAAAACATGGGAAAGCACCTGTTGTGGATTTTGCAAAGGCGGGCCGGCCTGCGCTATTGGATGGCTGTCCCAAGGCATGCAGATTTTCCTGCATACTGCGGCCGAGTCGTCCAATAGCATTGGACGGGTGCCAACAAGCCATTTGTGGTCTTGGCTGGCCCTCCTCCGATCATCTGCAACTATGCACCTACTATGTATATTTCATTGACTCGTGCAAACTCTTCAATATCAAATCCTGACATTATTTGAAAATTTCCTAGATCTGTCAACTTCCAAAATTATTACATTTTCGAATTAGGAAGTTAGACTTGTCACAAAAAATTATTAAGTTCAAATGTTCAGCTAACTATTTCTGAAGTTGTGATTTTTCATGGACAGGAAAAATGTAATCTTAGATAGCCATTTTAAAAATTATTGTGTAATAAATAGTCAGTTGTCCCATTCTTCGGTTTAAATTCGACTTATTACTTTAAAATTGCTTTTTAAGTAGGCACCTTGTAGAAATAATGGTTTGTCGTCCCTTGCACTTGAGTTATTCCTGTCACCTTACATCACAACGTTACATATTTTGATGGTTAATATAATGATATTTCAAAATTAATTAAAAAAAAAAAAAAAAAAAAATGTAATTTATATTAAAATTTCAAGCTTAGTCAAGCATGAACTAAGAGCAAAATGCAAAAGAAAGTTTTTTCCCCCCCCGCACACAAATGTACATCAAGGAAAAATGAAAGCGATCAACTTGTACTCAGAAGTACTCAACAACATGGTTCAATCAAAATAAAAAAACAAACCTGAAAACGAAATTATTTGGTGCACTATTATTTGATGATGCAAAGTTTCATTGTTTCTAAGCCCATTTCGCCATGAGAGACATCCCATCAGCACCCAATAGAACAGCCATATAAGATTTGGTTTGTAACTTGATGCTACCTTGCAATTTTTTTCCATGAAATCAGCAAGCAAGAAGATCCACCAAAGCCATATAAATCAGAAGGCCAGCCGACGAGGCATTAAGTAAGCCAACAGTAATCAAAGCACGAGGGCTATTCTCTTTGTAAGTAGTCGATAGTGCCATGCCAATCGCAATTCCAGATGGGGGGTTGTCCCTGAGAAGAAGAAGGCATAATGACACGACTCGCCTTGGTTCACCCTAGTGGACCCAAACGTGGCGTGCGCCGATGATGAATTCCAGCTAGATACTGGACCCACCAACAGATGGGCCACCATTAGACTGTTTTATGACTGATTGACTAATCAAGGACTATATATTTTTATAAAAATTGTGACTATGACTCACAATTTATTAAAAAAAAAAAAAAAAAAAAATAACAAATATCATAAAAAACACCAATACACCAAAACATTTTGTGGAAAACCAACCAATGCCTCCACAACTGCAACCACAATGCATGACATCAAGGTTTACTAACATTTCGACTCTAAATGCGCCCCCACACACACCACAAATTATTAGGAGACCAAAAGTTTTATAATATGAGTCCCCAAAATACAATACATACTATGGAAATGATTAAAATGTGCAACTAGATGGTGGTTAATCAGGCTCTGGCTGCAGCAGGCTTTCCAAGTATCTCAAATTAATAAATTAAAAAAAAAAAAAACAAAAATGACAAAGATGGTGAGGAGCTGTAACTCCTGTGTGAGTGGCTAAATTGCATTTATATGCACTATTCCATTAATGAATATTTACTGAAAACTCTAATTTAATTCTCTACACTTTAAGAAGTACTAAATTCTGACCATCTGTTTATAACTGAAAACATGATAATATCCACATATTCTACTCTTTGTGCAGCATAAACACAGCAAAAAAACTGAAAAATATTTTTTTTTTGGTATTTTGTTTGTTTCACAACAAAAATATGTCCTAAAGCTGTCATTTCAATAAGTTATAAAATCGTATTTATGTATTTGAATAAGCTAAATTCTATAATTTAAGGAACTATCATCTGATATTCAGAAATCTGTGAATCTACATATGAATAAACATAATGTGATATACTAAAGAATCACACCAAGAAGTGACCCAATGAATAACCTTACTCAAGTACAGAGTAATCTCGATGTACAAGACAAAACCATTCAAATCTGATAATCTGGTCATACATATGCAGAGCTGCTCCAAAGGCTAATCACCCCTAGTACACGGCCCAAAGCCTATATGTGTACGAGAGTGGGTCCCAAAGACCTCTGATAATCTAGTCATACACTGTGGAAATACATTCACATCAGTGCAGAGCGGGGTAAAATAACCATATGAAATCATATATTGTGAAAACACATTCACATCAGTTCAGACTGGGGTAAAATCACATGGGTACTTTCGGGTGGTTTTCTGGTTTTAAAATAACTTTTATTATGTTGAAACACGTAATAAGAATATAAATGCCTATAGGAATAATTTAAATGAATGAATTTAAACCACTTACCAAGAAGTAACTAGTAAAAATCCATTAAATTTCGCGTAATTCATGCTGTCAAATCGAATATGGGAAATAATAATTCCTAACTTGATCTAAATTTCCAATAATTATTTATTTCTGAAAAGTCAGTAAGTTTTCCACTCACTGGAAGTACGAGCTACAATGCTTAGGATCGGCTGATAGAATTTCCAATTTGTTCGTCTACCACCGGAAATATGAGATAAATAGCCAAATTTAGCCACTGACGAACCAAGACCTTTAATATCGAATGCAAAAAGTGATTAAATAAATTTCCTCAATACATACGACTCAATCTCCGCAACATACAATCAACTTAATCCAATGAAAAGCTAATTACACTTTCTAGTTCCGTTACTAGCTCACCATTTATCAAATTTATCTTCCATCACGAGAACGCCACTAAACCATAAATATCAAATCTTCCCTTTCCTTCCTTCTCTTTCATTTTTCTTCTCTCTATTTCCCTTCTTTCTCCTCTCTGCCGGGTCCCAGAAGGTCTCTGCGTGCAAGTGATGAGGAAATGAGGGAAATGAGACAAAAAGGGTTGAAATGTCAAAGTTTGTAGAGATTTTTGCACATTGAGTCCTTATACTTCCCATGGTGTATAAGTAAGTCATCAACTTCCAAATCTAATCTATTGAAAATCCCTTCAAATAAATCCAATAAGATAAAAATTAACACTACCCAAAAATATATTTTTTTTTTTTTTTTTTTTTTTTTTCAGATTTTTTTGACCATTCCACCTTTAACTTGACTACTTAAAAATTGGGTTGTGCTACACAATTTTGACTCCTTAAAAGAATTTCGTCCTCGAAATTCGATGGACATCTGGCTAATCAGCAAATAGATGAGGATATTGCTCACGCATCTGATCCTCATTCTCCCATGTAGCCTCTTCTACCTTCTGATTCTTCCAAATACCTTGACAACGGTGTGAAATTATCTGGTTACGCTGACTTTGCACCTTTCTGTCTAGAATCCTCACGGTCTTCTATATAGGATCAAAATTTCTCATTCATTGAATTTGGCTGAGACTCTAGCCACATTGATAAACATCTGCAATTGTACTTGCGAAGGCCATAGAAACATGAAAAACATCATGAATCCTAGATAATTCATCGGGCAAATCCAATCGATATGCAACCGGGCCAATCCGTTCAATAATCTGGTAAGGTCCAATAAATCGTGGACTCAACTTCCCTCGCTTGCCAAATCTCAACACCACTTTCCAAGGTGACAATTTCAAAAATACTTTATCTCCAATCTCAAAATCACGATCTTTCTCGCGCCTAATGCATACTTTTCTGTGCTGTTTTCTTGTGCTCTTTTCAAATTTCTCTTACAATCTCACATTTTTCTGAAGCCATTGAACCCAATTCCGGGTGTCTGTATGCTAACATTTCTTTCACCAACTGCATCCCCACATACGCGTGTTCTGCACTTTATCTTCCATATAAAGCTTCATAAGAGGAGGCCATTTCTAGTACTGGAGTGTAACTGTGATTATAAGCAAACTCGCATTCACAAAGCCAGATGAGTTATCCAACTACCCTTGAACTACTAAAACACAAGCCACCTTCAACATATCCTCAAGAGTCTGAATAGTCCTCTCTGATTGGCCATCAGTCTGAGGATGAAAAGCTGTACTGAAATGTAGAAAATTAGTACCCAGGCTTCCTGGCAACCCTAGGCCAAAAAATTTGGATGTAAAACGAGGATATCTATCAGAAACAATAGACACTAGAGCACCATATAAACTAACTATCTCATCCACATAAAACTTTGCTAACTTATTTAAAAAATAAGGTTCGCTTTGATCGGCGAAACCTGGCAGTCTTAGGCAAACGAATCAACAAAACCCCCAACACCATCATGGATACATTACGTGAGTGACCGAGGAAGACAAATAAAAAGGTCCATAGTAAATGTGCTCCCACTTCCATTATGGAATTGGAAATGGCTGTAAAAGTCCTACTGTTTTCTGACGATCTGGCTTCACCTGCTGACAGACCAGACACTTGGATACAAAATCGACTATCTCTCTCTTTCATACCCAGCCACCAATAATGATCTCTCAATGTGTGATACATTTTAAAACTACTGGATGCATAGCATAAGCAAAACTATGTGCCTCTTCTAAGATCTCATTCTTCAATTCTAGAATATATAGAACGCATATCTATTACTTATAGCCAATGTACCATCATCTCTTATCACATAATATGTTCTTAAACCCAGAGTAGAAGTACTCGCTTCTGCCTTCAATATTCTTAATGTCAAGTCTTGAGAGTTGAGCTTTTATAAACCTTTAGTCAATCAAAGTAGGTCTTACCTGAAAATGAGCTAATACCGTCCCCGAAGTAGTAGCTGACAACTGAGTATGCAACTTCCTGAACTCACACAACAAAATAGCATTACTGCCAATTGGATTTGAGAGAAGAAATGTCTTTTGCTAAGAGCATCTGAGTAACTACAACATTAGCTTTTCCAGGATGGGAGTCAATCTTACAATCATAATCCTTTATCAAGCTCCAACCATTGTCTTTGTCTCATACTTAACTCCTTTTGAGTGAAAAAAAAAAAAAAAAAAAAAAAAAAAAGTTAAAATATTTGACATTTCACCAATAAAAGATAATGTCTCTCCAAATCTTCAATGCCAACACCAATGCAGCTAACTCCAAATCATATGTTGGGTAGTTTAACTCATGCTTCTTCAATTGTCTTGAAGCGTAAGCTATAACCTTTCCATTTTGCATTAAAACACAACCCAATCCTTGGTGTGAAGCATCACTATAAACCACAAACTCTTCACCTCGGTGAAGGGAAATACGTAAGTACAGGTAAGCAGAAAACAATCTATTCTTCAATTCCTGAAAACTCTTCTCGCAATGCTCAGTCCACACGAATTTGGAGTCCTTCCGAGTCAAACTGGTCAAGGGAAGGGCAATCTTGGAGAATCCCTCTATAAATCGATGATAATACCCTGCTAGACCAAGGAAACTCCGAACCTCTGTCACTCTAGTAGGACGTTCCCATCTCCTCACAGCCTCTGTTTTCACCGGATCTACATATATACCCTCTACAGAGATAACATGGCCTAGAAACACCACTTTATCCAGCCAAAATTCACATTTGCTGAACTTAGCATATAACTGCTTATCTCGTAAAGTCTGCAAAATAACTTTCAAGTGCTCCGCATGCTCATCACGACTGCGAGAATATACCAATATATCATCAATAAAAACAATCACAAACTTATCTAGATATGGGTGAAGCACCCTATTCATCAAGTCCATAAATGCAGCCGGGGCATTAGTTAGTCCAAACGGCATCACCAAGAATTCATAATGGCCATATCGAGACCTGAAAGCAGTTTTTGGTACATCAACGTCTCTAATTCTGAGCTGATGATACCCCGAACGCAAATCAATCTTTGAAAATACCGAGGCACCTCGAAGTTGATCAAATAAATCGTCAATGCGGGGTAAAGGGTACTTATTGCGAATAGTCACCTTATTCAACTGCCGGTAGTCAATACATAGTCTCATAGTACCGTCTTTCTTCTTCACAAATAAAACTGGCGCTCCCCATGGGGATACACTGGGTCTAATGAAACCCTTATCAACCAAATCTTGTAATTGTACCTTTAATTCCTTTAACTCTTTCGGAGCCATCCGATAAGGTGATTGTGAAATAGGTGTTGTCCCGGGAATCAAATCAATAGAGAACTCAATCTCCCTGTCTGGGGGTAATCCCGGAAGGTCTTCTGGAAAGACATCAAGAAAATCTCGCACCACGGGTATATCACCAATTTCCCGCTTAGTGATCCGAGTATCAATCACATGAGCTAAATATGCATGACAACCCTTTTTGAGCATTCTCCGAGCATCTAGGGCAGATATTACACAAGATGGCAAAATTCTGCGCTCTCCAGTGAGAACAATTTCAAACTCTCCTGGACCTCTAAATATCACTTCCTTGCGAAAACAATCAACTGTAGCACGATGCCTAGATAGAAAGTCCATCCCCAAAATAACATCAAAATCATGAATATCAAGTGGAATTAGATCCGCTTTCAACTCATGGTCGTTCACTCTAATCCCACAGTCTCTGTATACCCGATTAGCTAAAAGTGAATCCCCAACGGGAGTCGCTACTACCAATTCACTGTATAAAGGCTCTGACATCTTATCAGCAAAGTTAGCAAGTGCATGAGAAATAAAGGAATGGGTAGCACCCGAATCAATCAAACAACGAGCATTTCTACTAAAAATAGATAACATACCCACTACCACATCTGGTGACTCCTCTGCCTCCTGCTGGGTCATAGCAAACACTTTGCCCTGAGTCCTGGATCGACCTGCCTGGGCTCCCTGTCTAGAAGCACTGCTCCCAGCCACACTAGGTTGTGCACCCCTTGTCGACCCTGCTGTCGTAGCTCTTTGATCCCGGCTCTGTCTGCCCATACTGACCCCTGGCTGAGACAATAGCACCTGAGATGCTCCAATAGGCTGAGATCGGGCTGGACAATCTTTTCTCATGTGTCCCATCTGACCACACTGGTAACAAACTCCAGCTCCTCTGAGGCACTCGCCTGGATGAAACCTCCCACAAGACTGGCACTGTGGAAAACTACGATGATCTGAACCCTCATTCTGTCTAGCTCTCTGAAGTCTCTGTGCAGAACCCTGAACATGAGAATGACTCCCCACCGACTGCTGTACAGAACTCTGACTATGGCCTGATCCCTGACTAGACCCAGAACTCCGAGACTTAGATTTAAATCCGCCTGAATGAGTGACACTGGGCCAAAATCCCCTTCTGTTCTTCTTAGATCTTTCTCCTGAAGGTCCTGTCTGACTGTTACCACCTCGAAATGTCATCTGTGCTCCTTGATTACCTCCCTCTCGAATGGCGGCCTCAACCCTCAACGCTGCCTCTACCAACAGACCAAAATTATGATGCCCATGAGCAGTAACCATAGGCCGAATATCTGCTCTCAATCCTTGCTCAAACCGTCTGCACCTATCCCTCTCCTCAGCGATCAATGCACTGGCATACTTAGACAGTTCTACAAACCTCACATGATACTCAGCAACTGACATAGACCCCTGTACCAGTCTTAAAAATTCATTTTGTCTCGCATCACGATAAAATGGAGGATAATAGGTTTCAAAGAAAGCATCCCTGAAAATCGTCCAAGTGATAGCACTAGGATCCGGATATCGACCTCGAAACGAAGCCCACCAATCACCAGCTCCTCCCTTCAGTAGAAATACGGCAAGCGTAATTTCTTCTCCTCAGAACATTCCATTACATCAAAAATACTCTCCAAGGTTTTCATCCAGAGTTCAGCATCAACGGGATTTGATGTACCCATGAAAAATTTTGCCCCAAGCTTCATAGCTCTCTCAATAGAGTTATCCCTGTCAGTATTCGGTAGAAGGGAAGCGATAGCTGCAACTACTCTGTCAGTGATGGGGTCATGTTGCACCTGTGACTGGTGAACAGATTCTGCGGCCCCGCTGGCCCCTCCAACATGTCCTCCCTCAGGAGCATCACGAGCTTGAGATACTGGATTTCGCTGCCTGCGAGTTCTGCCACCACCACGCATGACTCACCTACAGTAATGCATGATATATGAACATCAGATACATGCAATGTTACCTACAAACTCTAAAACCATGCTCTGATACCAATTGACACGACCCCGCCTCGAGTCACCCTAGTGGACCCAGACGTGGCGTGCGCCGATGATGAATTCCAGCTAGATGCTGGACCCACCACCAAGGCCACATAGACTGTTTTATGACTAATTGACTAATCAAGGACTATAATATTTTTATAAAAATTTTGACAGGGTTTCCCCTAAAATATGGACAAAACCAACCTGAAAATCAACAAATATTCATAAAAACACATACACCAAACATTGTGGAAACCACCAATGCCTCCACAACGCAACCACAATGCATTACATCAAGTTTTACAACATTTCGACTAAATGCGCCTCAACAAAATATTAGACCAAAAGTTTTATAATATGAGTCCCCAAAATACAATACATACTATGAAATGATTAAAATCGTGCAACTAGATGGTGGTTAATCAGGCTCTGGCTGCAGCAGGCTTTCCAAGTATCTCAAATTCAGCGGCCTCCTGATAAGGAAAACATGACAAAAGAGGTGAGCTTGTAACTCAGTGAGTGGCTAAATTGCATTTACATGCACTATTCCATTAATGAATATTTACTGAAAACTCTAATTTAATTTCTTACAGCTTTAAGAAGTACTAAATTCTGATCATCTGTTTATAACTGAAACATGCTAATATCACATATTCTTACTCTTTGTGCAGCATAACCAACTGAAAAATATGCCAAGTATAGCTAATCTGGTGTCAACAAAAATCTGTATAAAGCTGTCATTTCTATAAGTTAAAATCGTAATTCTGTATCTGAATAAGCTAAATTCTATAATTTAAAGGAACTATCATCTGATATTCAGAAATCTGTGAATCTACATATGAATAAACATAATGTGATATACTAATAGTCACACCAAGAAGTACCCAATGAATAGCCTTGCACATGTACAGAGAAATCTCGATGTACAAGGCAAAACCATTCAAATCTGATAATCTGATAAACTGGTCATACGTACGCAGAGCTGCCCCAAAGGCTAAGCACCCTAGTACACGGCCCAAAGCCTATATGTGTACGAGAGTGGGTCCCAAAGACCTCTGATAATCTGGTCATACACTGTGGAAACACATTCACATCAGTGCAGAGCGGGTAAAATAACTGAATCTGGTCATACACTGTGGAAACACATTCACATCAGTGCAGACCGGGGTAAAATCACATGGGTACTTTCTGGTGGTTTTAAAATAACTTTTATTATGTTGAAACACGTAATCTGAATATAAAATGCTATATGAATAATTTAAATGAACTGAATTTAACCTTAAAAGAATTAACTATAAAATCCATTAAATTCTCGAATTCATGCTGTCAAATCGAATATAGGAAATAATTAAGTTCCTAATATGATATAAATTCAATAATTATTTATTTCTGAAAAGTAAGTTTTTCCACTCACTGAGTACGAGCTACAAGCTAGATCGGCTGATAGACATTTCCAATTTGTTCGTCACCACCTGAAATATGATATAAATAGCCAATTTAGCCACTGACGAACCAAGACCTTTAATATCGAATGCAAAAGTGATTAAACTAAATTTCCTCAATACATGACTAAATCTCCAACATAAATCACTTAATCCAATGAAACTAATTACACTTTCTAGTTCCATTACTAGCTCACCATTTATCAAATTACTTCCATCACAACCATAAACATAAATATCAATCTTCCCTTTCCTTCCTTTCTTTCATTTTTCTTCTCTCTATTTCCTTTCTTTCTTCCTCTCTGCCGGTTCCCAGAAGTTCTCTGCGTGCAAGGTGAGTGAAATGAGGGAAATGAGACAAAAAGGGTTGAAATGTCAAAGGTTGTAGAGATTTTTGCACCTTGAGTCCTTATAATTCCCATGGTGTATAAGTAAGTCTTCAACTTCCAATCTAATCTATTTAAATCCCTCAAATATATCCAATAATAAAATTAACCCCAAAAATATATTTTAGTCCAATTAAATCCTTATTGAGATTGACTTTGACCATTCCACCTTTGACTTTGACTACTTAAAAATTGGGTTGTAACAATTATAGCCTTCTTCATAAACTTATACTCAGCCTGCATATATTTTAAAATTCATTAACCTCGTACGGGCATTAATTAAGACAGTAGTGGGAAGAAAGTAATTAAGTCTTGAAAATAAGCAATTATTTTCATTTTATAGCTTTATGGAAATATGGGTTCATGTATATATATGATTAACCTGAAGAATACAACCACCGAGTCCCATTCCTTCAAACATTTGGTGGAAACAAAGTGCAGCTACAAGTCCTTTGATTGTGCAAGTGTTGTTCGAGGCTCCAAGAGAAAGCCCTATCACAACTGAATGGACAATGATTCCCAACTCCAAAACCTGTAAAAATAATTCATCTAGCTAGTATTAATTATTTTATTTCCTTCAAAATAATAATAATAATAATAATTGCATTCTATGTATAACATGGAGGCATACAGTAGTGGTTAATAATGATTTTGTATCGATGTTAATAGTTTTTTTTTTGTTTTTTTTTTTTCAAATAATCAACAAATATTGAATTTTATGAGAATTAGCGACAACAATAAAAATTTGTACAAAAATTTTATACGTCAATAAAATTATGAATAAAAGTATAAAATGATATCTCAAATCATTAAATAGTTATTAAAAATTAAAAATTTAAGAAAGAATTGTCAGCAACGCCAAAAGCTTCTCCATAAATGATCAACAGCCGAGCACTGTCGATGATTTCAACGACATCATTGACAAATTTTACCCCAATAATCAGTGTCAAATGTATGCTTCGGTTATAACCAATAGTATTTCAAGTCAACAAAAGTAATAAAGGGTAGAAAATAACTTTTCATTGATAAGATCATAAATAAACAATATAAAAAGATGTCTCAAATTACTGAATAAATTATTAAAAATTAAAAATTAAGGAAAGAATCATCAGCTATACCAAAAGCTTCTCCATCAATGATCAATAGTAGAGCATTGTCACTAGTTTTCGATGACCTGATCATCAGTATTTGTTGTAAGAGGTGGGTTTCTTATCAAAGATTATATTTTTAATCACCATCACATGTTGATTTTTATCACAATCATCGACAATTATATATATATATATATATAGAGAGAGAGAGAGAGAGAGAGAGAGAGAGAGAGAGAGAGAGAGAGATTTAAAAAATTACTTACCATGGCAATTACGCGATAACGGAGAAGTTGTGAACCATCAACATCAAGTTTGGATCCATAGTGGTGGCCATGAGACTGCTCATTATTCACTACAGCCATCTCTTGATCACCTTGAGACTCAAGAAGAACTTCATTTTTGTTTTTCCTAGTGTATATACTGGTTGCCATTGAGTCTATCATTAATGTAATTATGGCAGACAACATGGCAACAAATCCGGTGAAAGGGAACTTGTGCCATGGATTTGCCACCAAGCAGCTGGACGACAACATGTCGAATGAATCTGGTAAAACATGCATGAACCCAGTACCCAAAATGATGCCTCCGGCGAAACACTTAACAATCACAAAAATGTTTCCTTCCGGACTGAGGGCCGGAATTGAGCGCGTTACGAGGGGTAAGCTCACTCCAATCATGCTCGTGACAAGAATGGATACGATGGCTATAAGTTTGAGTGGCAAGGCTTTCTTCTTGTCCACGCAGCCGTTTTCTTCTTCCTCGCCGCACTCTTCCACTACCGAGAGAACTTGCACTGAGAACATGGAAATCAAGAGGAAGAAGATGAAGATGATTTTCAAGAGTTTGGAAGCCATTGACACCCTTTTTCGATCTTCTTGCTAGCTATTTGACCCTTTTTTTTTTTTTTTTTTTCTCAATTCGTTCTATTTTTCAATTATGTTGAAGCCTATATATAAAATTTTGTTACATCATCGAGGAATATTAATTATAGTATAATAATCTACAAGAAGCCAAGATTTATGGAACTAAATAAATAATTCGGTGTAACGTGACTATGTATTTATTTTTTTAGCATTTTTTTTGTTTATTTATTACATGGATCTTGTTATTTGGAACATATTTTATTTGGATATGTTTCCTACATGTTTTATTTATTATTGGTAGAACCAAAATTCTCACGTTGGGTTGTTTGATATGTTCATTTAACTATCAAATGAAATGTTTAGTAACGATTTAAAGTTCAAAAATTTGGGTCGTTACAGTTTCGTATTAGAGCCTAGGTTTAAATTTTATGTAGACTTATTGGGACTTTAAAGTTTATAATAATAATAATAATAATAATAAAAATAACTGTGAACATTGTTACCTGACGTGAGTGGTTTACCTGCTTTTTACTTTTTGCAATCCATTTTTCCTAGTACAACTGGTGGCATTGGGAATATCAATTCCACTGCTATCTTGACCTTAATAGTTGATAAATATGTCGCTAGTTCTTAATCATTGAAACTGGATATATTTTTTGCTTTTCAAATGAAACCCACTTTTTCCTAACTAGATGTCCAATGAAAATTTAAAAAATGGCGTGATGCGTGTCACTATTTATGGGTGAACAGTGAAGGAAAAAATATTTGGGAACGTAACTGTTCACGTCATGAACAGTGCATGTTCACGTGAATAAAAAAATTAAAACTGTGAACAGTGCATGCCACTGTTTATCGTGAATAGTGACATAAGGAAAAAAATTAAATGAAAATGGCGATGTTATATTAATATTGAGCTTACATGTTTTTAATGATACATTAATAATTGTTTATTTGTTAGTCGTTTCCTTGCGTACGTTTGTTAAAAATTAATATTTTCTTAAGATATATGAATTTTAGGATGAAGTAAATTTAAAGTTCATAATGTAAGAATGTGAAATTTTTTTGGCACTCTACGACCGCTAATCGGCCACCATCCGACGACTCTAAAGTATGTAAAGGGGTAAGAAGAATAATTTATTCAAACATTTTGTATAATTTACATCTTTTAAATTGCCTAATTTTAAATTTTAAGACATGCATATTTTTCCTCGCTAAATTTATTATTTATTATGAGAATATCGATATAAAATGCTAGACTTCGTACGGGTATGTGATGAGTGACTTAATATTAATTTTTTAGGAAATGACACCACCTACCCACACGAATTTGATGCAGGACTTATTGCGAGCAGTATAAGAGTTGAGCAAGCAAAATCAAGCACTTCAACCAGAAAATGCACTATCATAGCAAAATGTACATTTGTTTGTCCATGGAGCTGTCTTAGTGGTTGAGCAATTTCGTAGGTACAAGCCTCTTACTTTTGATAAAGGTTCTGACCCGCTAGTTGTTGAAGAGTGGATTAGAGGTCTAGAATGCATCTTTCGACACATTGCTTGTACCTATGCACACTATGGGTGGAGTTTATGTTTGTTGGAGTAGCCAGTCATTGGTGGGAGTTGCCTCACACACTAGGACCGAAGAGAAGTAGCACAACCTGACTTGGGAGCAGTTTAAGGACGAAGTGATGGCAAAATATTTCCCATGGACTTTGAGAGATTTCAAGAAATCAGATTTTTGTAGCTTAGACAGGGAGAGATGTTGCTTACTGATTACGAGAGACAGTTTGAGCAGCTCTCAAGATATCCTCCGAACTTGGTAGATATAGAATTTAAGAAGACCATGAGGTTCGAAAATGGACTATGCCCGGAGATCGGCATGATCATCTTATCTCATCATTTCACTTCATATAGTAAAATGTTGGAAGTAACTCATGCTATTTCATATCAGAAGACTACATTTGAGAAGTATGCCCAATAGGACAAGGAGTTATTGGGAAAGAGAAAATGGAATTATCATAACAAGGACAGATATAACTAGGAGAATATAAGACCAAGCACATGAGTTCGTATCGGTAGGATCAGTGAGAGTATTACACCTTGTACTAAGTGTATTAAACTCGACAGGAGTGAACTCTTTACACAAATCAGTATGAAGTTAGAGATTAACGGAAAGATACTGTTTGTAGACTTATATCTTTTGGTGATAAAAAACTTTAACGTTATTCTAAGCATGGACTGGTTGGGGCTCAACTCTACCTCGCATTATATCGGCTTCAAGAATTGAAGTTACGGTTGGAGGAGTTGCTGAAAAAAGGTTTCATTCGACCGAGTGTATCTCCTTGAGGTGCTCCAGTACTTTTGTGAAGAAGAAAGATGGGAGTATAAGGATGTGCATTGACTATCGAAAGTTGAACCACCTGACTGTCAAAAATTGATACTTGCTTCCAAGAATAGAAGATTTATTCGACCAGTTAAAGGGTGCAACGGTGTTTTCAAAGATCGACTTGAGGTCGAGGTATCATTAGGTGAATGTTAAGGCAAGCGACATACCAAAAATTGCTTTCAGGACTCGTTATGGACATTATGAATTTACTATCACGCCCTTTGGTTTGACCAATGCTCCAACTATATTTATAGATCTAATGAACCGGGTGTTCCATCAATAATTAGACCAGTTCGTCATAGTATTAATTGACAACATACTCGTGTACTCTAAAGATAAAAAGCAGCATGAAGTACAACTCTGAGTAGTACTTGAAACTTTGAGGAAAAAAAAATTGTATGCCAAATTCAAGAAGTGCAAATTTTGGCTCGGTCAAGTGGGTTTCCTTGGTCACATGGTTATTGCATAGGGTATTAAGGTAAACCTAGTTAAAATGGAAGTAGTAACAAATTGGCCTCGACCGACTAGTATGGGTGAAGTTCGCAATTTCCCAGGGTTGGCTAGCTACTATAGAAGATTTATTGAGGGTTTCTCAAAAATGGCAGGTCCAATGACTCAGTTGACTAGAAATGGGGTGAAGTTTCAGTGGACAGAAAAGCATGAAAATGTTTTAAGGAACTCAAGCAGATATTAGTTTCGGCTCCTGTATTGACGACACTTGAAAGTTCAGATGAGTTGTAATTTATAGAGACACCTCCAAATAGGGTTTGAGCTTTGTTATGATGCAACATGGAAATGTGATTGCTTACGCCTCGAGATAATTGAAGCAGTATAATAGAATTATAGCGTCAATCTATATGAACCATAAGATTCTCAAATACTTCTTCATGTAGAAGGAACTGAATATGGCATCATTATATGTATGGAGTGAAGTGTGAAATCTATATAGACCATAATAGTCTCAAATACTTCTTCACATAGAAGGAACTGAATATGAGACGGAGGACATGGTTGGAGCTAGTGTAAGATTACAGCTATACAATTCTTTACCATCCGGTAAGGCTAACGTAGTCGTTATGCCTTAAGTAGGAAGACAGAATCGCAGTTAGTAGTTTTACCCACAAGTGTAGGAATACTTGGTAAAGGATTTTGAGAAACTGAGATTGGAAGTCATCACGCCACCAACTCAGGCTATAGAGAGAATAAAAGTATTTATGATTCAACATAATTTTCGGGATCGAATCAATGAAACACATGATAAGGATCCATTCCTACAGAAAATTAATGTTGATGTTGGTTTAAACAAATGTATAGGGTTTGAAGTATATACAGATAACGCACTGACTTTTAGATGAAGGTTGTGCGGGCCAAAGGCTGAAAGTATAAGAAATGAGATATTAGAAGATGCTTATTCCATCCCATATGCTGCACATCCTAGTAGTACGAAAATGTATCGAGATCTTTGAGATACATTTTGGTGGAAAAAGATAAAGAGATGAATTGTTCTGTTTGTAGAGAAATATATTGTTTGTCAGTGGGTCAAAGCAAAACATCAAAGGCTATCACGAATCCTGAAGTCTTTGGATATTCCAGAATAAAAATAGGAACACATAGCCATGGACTTTGTGATGGGCTTTTAAAGATCAGCAAGAGGTTACAATGTTATTTGGGTAGTGGTTGATCGTTTGACGAAGTCTGCCCATTTTCTACCAATCAAAGTAAAATTTAATATGGAACATCTTGCACAGTTATATATCAGAGAGATAGTAAAATTGCATGTGGTCCTAGTCACCATTGTTTTAGATTAAGACCCATGGTTCACATCAAAACTTTGGAAAAGCTTACAAGGAGCCATGGGAACAAAGTTGGAATTTAGCACTGCTTATCATCCACAGACAAATGGACAATCAGAAAAAACCATTCAAACTCTTGAAAATATTTTGAGAGCGTGTGTTTTAGATCTTGGTGGTTATTGGGAAACACATATGCCGTTAGTGGTGTTTGCTTACAACAATAGCTTATAGGTTACTATAGGCATGGCCCCATATAAAGCTCTCTATGGTAGAAAGTGCAAATCCATTATCCATTGAGATAAGGACGGAGAGAATAGAACTTTGGGTCCTGAAATTATTGAACGAATAGTTGAGGCGGTTGATAATAGTAGAGCAAGAATGAAAACAGCAAAAGATTGACAGAAAAGTTATGCTGATGGTAGAAGAGATGATTTGGAATTTCAAGTTGGTGACAAAGTTTTCTCTGAAAGTAGCACCAATGAAGTGTGTATTGAGATTTGGTAAGAATGGAAAGTTGAGATCATGATTTATTGGACCTTTTGAAATTCTTGAAATGATTAGTGTTATAGCTTACCGACTTGCCTTACCACCTGAACTCGTAGCAGTGCATAACGTGTTCCATGTTTCGATGCTAAAAAAATATGTTCATGATCAGAATCATGTGGTGGGTTCCTATAATGATTTTGGATAGAAAGTGCATCAACTTAGAAATAGAGAAGTGCCCCTGGTCAGTGTTCAATGGTGAAATCATGGACTTGCCAAGTCAACTTAGGACAATGAAGAGGAACTTAAAATCAAGTATCCAGAACTCTTCGATTAGCCAAGGTAAATTTTTGAGGACGAAAATATTTTGAGGGAAGATTGTAAAGTCCCGAAGTTTTTTCATAAAATAGAATTATTTATTGTATATACTATATTTTTAATATTTTGGAAAGTTAGGGACTAATATATATATAAAGTTAATTTGGATAGGCGAGGCCCAAGTTATCAAAGTCGAAAAATATTACCTTAAATTGTAATTTGTTAAGTTAATAATGAGTTCAGAAAATATGGGTGACACATGTAGAGTTGGTAAGTTGTTAATTGGTTTTTTATTTATTTATTTATTATATAAGGATTTTGTATTAGGTACATCCACATGGGTAGGAGTTGTTGAAGAGGTTATCAAGTAGTTTTTATTTTATTATTCTTATATTTTTGGTGTAAAATCTCTAGTAGCCACATGTCCATAAAGTTGCTATTGAGATATTTCATTTTACATGAAAGAGATGTGTTGCTTGAAGCGTAGCATTTTCTACACAAAGTCTAATAACCTCATCCCCACTTTCTATAGAGTTTGCTATATAATATAACTCATGGAGCCAATAACTTTTCTACACTATATGTTGCAAGAACACGGCAAAGACAGAAAGAATTAAGTGAACGTGATTTCTTTTAGTTTTGTCTTCCAAATTTAAGAAATCTAACAAGGTAGGATAATGAGGCGCGGTTAATTTTATCTCGTTTAAATTATTTTTTCATGTTGATGAATTATTATACTTATGAAAGTTAAAGATATGATATGATATGGTCATCTGGGACCAAAGATATGATATGTATTGAGCTCTTATCGGTTTCTAAAGATATGATGACGGTATAATATTTTGAAATATGTTTTAAATCCTTTATTCGGGATTGCACCGTTAATTTGTGTTCTATTGAGTATTCTCATATATACACCATTTTTCCTACTCCTCACAGGTTATAACAGGTTGTTGGTTGGTGGGTGGCGAGGTTCAGTCATGGTGTCAGTATTTATGGAACTAAATAAATAATCTAGTGTAACATGACTATGGATTTTTTTTTATCTTGGTTTATTTATCACATAGATTTTGTTATTTGGAACGTATTTTATTTGGATATGTTTCCTACATGTTTTATTTGTTATTGGTAGAACCAAAATTTGCACGTTGGGTTGTTTGATATGTTCATTTAATTATCGAATGAAATGTTTAGTAACAATTTAAACTTTAAAATTTTGGATTGTTATAGTTTGGTATCAGAGCCCAGGTTTAAATTTTATAGACTTATTGGGACTTTAAAGTTTAAAATAATAATAATTATTATTATAACTGTGAACAGTGAACAGTGATACCCGACCTAAGTGGTTTATTTGTCTTTTAATTTTTGTAGTCCCTTCTTCCTTGTACAATTGGTGGCATTGGGAATATCAATTCCACTGCTATCTTGACCTTAATAGTTGATAAATATGTCGCTAGTCTTTAAGCATTGAAATAGGATATACTTTTTTCTTTTCTTTTGAAACCCACTTTTTTCTAATTGGATGTCCAAGAAAAAGAAAAAAAAATGGTATGACGCGAGCCACTGTCTATGGGTGAACAGTGAAGAAAAAATATTTGGTAACGCAATTGTTCATGTCATGAACAGTGGCATGTTCACATGAAGAAAAAAAAATTAAAATTGTAAACACTGCATGTCAGTGGTACACCGTAAATAGTGACAAGGAATGAAAAAAAAAACCTAAATGAAAATGACAATGTTATATTAATATTGAGCTTTCATGTTTTTAATGATACGTTAATAATTGTTTATTTGTTAGTCGTTTCCTTGCATAACGTTTTTTAAAAATTAATATTTTTCTTAAGATATATGAATTTAAGGATGAAGTAAATTTAAAGTTCATAAATATGTAAGAATGTGAAAAATCTTTGGCACTCAACAACCACTAATCGGCCACCATCCGACGACTCTAAGGTATGTAAAAGGGTGAGAAGAGGAATTTATTCAAACATTTTTTATAATTTACATCTTTTAAATTGCCTACTTTTAAATTTTAAGACATGCAAATTTTTCCTCGCGAAATTTATAATATATTATTAGAATATAGATATAACATGTTAGACTTGGTACGGGTATGTGATGAGTGACTTAATATTAAAATTTTAGGAAATAGCACCACCCACCCACACAAATTTGATGCGGGACTTATTGCGAGCAGTACAAGAGTTGAGCAAGCAGAATCAAGCACATCAACCACAAAATGCACCACCACAGCAAAATGCACCTCAATTTGTCTATAGAGCTATCTAGTGGTATAGCAATTTTGTAGGTACAAGCCTCGTACTTTTAATGGAGGTTCTGACCCACTGGCTGTTGAGGAGTGGATTTGAGGACTGGAATGCATCTTTCGATACATTGCTTGTACAGATTCACATAAGGTACTATGCATGGAGTTTAAGTCACTGGTGGGAGTTTGTCTCATACACTAGGACTGAAGAGCAGCAGCGCAACCTGACTTGGGAACAGTTTAAGGACGAAGTGATGACAAAGTATTTCCCAAATGCTTTGAGAGATTTCAAGGAATCAGAGTTTCTGTAACTTAGACAGGAGGCAATGTCACTTATTGAGTACAAGAGACATTTTGAGCAGCTCTCAAGATAAGCTCAGCACTTGGTAGATACAGAAGATCAAGAGGTTCGAAAATGGACTACACTCGGAGATCGACATGATCATCTTGTCTCATTGTTTCACTTCATATAGTGAAATCTTGGAGAGGACTCATGTTATTTCATATCAGGGGACTACATTTGAGAAGTATGCTTAGTAGGGCAATGAATCATTGGGAAAGAGAAATTGGAATATCAGAACAAGGAAAAACTTAACTGGTAGAATAAAATACCATGCACATGAGTTTGTATTGGTGGGATGAGTGGGAGTATTACATCTTGTCCTAAGTGTATTAAACTCCACATGGGTGAATGCTTGCTTGGGAGGAACAAGTGTTTTCGATGCGGTAAGTCGAGACACACTACTCTAAACTGTACTGAGCATCCAAAGAAGAAAGATGATGATCAGGACAAAAACAAGAAATGAAGCCTGAGTTTTTACACTAAATCAGCATGAGGCAGAGCGGGATGCGAATCTTATAGCAGGTATTCTATTATTATCTTAATATACCTGCTTACGTACTTTTTCACTCTGGGCTACAAATTCTTTTATCTCTGCATCATTCGTTTCCAGGTCTAACTCTACATGTGTGAAGACGAATGATGAATTAGAAGTTAGCATCACTTTGGGAAAAACTCTTTGCACAAATTAGATGACTAAAGCTATGAAGTTAGAGATTGATGGAAAGGTACTACTTGTAGACTTGTACCTTTTAGTGATGAAAGACTTTAACGTTACTCTAGGCATGGATTGGTTTTGACTCAATCACGCGACCATTCGATGTCATGAGAAAAAAGTGTTGTTTCACAAATAAGGAGAGCAAGAGTTCTGTTTCTTTGGAGCAAGGTTCAAGTCTCTACCTCACATTGTATCAGCTTTACAAGCGGAGAATATGATTAGAAATGAGTCATGCTAGGAATTCTTAGTTAATATCATCGGTTCCACACATACAGAAACAATTGTTCATGATATTAATGTTGTGTGAGGCTTTGCAGACGTATTCCCAAAAGATTGCCACCAAAAGAACTTCAAGAATTGAAATTACACCTGGATGAGTTGTTGGAAAAAAGGTTTCATTCGACAGAATGTATCTCCTTGCGGTCCTTCGGTACTTTTTGTGAAGAAGAAATATAGGAATATGAGGATGTGAATTGACTATCCAGAGTTGAGCCATCTGACTATCAAAATTGATACTTGCTTCCAAGAATTGAAGATTTATTCGACCAGTTAAAGGGTGTAATGATGATTTCAAAGATCGACTTGAGGTCGAGGTATCATCAGCTGAAGGCTAAGGCAAACGACATCCCGAAAAATGCTTTCAAGACTTGTTACAGACATTATGAATTTACTATCATGCCCTTTGGTTTGACCAATGCTCCAACTGTATTATAGATCTAATGAATCTGGTGTTCTATTAGAAATTAGACCAGTTTGTCATAATATTTATTGATGACATACTTGTGTACTCTAAAGATACGAAACAATATGATGAACAACTCCAAATAGTACTCGAAACTTTGTGGAAAGAAAAATTATATTCCAAATTCAAGAAGTGCGAATTTTGACTCAATCAAGTGGATTTCCTTGGTCACGTGGTTACTGCCCAGGGTATTAAGGTAGACCCAGTTAAAGTATAAGTAGTAACAAATGGGCCTAGACCGACCAATGTGGATGGAGTTCGTAGTTTCTCAAGGTTGGTTAGCTATTACGGGAGATTTTTTCAGGGCTTCTCAAAAATAGCATGTCCGATGACTCAGTTTACTAGAAAGAGAGTAAAGTTTTAATGGACTGAAATTTTTTTCAGGAACTCAAGCAAAGATTAGTTTCGGCTCCTGTATTGATGATACCTGAAGGTTCTGATGGGTTTGTAATTTATAGCGATGCCTCCAAGCAGGGTTTGTGCTGTGTTCTTATGCAACATGGAAATGTGATTGCTTATGCTCGAGACAATTGAAGCAGTATGAACAGAATTATCCTATGCACGACTTGGAACTTGCAGCGATAGTTCACACTTTAAAAATATGGCGTCATTATCTGTATGGAGTGAAGTGTAAAATCTATACGGACCATAAGAGTCTCAAATACTTCTTCACATAGAAGGAACTGAATATGAGACAGAGAAGATGGTTGGAGTTAGTGAAAGATTATGACTATAGATTGGAAGTCATCACGCCACCAACTCAGGCTACAGCGAGAATAAAAGCATTTATGATTCAACCTATTCTTCGGGACCGAATCAAGTAAGCAAAGGATAAGGATCCATTCCTATAGAAAATTAAGGCTAATGTTATTTTAAACAAATGTATAGGGTTTGGAGTATCTACAAAGAATGCACTGACTTTTAGAGGAAGATTGTGTGTACCTAAAGATGAAAGTATAAGAAACAAGATATTGGAATAGGCTAAATCCACCAAATATGCTGCACATCTTAGTAGTATGAAAATGTATTGAGATCTCCGAGATACATTTGGTGGAAAAAGATGAAGAGAAGAATTGGTCTGTTTGTAGAGAAATATATTGTTTGTCAGCAGGTCAATGTAGAACATCAAAAGCCATCAGGACTGTTGAAATCGTTGGATATTCCAGAATGGAAATAGGAACACATAACCATGGAATTTGTGGTGGGCTTTCCGAGATCAGCAAAAGGTCACAATGCTATTTGAGTAGTGGTTGATCGTTGGACAAAGTTTGCCCATTTTCTACCAATCAAAGTAAATTTTAATATGGAATAGCTCGTACAGTTATATATCAGAGAGATAGTCAGATTTCATAGAGTTCTAGTCTCCATTGTTTCAGATAGAAACTAGCTTACAAGGAGCCATAGGGACAAAGTTGAATTTAGCACTGCTTATCATCCACAAAGGGATGGAAAATCGAAAAGAACCACTCAAACTCTTGAAGATATGTTGAGGACGTGTGTTTTGGATCTTGGCAGAAGTTGGGAAACACATCTGCATGGCCCCCATATGACGTTTTTTATGGTAAGAAGTGCAGATCCCATATCCGTTGGTGACAAAGTTTTTCTGAAAGTAGCACCAATGAAGAGTGTATTGAGATTTGATAAGAATTGAAATTTGAGACCACGAATTATTAGACCTTTTGAAATTCTTGAAAGGATCTGTGTTGTAGCTTACCGACTTGTCTTACCACCTGATATGATCCGGGACAGGCAACCACTTAGTCGGGTCACACTAGTCAAGGGTTCAAGCATTGGAGTTCAGATGAGTAAAGTTGACAAGCCAAAATTCAAGTTTCGTGAAGGGCTTATGAGCCAAAACGAATTGTA
The DNA here is from genome assembly GCA_019097785.1 of Fraxinus excelsior. Taxonomy (NCBI): domain Eukaryota; kingdom Viridiplantae; phylum Streptophyta; class Magnoliopsida; order Lamiales; family Oleaceae; genus Fraxinus; species Fraxinus excelsior. The sequence continues at coordinate 35,333,850 of CM032624.1, read as the reverse complement.
TTCAAGGTTTGGAAGATATTTGGAAAGAAAATGAGTATCGTGGATTAAAATAAGCATAATCTCAGCTCATGAGTACAATTCGGGATCGTCACGAAATTCTGCACAAGTTTAAGCGGGTGTATGGTACTTTTAGATTTACGGTCGCACAAAAAGATGCTGAGAACAAGTTGGCGAAAAATCGTATAACCATGCGACCGCATAGAAATACACCATGCGGCTGCATGGTACAAAAAGAGGCCGAAAATTTTCAATTTTTCGGAGTTTTCTAATTTGACTAAAATACAATCTTTTGTAATATTCAAAGTTATTCTCTATTTTAACTACATTAATTAGGTTTTAGTATAAATATGTTTTTTTCTTCATTGTAAAGGAACTAAGACTTTTGATATAATGAATTGAAAATTTCTCTCTTTTTTCTTTATTGAATATGTACCGAACTTATCAAATATTATTATATTTGTGGCATTCAACCCTTAGAACTTATCAAATGATTAGACACCCTTTGTGATGTTCGCAAATCGAAGTTCGTTGGTTTTGTAATCGATAGGTCATTCAAATCTCGTTTTTGTTTGGTTGCTTGGTTCAATAATTCGCGGGTCGAGACTCTACCATCTACAACCTGAATTTGGGCTTTCCCTACGTTTTCAATTAATTCCGCGATTTCCACGCTGATCCTGCTCCCGGGCTCGCATCATTTGGTATCAGAGTTTGGGCTCCAAATTCAAGTTCTGTCTTTCTTTTGTATTGAGTCTTATTTTTATTCTTCGTGTTCATCGTAAATTTTGAGTTTTTGATCCAAAAATTTCTAAAAAAGAGTCAAAAGTTGTTTTTGGGCTAATCTAGCATCCAAATCAACCCCCGTTTCTTTTATCAGTTTTGGGAAGTTGCCACTATCCTATTATTTATTTCAAATCCAAACTCTGTTGTGTTCATTCCAATTCAAAATTCAAGAATCACTTTCTTGAATTAAAAGAATTCCCATTCGAAATTTCATCCAATTGTCCAATTCTTTTTTCGCGTTTTCTTGATTATACCTACGTAGAGATTAGATGGCGATTGGAGATTTATTTTCCAAACTCGGTGTTTTGTGGATAGTACAATTTGCAGTTTGGCTATTGATAAGGAGTACATGTCAAATTTGGCTATTATCACGATAGTGGAGAAATTGAGATTACATTTGCAACAACACCCTAGGCCTTATAGAATGACTTGGTTGAATGAGTGTGGGAAGGTAGATGTGACCAAGCAGGTTTTATTGAATGTCACCATTGGAAGATATAATGATGAATTTTGGTGTGATGTAATTCCATTAAAATATCTTCATATCTTGTTTGAGAAACTTTGGAGGTATGAGATGAATGATATTTATGATATAGGGAGGAACATGTATAGGTTTCTTTAGGACGGGGTAAAAATGACTCTAATTAGGTTAACACCATAACAATCCCTTGCAGACCGATGGAAGGTGAGTGGTGAAGCAGAGGAGAAAAAGTAAGAGAGTGAGATGATCACACTGCAAGAGAACACTGGAGTTGAATTGCAGGAGGAGTCCAAAAATAAGGAACTTTAGATGGAGGATGGTGAATTGAAAAATGTAGTTGAAATTGAGGAAAGTGAACAAATTAAAGAGGAGGAGCATGAGCATGCTGGTATAAACATTGTAGAAAAGAAATAATAGAAGAGAGTGTTGAGCAAATGGTTGAAAATATTGTGGTGGAGACGATACATTATGAGTACAAGGACTCATATCTCATTTTTAGGGAAGCTAACAAAATCAACCGTATTTCGCTTAATTCTTTCTTTTAGGTTGATCATTGTGCATGAGAGTTCATGCAACAACATCTATTTCATGGAAGGAAAAAGTTTCCATTTGATCCAAGTGGTGCAGTGATGAGTTAGGTAGCGAGCTGGTTATCTACTATGTGATCACAAGGCATAGATTCGATGATGAATCTTTCGAAGAGAGAGGATGATATGATATGGGACAGATAATCACTTGGTCGGGTCACACAAGTCAATGGTTCAAGTAATGGAGTTCAGATATGTGAAGTTGACAAGCTAAGGTTCAAGTTTAGTGGGGGCTCGGGAGCCGAAACGAATTGGATTCAAGATTTTGAAGATATTTGGAAAGAAAATGAGTACCATGGATTAAAATGAGCATAACTCTCAGCTTGGATGTCAGATTTTCGCTCATGAGTACAATTCGGAATCGTCACAAAAATTCTGCACAAGTCTACCAGAGTGCATGGTACTTTTGGACTTGTGGTCACACTGAAACATGATGAGAACAAGTTGACAAAAAATCGTATAACCATGCAGCCGCATGATACAAAAAGAGGCTGAAAATTTCCAATTTTTTAGAGTTTCCTAGTTCGACTAAAATACAATCTTTGATATCTTTTAGAGTTATTTTCTGTTTTAACTACATTAATTAGATTTTAGGATAAATATGTTTATTTCCTTCATTGTAAAAGAACTAAGACTTTTGACATAATAAATTGAGAATTTCTCTCTCTTTGTTCTTGATTGAACATGTACCGAACTTATCAAATATTGTTATATTTGTGACGTTTAACTCTTAGAACTTATGAAAGGATTAGGCACCCTTTGTGACGTTCGCAAATCAAGGTTCGTTTGTTTTGTAATCAAGATGTCATTCAAACTTCATTTTTGTTTGGTTGCTTGGTTCAATAATTCATGGGTCAAGATTCTACCATCTACAACTTGAATTGGGCTTTCTCGGTGTTTTCAATTAATTTCGTGATTTCAACGCTGATCCCGCTCCCGGGTTCGCGTCATTTATTATTAAAACTTGATTCAAGGTCTATCTTTTCTTTTGTTTTGAGTCTTCGTGTTTTTTGTATTCGTCATAAATTTTGAGTATTTGATCTAAAAAATTCCAAAAAAAGAGTCAAAAGTTGTTTTTGGGCTAATCTAGCATCCAAATCAACTCATGTTTCTTTTGTCAGTTTTGTAGTTGAATTTTGAGTTAAAAAATTACTGTTCACTGGGGGTATTGTTTACGTCGCTACTGTTAAAAAAATTTGTTTTTCGTGATTTATTTGGGAAGTTGTCACTATCTTATTTTCTATTCTAAATCCAAACTCTGTTGTGTTCTTTCCAATTCAAAATTCAAGAATCGAGGTTCGTTGATTTTGTAATCAAGATGTCATTGAAACTTTGTTTTTGTTTGGTTGCTTGGTTCAATAATTCGCAGGTCGAGATTCTACCGTCTACAACCTGAATTTGAGTTTTCCCGATGTTTTCAATTAATTCCGCAATTTCAACGCTGATCCCGCTCTCGGGTTCGCATCACCACTTGAACTCACAGCAATGCATAACGTGTTCTATGTTTCGATGCGCAGAAAATATGTCCATGATACCAATCATGTGATGGGTTATCAGACATTGGGGGTACAAAAAGACTTATCATATGAAGAAATTTTGATGATGATTTTGGATAGAAAAGTGTATCAACTTAGAAATAGAGAAGCACCTCTGGTCAAGGTTCAATGGTGAAATCATGGATTTTATGAGTCAACTTGGGAGAAGAAAGAGGAACTTAAAATCAAGTATCGAGAACTCTTCGATTAGTCAATGTCAATTTTCGAGGACGAAAATATTTTGGGAGGAGATTGTAAAGTCTCGAATTTTTTTCATAAAATAGAATTATTTATTTTATATACTATATTTTTAATATTTTGAAAAGTTAGAGACTAAAGTGATACATATATGAAATTTCATTTTTATATGGGCCAAATATTTAGATATTAACGGAGCAATGATAAGTATATGGATTTTGAGCTTGTTGGATAGATCGTAATTAATTATGAGCCACACTTATTTTGTCAACAAATTTTGTACAAGTAGATTAATTGGTACATGTATCAGGGTTGAAAATAAATATACCAACGTGCGTATGGGGCCGATTGAGAGTGGTAAGCTTAAGGCAGGAATGTGTTTTGCACGGGGTTTGAAGCTTACTGGAAACTTGGTTTTGTATTTGCTGTACATAAGACAACTGCCGTACCTATTAAATCTATATGAAATTTAGAGTAAAACTTGTTTTAAAAAATAAGTTTATTTTAATAATTATTTTGTTTGATAAGAGAGAATATAAAAATAGTCTTTAAAGATAGTGATAACGATGTATTTAAATTTAATATGATAAATAATTCTAAAGCATCATTTATCTCAAGTTTAGGAGTCATTTCTAGAAATCAGTTTAATTAGATCACAATTTAGCCCTTTATATAGAATTATATAATTTGGTGCGTGAATTATGGAATAACGGGGCCCTTTATATAGAATTTTAAGTCTCTTGAGAATGGATACATCTTTTGGTCTGAATCTGAGCCCTTAGATCACATGACTTCAAATTGTGGGATTCGTATTATACCCCTCCGGGATGGTCCATGACTCTTAGCATACACTTCTTGCATAGAAATGGATGCATACAATCATCAAATATTTTTCCATGTAGACACCAAGCGCCATGATTGTACGTCTAATCGTTACCACCACATAAATGTCAGCTTATCGAGCCACCTTCATGTCATGTCATTAAACTGCATTTCATTTTTTAAAAAACTTTAAGGCTCTTTAGCTCTTTGCGACGATGTATACTTACCAAGTGCACCTCTAAAGCACCTAATACGTCCTCCGTAACATGTATTGGCCATGGTCACAAATGCGGGCATGGGCACATGTGGCTAGCGCATTAGCGAATAGCCATATGTAGGGCTGGACATGGTCTAGTGTTATTCAATTCTAAGGAGAATCAAATCGAACCCAAATTTTCGGGTATTTGATAAATGGAACCATCAGGTCCAAATTTGTTTATGGAACCTTTTTGGTTTGGTTCTGGGTTCCATACAATAATTTTTGTTTGATATTTACAACAATACTACATTAATTCAATTAATAATATCTTCAATTTTAGCTCTTACAAATAATGTAGTCCAATTCCCATGACAATTTTTTGTGCCTCCCTTTGTTAAGTTCAATAGCAAAATCATGGACTTTTGAGATTTGGTAAGAATGGAAAGTTGAGACCACGATTTATTGGACATTTCGAAATTCTTGAACGGATTGGCGTTGTAGTTTACCAACTTGCCTTATCACTTGAACGCGCAGCAGTGCATAACGTGTTCCATGTTTCGATACTCAGAAAATATGTTCATGATACCAAATCATGTGATGGGTTAACAGACAATAGGGGTACAACAAGACATATCATATGAAAAAAATTCTTATACTGATTTTGGATAGAAAAGTGCATCAACTTAGAAATAGAGAAGTGCCTCTGGTCAAGGTTCAATGGCGAAATCACGGACTTGACAAGTCAACTTGGGAGAAGGAAGATGAACATAAAATCAAGTATCGAAAACTCTTCGATTAGTCAATGTAAATTTTGGAGGACGAAAATATTTGGGGGGGGGGGGGAGGAGGAGATTGTAAAGTCCCGAAGTTTTTTCATAAAATAAAATTATTTATTCTATATACTATATTTTTAATATTTTGTAAATTTAGGGACTAAAGTGATAATATATTAAATTTCATTTTCATATTGGTAAAATACTTAGATATTAATGGAGCAATGATAAATATATGGATTTTGGACTTGTTGGATAGATTGTAATTAATTATGCACATTATGCTTGAGAAAAAAATAATTCAGATAAGCGAGGCCCAAGTTGTCGAGGTCGAAAAATATTGCCTTAAATTGTAATATAGTTAAGTTAATTAATGAGTTTAGAATACATGGGTGACACGTGTAGAGTTGGTAAGTTGTTAATTGGTTTTTTTATTATATGAGGATTTTGTATTATGGTACAACCACGTGGGTAGGAATTGTTATGAAGTAGTTTTTATTTTATTATTCTTATATTTTTGTTGTAAAATCTCTAGCAACCACGTGTCCATAAAGTTGTTGTTGACATATTTCATTTTCTATGATAGAGACGTGTAGCCATGTCAACGAGTCGAGTCGAGCTGAGCCACGAGCCAAAACTCGAAGCTCAGGCTCGGCTCCAGCAAAATAGGGCCGACCTTTTTTGGGCCCGAGCTGAGTCGAGCAAAAGCTCGACCAAAAAATGAGGCTCGACTAGAGCCTTAATGGGCCGAGCCGGCTCGAATTTTTTTTTTGCTGTCAAAACTTTTTAGCTGCCTACATACTATATACATGCAGCTATTTTAGTTGCCTTTTTAATTTTTTTACGACCCGACTAGGGCTTCTTTTGGGCCAAGCCAGCGAGCTTTTTTGTCATCCCTAGAAACGTGTTGCATGAAGCATGACATTTTCTACATGAAATCCAATACCCTCATCCCCACTTTCTATAGAGTTTGTTATATAATATAACTTATGAAGGCAATAATTTTTCTACACTGTATGTATATGCAAAAGCAGAAAGAATTAAATGAACGTGATTTCTTTTAGTTTTGTCTTCCAAATTTAAGATATCCAACAAGGTATGATAATGAGGTGCAGTTGATTTTATCCTATTTAAATTATTTTTCCATGTTGATAAATTATTGTACTTATGAAACTAAAGATATGATATGATATGATATCACCTTTCGGTACCAAATATATGATATGTATTGAGCTCTTACTGGTTTCTAAAGATACGATGACGGTATGATATTTTGAAACACGCTTTAAGTCTTTTATTCAGGATTGCATCATTAATTCGTGTCTTATTGAGTATTCTTATATACTCACCATTTTCCCATACTCCTCAAAGTTAGAACATATTGTTGGTTGCGGGAGATGATGAGCAATCGTTGTGCTAGGATTTTTGGAACTAAATAAATAATTTAGTGTAACATGACTATGGATTTATTTTTTCAGCATTATTTTGGTTTATTTATCACGTGGATCTTGTTATTTGGAACGTATTTTATTTAGATATGTTTCCTACATATTTTATATATTACTGGTAGAACCAAAATTCTCATGTTGGATTTTTTGATATGATCCTTTAATTATCGAATGAAATATTTAGTAACAATTTAAACTTTAAAAATTTGGGTCAATAAACTTAAGGGAAAAAAATAAAAATTGTGAACAATGCATGTTACTATTCACCGTGAACAGTGAAAAGAAGGAAAAAAATAATTTAAATGAAAATGACATTGTTATATTAATATTGAGCTTTCATGTTTTAAATGATAAGTTAATAATTGTTTATTTATTAGTCGTTCCTTGCATAACGTTTGTTAAAATTAATATTTTTCTTAAGATATGAATTTAAGGATGAAGTAATAAAGTTCACGAATAAGTAAGAATGTGAAAGATCTTTGGCACTCAATGACCACTTATCGGCCACCCTCCGACGACTATGAGGTATGTAAATGAATAAAAGGAGGAATTTATACAAACATTTTGTATCATTTACATCTTTTAAATTGCCTACTTTTACATGTTAGACTTGGTACGGGTATGTGACGAGTGACTTAATATTAAGTTTTTTTTAGGAAATAGCACCACCTACCAACACGAATTTGATGCAGGACTTATTGCGAGCAGTACAAGAGTTGAGCATGGAGAATCAAGCACCTCAACCACAAAATGCACCTCCATTTGTCCATGGAGCTGTCTTAGTAGTTGAGCAGTTTTTTAGGTACAAGCCTCCTACTTTTGACTGAGGTTCTAACCCACTGGCTATTGAGGAGTGGATTAGAGGTCTAGAATGCATTTTTCGATACATTACTTGTACTGATGTACAAAAGGTACTATGCGTGAAGTTTATGTTTGTTGGAGTAGCCAGTCACTGGTGGGAGTCTGTCTAACGTACTAGGACAGAATAGCAGCAGCCCTGCCTGACTTGGGAGTAGTTTAAGGACAAAATGATGGCAAAGTATTTCCCACAGGCTTTGAGAGATTTTAAGGAATCAGAGTTTGTACAGCTCAGAAATGAAAATTATCGCTTACTGATTACGAGAGACAGTTTGAGCAGCTCTCAAGATATGATCCGCATTTAGTAGATACAGAAATTAAAAAGATCAGGAGGTTCGAAATCGACTACACCCGGATATCGCCATAATCATCTTGTCTCATCGTTTCACTTTATATAGTGGAATGTTGGAGATGACTCATGCCATATCAAAGGACTACATTTGAGCAGTATGGACAGCAGCGAAAGGAGAAAGTGGAATGATCTAAACAAGGACGGACGTAACTTAGGATATAACCTTGTCCTAAGTGTAATAAACTCCACAGGGGTGAATGCTTGCTTGGGAAAACACATGTTTTCTATGTGGTAAGTCGGGACATTTTGCTCTAAACTGTATTGAGCCTTCAAAGAAGAAGGATGATGAACAGGATAAGAATAAGAAAGGAAAGGCTTGAGTTTTTGCACTAAATCAGCATGAGGCGGAACAGGATCTGAATTTGATAGCAGGTATTCTATTATTATCTGACGGACTTGCTTTCGTACTTTTTTTACTCTAGACTATAAATTCTTTTATCTCTGCATTATTCAATGCTAGGTCTAACTTTACATGTGTGAAAATAAACAATGAATTAGAAGTTAGCGTCCCTTCATGAAGAACTCTTTGCACAAATCAGATGACTAAAGCTATGAAGTTAAAGATTGACATTTAGAGATTGACTAAATGGTACTGTTTACAAATTTATACCTTTTAGTGATAAAAGACTTCGACATTATTTTGAGCATGGACTGATTAAGACTCAATCATGTGACCATTCAATGTCATGAGAAAGAAGTGTTGTTTCACAAACTGGGAGAGGAAGAGTTCCATTTATTTGGAGCAAGGTTCAAGTCTCTACCTCACATTATATCGACTTTACAAGCAGAGAATATGCTGAGAAAGGAGTCATGCCAGGAATGTTTAGTTAATATCATCGGTTCCACACATACAGAAACAATCGTTAATGATATTAACATTCTGCGAGACTTTGCCGATGTATTCCCAAAAGATTCGCAGGCATTCCACAAGATAGGCAAGTGATATTTACAATTTACTTGGTTCTCGATGCTACACCAGTTTCTAAGCTTCCGTACAAAATGACACCAAAAGAACTTCAAGAATTGAAGTTAAGTTGAAGAAGTTACTAGAAAAAGGTTTTGTTCGACCAAGTGTATTTCCTTGGAGCGCTCCATTACTTTTTGTGAAGAAGAAAGATTGGAGAATGAAGATGTGCATTGATTATCGAGAGTTAAACCATCTGACTATCTAAAATAGATACCCACTTCCAATAATAGAAGATTTATTCGACCAGTTAAAGGGTGCAACGGTGTTTTCAAAGATAGACTTGAGGTTAGGGTATGATCAGCTGAAGGTTAAGGTAAATGACATACCGAAAACTCTGTTTAGGACTCGTTACGGACATTAAGAATTCGATGTCATGTCCTTTGGTTTGACTAATTCTCTAGCTATATTTATGAATCTAATTAGACCAGTTTGTCATAGTATTTATTGGTGACATACTCGTGTACTCTAAAGATAAGAAGCAGCATGAAGCACAACTCCGAGTAGTACTCGAAACTTTGAGAAAAGAAAAATTGTATGTCAAATTCAAGAAGTGCGAATTTCACGATCAAGTGGGTTTCCTTGCTCACGTGGTTACCGCCCAGGGTATTGAGGTAGACCTAGTTAAAGTGGCGTAACAAATTGGCCTAGACCAACCAGTGTGGATGAAGTTCACAGTTTTTCGAGGTGGCTGGCTACTATAGGAGATTTATTGAGGGTTTCTCAAAAATAGTAGGTCCGACAACTCAGTTGACTAGAAAGGGGTGAAGTTTCAGTGGATGGAAAAGTATTAAAAATGTTTTCAGGAACTCAAGCTGAGATTAGTTTTGGCTCCTGTATTGACGATACCTGAAAGTTCAGATGAGTTTGTAATTTATAGCGATGTCTCCAAGTAGGGTTTGGGTTTTATTCTGATGCAACATAGAAATGAGATTGCTTATACCTTGAGACAATTGAAGCAATATTTAACAGAATTATCCTACACGACTTGGAACTTGCAGCGGTAGTTCGTACTTTAAAAATATGGCATCATTATCAGTATGGAGAGAAGTGTGAAATCTATATGGACCATAAGAGTCTCAAATACTTCGTCACTTAGAAGGAACTGAATATGAGACAGATGAGATGGTTGAAGTTAGTGAAAGAATACGATCTTTACCATCCGGGTAAGGCTAACGTAGTCGCGAAACCTTACATAGGAAGACATGATGGTAGTTAGCAGTTTTACCCACGGTGCATGAACACTTGGTAAAGGACTTTGAGAAACTAAGATTGAAAGTCATCACGCCGCCAACTCAGGTTACAGGGAGAATAAAAATATTTATTATTCAACATACTCTTCAGGATCGAATAAAGAAAGCATAGGATAAGGATCCATTCATACATAAAATAAAGGCTGATGTTGGTTTAATCAAACGTATAGGGTTTGAAGTATCTACAGCTAACGCATTAACTTTTAGAGGAAGGTTGTGTGTACCTAAAGCTGAAAGTATAAGAAATGAGATATTGGAAGAGACTCATTCCACCTAGAATGTTGTACATCCTAGCAGTACAAAAATGTGTCAAGATCTCCGAGATATGTTTTGGTGGAAAAAAGATAAAGAGAGGATTTGGTTTGTTCATAGAGAAAAATATTGTTTGTCAGTAGGTCAAGGTAAAAAATCAAAGGCCATCACGACTACTGAAATCGTTGGATATTCCAGAATGGAAATAGGAACACATAACGATGGACTTTGTGGTGGGCTTTTTGAGATCAGCAAGAGGTCACGATGCTATTTGAGTAGTGTTGATCGTTTGACGAAGTCTGCAATTTTCTACAAATCAAAGTAAATTTTAATGTGGATCAACTTGTACAGTTATATATTCGAGAGATAGTCAGATTGCATGGAGTTCCAATCACCTTTGTTTCAGATATAGACCGACGGTTCACATCGAAATTTTGGAAAAACTTATAAGGAGCCATGTGAAAGAAGTTGAAATTTAGCACTGCTTATCATCCACAGACGGATGGACAATTAGAAAGAACTATTCAGACTCTTGAAGATATGTTGAGGGTGTGTGTTTTGGATCTGGCAGTAGTTGGGAAACACATTTGTCGTTAGTGAAGTTTGCTTACTACAATAGCTTCCAAGTTACTATAGACATGGCCCCATACAAAGCTCTTTATGGCAGGAAGTGTAGATCCCTTATCCATTGGGATGAGGTCAGATAGAATAGAATTTTGGGTCCTCAAATTATTGAACGAAAATGTCACTTACTGATTATGAGAGACAATTTAAGCAGCTCTCAAGATATGTTCCGCACATTGTAGATATAGAAGTTAAGAAGATCAAGAAGTTCGAAAATGGACTACACCCAGAGATTAGCATGATCATCTTGACTTTACATAGTGAAATGTTAGAGCAGACTCATGATATTTTATATCAGAGGACTACATTTGAGCAGTATGTCCAATAGGGCAATGAGTCATTGGGAAAGAGAAAGTGGAATGATAAGAATAAGGACAGATGTAACTGGCAGAATAAAAGACCAAGCACATGAGTTCATATCGGTGGGCCAAGTGAGAGTATTACACCTTGTCCTGAGTGTAATAAAATCCACATGGGTGAATGCTTGCTTGGGAAGAACATGTGTTTTCGATATGGTAAGCCGAGACACATTGCTCTAAACTGTACTGAGCCTCCAAAGAAGAAGAATGATGAGCAAGATAAGAACAAGAAAGGAAATGCTCGAGTTTTTGCACTAAATTAGTATGAGGTGAAGTAGGATCCGTATGTGATAATAGGTATTCTATTATTATCTAATGTACCTGCTTACATACTTTTTGACTCTACAAGTTCTTTTATCTCTGCATCATTCGTTTCTAGGTCTAACTTTGCATGTGTGAAAACAAATAATGAATTAGAATTATATTGTCTGTCAATAGGTAAAGACAGAACTTCAAAGGCCACCACGATTGTTGAAATCACTGGATATTCTAGAATGGAAATGAGGACACATAGCGATGGACTTTGTGGTGGACTTTCTGAGATTAGCAAGAGGTCACAATGCTATTTGGGTAGTGATTGATCGTTTGATGAAGTCTGCCCATTTTCTACCAATAAAAGTAAATATAATATGGAATATCTCACACAGCTATATATTAGAGAGATAGTCTGATTGTATGGAATTCCAATCACTATTATTTCAGATAAAGACCCGCAGTTCACATCGAAATTTTTGAAAAACTTACAAGGAGCCATAGGGACGAAGTTGAAATTTAGCACTAATTATCATCCACAGACAGATGGACAATCGGAAAGAACCACTCAAACTCTTGAAGATATGTCGAGGGCATGTGTTTTGGATCTTGGCGGTAGTTGAGAAACACGTCTGCTTTTAGTGGAGTTTGCTTGCAACAATAGCTTCCAGGCTACTACATGCATGTCCCCATATGAAGCTCTTCATGTTAGGAAGTACAGATTTCATATCCATTAGGATGATGTCAGATAGAATAGAATTTTGGTCTTGAAATTATTAAACGAACAATTAAGGTGGTTGATAAGATTAGAGCAAGAATAAAAACAACGCAAGACCGACAGAAAAGTTATGCTGATGGTAGAAGAAAGGATTTGGAATTTCAAGTTGGTGACAAAGTTCTTCTGAAAGTAACACCAATGAAGGGTGTATTGAGTTTGGTAAGAATGGAAAGTTGAGACCACGATTTATTGGGCCTTTCAAAATTCTTGAAATGATTGGTGTTGTAGCTTACCGACTTGCCTTACCACCTAAACTCGTAGCAGTGCATACCGTCTTCCATGTTTTGATGCTCAGAAAATATGTTCATTATTCCAATCATGTGGTGGGTTATCAGACATTGGGGGTACAAAAAGACATATCATATGAAGAAATTTCGATGATGATATTGGATAGAAAAGTGCATCAACTCAGAAATAGAAAAGTGCCTCTGGTCAAGGTTCAATGGCGAAATCATGAACTTGGCAAGTCGACTTGGGAGAAGGAAGATGAACTTAAAATCAAGTATCAAGAACTCTTCGATTAGTAAAGATAGATTTTCGAGGACAGAAATATTTTGAGGGGAGATTGTTAATTCCCGAAATTTTTTCATAAAATAGAATTATTTATTCTATATACTATATTTTTAATATTTTGAAAGTTAGGGACTCAAGTGATATATATATTAAATTTCATTTTCATATGAGTCAAACATTTAGATATTAATGAAGCAATGATAAGTATATGGATTTGGGCTTGTAGGATAGATCATAATTAATTATGCATATTAGGCTCGATAAAAAGTTAATTCGGATAAGTGATGCCCAAGTTATCGAGGTCAAAAGATATTGCCTTAAATTGTAATTTATTTATGTTAATTAATGAGTTTCGAACTTATGAGCAACACATGTAGAGTTGGTAAGTTGTTAATTGATTTTTTTTATTATACAAGGATTTCGTATTATGGTACAGCCACGTGGGTAGGAATTGTTGAAGTGGTTATGAAGTAATTTTTATTTTATTATTCTTATATTTTTGTTGTAAAATCTTTAGCAACCACGTGTCCATAAAGCTGTTGTTGACATATTTCATTTTACATAATAGAGACGTGTTCCTTGAAGCATAGCATTTTCTACACGAAGTCCAATACCCTTATCCCCATTTTCTATAGAGTTTCTTATATAATATAACTCTTGAAGGCAATAATTTTTCTACATTGTATGTATATGCAAAAACACGGCAGAGGCGGAAAGAATTAAGTGAAAGTGATTTCTTTTAGTTTTGTCTTCCAAATTTAAGAAATTCAACAAGGTAAGATAAGGAGGTACAGTTGATTTTATCTCGTTTAAATTATTTTTCCATATCGATGAATTATTGTACTTATAAAAGTTAAAGATATGTATGATATGTGCATCCACGAGAGATAGTCAGAACCATTTTCTACCAATCAAAGAAAATTCTGTTGGCCTGAATATCCACGTACTTTGTTCGCCACCATAGCTTTGCATCTCCACCTAGATACATGGTAGCTGTCGTGACCTTTCTCGCTTTGTCCTTGATCGAAGCCGCAAGAAAGTATTGTTCCATGTCGAACAAGAAGTTCTCTACTTCTTTAGCGTCGCGTGAACCTCCGTAGGTACACGAATCTGGAATTCTGAGCCTATGCACCGGCTCATGTGCGATGGCTTGTCCGTTGCCAATCGCGCGCTGAAGAACTAGTAATTGAGTTCTCAATGCTCCCATTTCATCCTGCAGCTCAGGTATGATAGCAACAGCTTCAGTCATAGCTGCACATGCCTATTGGCATTCATCCAGTTGGATGCGTAATTCTCGATTTTCCGTCTGTGCCGCTTCGGCCTTATCCCCGAGGTTCTCCATGGCAAAACACAACCTAGTGTTTGTCACCTCAAGCGCCTCCAAACGTTGTTGGGTGTTCCTCTTTTGAACATCTACCACCTCCGTGGTGTTCGAGGAATTTGGATCAGTTTCTATAGCTTTCTTAACGAGATCTTGAGCCGCAACTCTGATACCAACTTTCACGGGTAACCTTTTCTTAGCACAGAAAGGGGACACCGTGCGGCAGTAGTCTGCTCCGCTAGACTACCTTCCGCCTATTCCTCGATCGCGTCGGGACGAAAGTAAATTTTGATTACAATTTTAAGAAAGCTTGCAACATGAAACTGAACACAATGGAAATAACATGATCATTGATTGCTAAAAAGCAGGACATTACAATAGACGAAAGCAGGAAATTACAAATGGCTAGTGCAGGGGGAAAACACTAGTAAGCTTGAAATAGTTTTGAAAGACCAATACCCCTTATAATAGACTTAGCGACAAAAACCCAAATGACGGGAGTAGACGTCATTTGGCTCTAGAATCATACTTTTCTTTTTCTATTTTCTATCTATTTTACGAATTAAATAAATATTCACAACACGGGGCTTAAGCAAAGCTGCAGTCCGTGACACATGGACTAGTTATGACTCAATCGTACGACCATTCGATGTCATGAGAAAAAAGTGTTGTTTCACAAACCGAGAGAAAAAGAGTTTCATTTCTTTGGAGCAAGGTTCAAGTCTCTACATTGCATTGTATCGGCTTTATAAGCGAAGAATATGCTGAGAAATGAGTCATGCCAGGAAGTTTTAGTTAATATCATCGGTTCCACACATACAGAAACAACTGTTAATGATATTAACATTGTAAGAGACTTTGACGTATTCTCGAAGGATTTTCCAAACATTCCACAAGATAGGCAAGTGGAATTTACAATTGACTTGGTTCTCGGACATGACACCAATTTTTAAGGCCCTGTACATAATGGCATTAAAAAAACTTAAATAATTGAAGTTACAGTTGGAGAAGTTGATGGAAAAATGTCTCATTCGACCGAGTGTATCTCCTTGGGGCACTCCAGTACCTTTTTGTGAAGAAGAAAGATGGGAGTATGAGGATGTGAATTGACTATCGAGAGTTAAATCATCTGACTATCAAAAATAGATACCCGCTTCCAAGAATAAAAGATTCATTCGACCAATTAGAGGGTACAACAGTGTTTTCAAAGATCGACTTGAGGTCGGGTATCATTAGCTATAGGTTTAGGTAAGCGACATACCAAAAACTACTTTCAGGACTCGTTACGGGCATTATGAATTCACTATCATGCCGTTTGGTTTGACCAATGCTCCAGCTATATTTATGGATCTAATGAACCGAGTGTTCTATCAGTAATTAGATCAGTTTGTCATAGAATTTATTGACAACATACTCGTGTACTCTAAAGATAAGAAGTAGCATGATGAACAACTTCGAGTAGTACTCGAAACTTTGAGGAAAGAGAAACTATATGCCAAATCCAAGAAGTGCGAATTTTGACTCGATCGAGTGAGTTTCCTTGGTCATGTGGTTATCGCTCAGGGTATTGAGGTAGACCCAGTTAAATTTGAAGCAGTAAAAAATTGTTGTAGACCAACCAATCAAGGTGAAGTTCGCAGTTTCTTGGGATTGGCAGGCTACTACAGGAGATTTATTGAGGGTTTTTCATAAATAGCATGTCAGATGACTCAGTTGACTAGAAAATGGGTGAAGTTTAAGTGGACAGAAAAGTATTAAAAATGTTTTTAGGAACTCAAGCAGAGATTAGTTTCGGCTTATGTATTGACGATACCTGAAAGTTCGGATGAGTTTGTTATTTATAGTGACACCTCCAAGTAAGCTTTGAGCTTTGTTTCGATACAACATGGAAAGGTGATTGCTTACACCTTGAGACAATTGAAGCAGTATTAACAGAATTATACTACGCATGACTTGGAACTTGCAGCAGTAGTTCACGCTTTAAAAGTATAGCATCATTATCTATATGGAGAGAAGTATGAAACCTATATGAACCACAAGAGTCTCAAATACTTCTTCGCCTAGAAAGAACTGAATATGAGACAGAGTAGATGGTTGGAGTTAGTGAAAGATTACGAATGTACAATTCTTTACCATCTGGGTAAGGCTAACGTAGTCACGACACCTTAAGTAGGAAGACATGATCGCAGTTAGCAGTTTTACCCACGGTACATGAACACTTGGTAAAGGACTTTGAGAAATTGAGATTGGAAGTCATCACGCTGCCAACTTAGGTTACATCGAGAAGAAAAGCATTTATGATTCAACATACTCTTTGGGATCGAATCAAGTAAGCATAGGATCAGAATCCATTCGTATAGAAAATGAAGGCTAATATTGGTTTAATCAAACGTATATGGTTTGAAGTATCTATAGATAACGAACTAATTTTTAGAAGAAGGTTGTGTATACCTAAACTTGAAAGTATAAGAAATAGATATTATAAGAAGCTTATTCTACCAATATGCTACACATCCTAGCAGTACGAAAATGTATCAAGATCTCATAGACACATTTTGGTAGAAAAAGATGAAGATAGGATTTGGTCTATTTGTAGAGAAAAATATTGTCTGTCAACTGGTCAAGGCAAAAAATCAGGCCATCACGACTACTGAAATCATTGGATATTCCAAAATAGAAATATGAACACATAGCGATGGACTTTGTGGTGGGCTTTCCGAGATCAGTAAGAGGTCATAATACTATTTGAGTAGTGGTTGATCGTTTGACGAAGTCTACCCATTTTCTACAAATCAAAGTAAATTTTAATATAGAACAGCTTGCACAGTTATATATCCGAGAGATAGTCAGATTGCATGGAGTTCTAATCACTTTTGTTTCAGATAGAGACCCGCGGTTCACATCGAAATTTTGGAAAAACTTACAAGGAGCTATGGGAAAGAAGTGAAATTTAGCACTGCTTATCATCCACGAATGGATGGACAATCCGAAAGAACCATTCAGACTCTTTAAGATATGTTGATGGTGTGTGTTTTGGATCTTAGTGATTGTTGAGAAACACATGTGTCATTAGTGGAGTTGCTTAAAACAATAGTTCCAGGTTACTTACGATAGGCATGGCCCCATATGAAGCTCTTTATGGTAGGAAATGCAGATCTCTTATCCATTAGGATGAGGTCAGATATAATAGAATTTTGGGTTCTGAAATTATTGAATGAAAATGTCGCTTACTGATTATGAGAAATAGTTTGAGCAGCTCCCAAGATATGTTCCGCACTTTATAGATACAGAAGTTAAGAAGATCAAGAGGTTCGAAAATGGACTATACCCGAAGATTGGCATGACCATCTTGTCTCATCATTACACTTCATATAGTGAAATGTTGGAGAGGACTCATGCTATTTCATATCAGAGGACTATATTTGAGTAGTATACCCAGCAGGGCAAGGAGTCATTGGGAAAGAGAAAGTAGAATAATCAGAACAAGGACAGACGTAACTGGCGGAGTAAAAGACCGAGTACAAGAGTTCATATCGGTGGGACAAGTGAGAGTATTACACCTTGTCCTAAGTGTAATAAACTCCATAAGAGTGAATGCTTGCTTGGGAAGAACATGTGTTTTCGATGTGGTAAGCCGGGATACATTGCTC
Source organism: Fraxinus excelsior (assembly GCA_019097785.1). Classification (NCBI taxonomy): domain Eukaryota; kingdom Viridiplantae; phylum Streptophyta; class Magnoliopsida; order Lamiales; family Oleaceae; genus Fraxinus; species Fraxinus excelsior. Next base: position 35,315,851 of record CM032624.1, on the reverse strand, counting down.
TAAAATGTATTGAGCCTCCAAAGAAGAAGGATGATGATCAAGCCAAGAACAAGAATAGAAAGGCTCGAGTTTTTGCACTAAATCAGTATGAGGCAAATCAGCATCCGAATGTGATAGCATGTATTATATTATTACTTTTTGACTCTGGGGCTACAAATTATTTTATCTCTACATCATTTGTTTCTAGGTCTAACTTTGCGTGTGAAAGCAAATAATGAATTAGAATTATATTGGCTGTCAACAAGTCAAGGCAGAACATCAAAGGCCATCACGACTGTTGAAATCATTGGATTCTAGAATGAAAATGGGAACACATAGCGATGGACTTTGTGGTGGGCTTTTCGAGATCAGCAAGAGGTCAAAATGCTATTTGGGTAGTGATTGATCATTTGACGAAAGACTGCCCATTTTCTATCAATAAAAGTAAATTATAATATGGAACATCTCGCACAATTATTTATTAAAGAGATAATTGGATTGCATGGAGGTCTAGTCACCATTCTTTTAGATAGAGACCTGCAGTTCACATCGAAATTTGAAAAAGCTTACAAGGAGCCATGGGGGCGAAATTGAAATTTAGTACTACTTATCATCCACAGACGGATGGATAATCGAAAAGAACCACTCAAACTCTTGAAGAAATGTTAAGGGCATGTGTTTTGGATGTTGTCGGTACTTGGAAAACACATCTGCTATTAGTGGAGTTTGCTTGCAACAATAGCTTCCAAGCTACTATAGGCATGTCTCCATATGAAGCTCTTTATGTTAGGAAGTTCAGATTCCATATCCATTGAGATGAGGTTGGATAGAATAGAATTTTGGTCCTAAAATTATTGAACGAACAGTTAAGGCAGTTGATAAGATTAGAGCAGAAATAAAAACAGCACAAGACCGATAGAAAGGTTATGATGATGGTAGAAGAAATGATTTGAAATTTCAAGTTGATGACAAAGTTCTTCTGGAAGTAACACCAATGAAGGGTGTATTGAGATTTGGTAAGAATGGAAAGTTGAGACCACGATTTATTGGACCTTTCGAAATTCTTGAAAGGATTGGTGCTGTAGCTTACCGACTTGCCTTGCCACCTGAACTCGTAGCAGTACATAACATGTTCCATGTTTCGATACTCAGAAAATATGTTCGTGATACCAATTATGTTGTGGGTTATCAGACATTGGGGGTACAAAAAGTCTTATCATATGAAGAAATTTCGATGATGATTTTAGATAGAAAAGTGCATCAACTCACAAATAGAGATGTACCTCTGGTCAAGATTCAATGGAGAAATCATGGATTTGGCGAGTCAACTTGGGAGAAAGAAGATGAATTTAAAATCAAGTATCGAGAACTCTTCGATTAGTCAAGGTAGATTTTCGAGGACGGAAATATTTTGAGGGGAGATTGTTAAGTCCCGAAAATTTTCGTAAAATAGAATTATTTATTCTATATTCTATATTTTTAATATTTTGAAAAGTTAGGGACTATATATATATACATATATGTATATATATAATTTCATTTTTATATGAGTCAGGTATTTAGATATTAATGGAGCAATGATAAGTATATGGATTTTGGACTTGTTGGATAGATCGTAATTAATTATGTATATTAGGTTTGACAAAAAGTTAATTCGGATAAGCGATGCCCAAGTTATCGAGGTTGAAAGATATTGCCTTAAAATGTAATTTAGTTAAGTTAATTAATGAGTTTAGAATATAGGGGTGACACGTGTAGAGTTGGTAAGTTGTTAATTGATTTCTTTTTATTATATAAGCATTTTGTATTATGGTACAGCCACTAGGTAGAATTGTTGAAGAGGTTATGAAGTAATTTTTATTTTATTATTCTTATATTTTGTTGTAAAATCTCTAGCAACCACGTGTCCATAAAGTTGTTGTTGACATATTTTATTTTACTTGATAGAGACGTGTTGCTTGAAGCATAGCATTTTCTACACGAAGTCCAATACCCTTATCCCCACTTTCTATAGAGTTTCTTATATAATATAACTCTTGAAGGCAATAGTTTTTCTACATTGTATGTATATGCAAAAACACGGCAGAGGCGGAAATAATTAAGTGAACGTGATTTCTTTTAGTTTTGTCTTCCAAATTTAAGAAATCCAACAAGGTAAGATAAGGAGATACAATTGATTTTATCTCGTTTAAATTATTTTTCCATATCGATGAATTATTGTACTTATAAAAGTTAAAGATATGTATGATATGTGCATCCGGTACCATAGTTATGAAATGTATTGAGCTCTTACCGATTTCTAAAGATATGATATTTTTAAACATGTTTTAAATCTTTTATTCAGGATTGCACCATTAATTCGTGTCTTGTTTAGTATTCACATATACTCACCATTTTTCACTACTCCTCATATGTTAGAACAAATCGTTGGTTGTGGGCAATGAGGTGCGATCGTGGTGCCAAGATTTATGGAATTAAATAAATAATCCAGTGTAACTTGACTATGGATTTATTTTGTTCAGCATTATTTTGGTTTATTTATCACGTGGATCTTGTTATTTGAAACATATTTTATTTGGATGTGTTTCCTTCATATTTTATTTATTATTGGTAGGATCAAAATTTTCACATTGAGTTGTTTGATATGTTCATTTAATCATTGAATGAAATATTTAGTAACCATTTAAACTTTAAAGTTACAATAAAACTTAAGGCAGGAATGTGTTTTGCATGGGGTTTGAAGCTTAGTGGCAACTTGGTTTCGTATTGGCCGTACATAAGACATCTGTCGTACCTATTAAATTTATATGAAATTTAGAGTAAAACTTGTTTAAAAAAATGAGTTTATTTTAATAATTATTCTGTTTGATAAGAGAGAATATAAAAATAGTCTTTAAAGATAGTGATAACGAGGTATTTAAGTTTTATCTGATAAATAATTCTAAAACATCGCTTATCTCAAGTTTAGGAGTCATTTCCAGAAATCAGTTTAATTAGATCACAATTTAGCAAGCATGTACAAGATCTATATTTGAGAACGATATTAAAATATAAATAAAATTTGTAGAAGCAATATTTAGAAAAAGAAGAAACAAGATATTGCAATTAGCATTTTTTTCCATTGTATTGGTGGAGATTAAAGTCAATAAACATAATAGTTTAACAACCACATGGTATAATCTTTTTTGTGTAAAAAGTAATATTATTTTGTTAAGAATTATGTATTGAACTGATACCACTTTATTAATAAACAAAGGACGAGAATATTATCGCAATATGAAAATCAAACAAGTCCACAAAATTGACGTGAAAAAAATCCACATGCTGAAGATGAGGATTAATTAATATCAATAATGGATTATTACAAATTATTATGTAGAATGTATGATTGATTTTATAGAGGTTTACTCCTCATGTATATAGTGCAAAGAAGAGCCTAAGATATGATGAAGTTCAATTATAACAAATCTATACAATAATGGAGTATTAAGGATAAAATCAAATTTAATAATATGCCAAAATCGAGAACTATTCAAATTTTGCATCACGACTGTCAAGCGATGACTGGCCGCTCCTAGCAGATAGCGAGCCTAAAACTCTTGTTCTAAGCACTTGAGCAAGATTAAGGAGAGTAGCAAGCGTCAAAGCTAGTCGATATGAACACCATTTTCTTAGAACAGGCAAGAGAAGGATTTGGGCTCGACTAGATAGAGTATTGGTGAACACCATTTTCTTGGAACAGTTTAGCTCGTCAAAGCTAGTCAATATGGCCCCGATCAACATTTGACCACTGTCCAATGATGGTGAGACTGAATAATAGAACTCAAGATTATGCTCCAAGACCTTTTAAATTTCAGCGTATGTGGTGCTCGCATGAGGGGCTTCTACATCTCATTAAACAATATTGGGAAAAGGAGGTCGATGGATTCCCAATGGTTCGTGTGGGGAGCAAACTTCAAGCCTTAAAAAAGGCGCTTAAAAGGTGGAATGTTGAGGTGTTTGGTCGGGTGGAACAAGAAATGGCCAAACTGGAAAACTAAATGATGTTGCTAGAAAATTCAGTCATACAAGAATATTCAGAGGACATAGAGGTTGAGCTTATCAAATGTAGCAAACTCTATAATGAGTGGGTACAACGGGAAGAGCTTTTATGGTGCCAAAAGGTGAGGATAAAATGGTTATAAGAGGGTGATGCCAACACTAGATTTTTCACGCATGTGTAAGGGGCAAAGCCTCCAAGAAATCTGTTCAGAATATGATTTTAGACGATGAACACTTACTTACATCAGGAGATGCTATCCACACTGAGGCTGTTAATTTTTTCCAAAATCTGCTTATGGTCTCCCCCACCACAAGAGATAATGAAGCTCTAAATCTTATTCAACCATGTATTGGGGAAGCTGAAAATGAATTGTTGTGCCGACTACCTACCATGGAGGAGGTTCAAACCACTTTGGTCGATACCTATGGAAAGCTGTCCGGACCAGATGGATTTACAGCTAGTTTTTTCAGATTTGCATGGGATGTGGTAAAGATGGATTTGCTGGATATGGCTTTAGAATTCTTCAAGGGATAGCCACTAACTACTTTGCTTGGAGCAACAAACCTGGTCTTGATTCCTAAAGTGGATAATCCTAGAAGCTTTGCACAATTTCGTCCCATCAGCATTTGTTCGGTTCCATACAAAATCCTCTCGAAAATTATGGTCATGCGGTTGGCTCCGCTGCATGGGTCTCTTATCTCCAAGGAACAAGCGGCTTTTATACCTGGGCGAAGCATTTTTGAAAATGTTGTTGTTGCTCAAGAAATGACATCAACATTAAATAGGAAAGTGGGGGGTGGAAACATTATCTTAAAACTAGATATGTCAAAGGTGTATGACAGAGTGAATTAAGGCTTCTTGTTGGAGGTTCTGAGGAGATTTAGATTCTCTCCACAATGGAGAAACCTAATTTTTAATTGTATTTCTTCCCCATGGTTGTCAATTATACTCAATGGGTGGGCTAAAGGTTTTTTTCAATCATCCCGTGGTCTACAACGATGGGATCCTTTATCCCCTTATTTGTTTATTCTAATGGAGGAGGTCTTCTCCCGTATGCTTAAAATGGCTTATGATGTGGGTAAGATAAAACCTTATAAAGTGGGTGGGGGCACAATGATCTCTCATCTTTTATATGCGGTTGATATACTAATTTTCTCCAATGGTGACAAAAGACCAGTTCCAAATCTATTACACGTGCTTAATACGTATGAGAAAGTATCGGGACTGATGGTGAGCTCAACCAAATCTATGATTTTTTTCTCCAAGAACATCAGTCTAATTAGGATGAACGGTTTGCCGAATCTTTCAAGTTTTGGTGAGGGAACGTAGCCATGCACATACTTGGGAGTGCCTCTTCACGTAGGAAGACTTACTATGAATATGCTAGAACCGATGTTAGCAAAGGTTCAGAAAGAATTGGAGGGGTGGAAAGGTAAACTTTTATCATTTGGCAGAAAGATTACTCTCATTAAACATGTTCTTAATAGCATGCCAATCCACATCCTATCTGTCTTGAAAGTTCCTAAAGGAATTTTTAAAGAACTAAATAGAATGTTTTCTAATTTTCTTTGGGGCTCGTCACTCGAGGGTCGCAAAAGAAAATGGGTTGCATGGAATAAGATTTGCCTACCGGTGGAAGAAGGAGGTCTCAGATTCAAAAACCTCATGGAAGTGTAGACATCTCTTTTAATGAAATTTGTATGGAAACTATTAAAAGTGGGTAGCTTATGGGCTAATTTCTTCAAAAGAAAATATCTGGCGGATAATCATCTTGCTAATATCCTACATAGTAATCAAGGTTCTCGATTTTGGAGGTCACTGTTGCACGCTGCTTCTTTGGGGTTAAAACAGACAAAAATGATTATACGTAATAGGGAAGCTAGCTTCTGGTTCGACAACTGGTTGGGGTCAGGCCCTTTGTCAGAAAAGTATCACCATAATGACCAGAAACTCCAAGTTAAGGATTTGTTGTCAGACACAGGATAGGATATGGAAAAGCTTCGAAACCTTATTGATAATAATGGTGTCAAATGTATTATTGATGCTAATATTGTTCTTCGACCTGGGAGTGATGTGCTAATCTGGAAACCAACCAATGATGGGCGGTTCACTTCTAAATCGGCTTGGGAACTCATTAGGGCGAGAGGTGAAAATTGTGAATGGAAAATTGGCTTTGGTCTTCAATAGTGCCAAAAAAAATTTCTTTTGCTAGTTGGCAAGCTTTAATATCTAAGTTACCTGTTGATAGCAATATTCAAGCAGTGGGCATCAATTTGGCATCTAGATGCAATTGTTGTATGAAACAATCATATGAAACGACAGACCATGTCTTAAGCACGGGCGATTTGGCAAAAGAGGTGTGGAGTTTTTTTGTAGGGGCTTGCATTATTCCGTTCTCGGAGACTAGTTGTTGGCTAGGTAAATGGTATCATGGTGGAAAAAGCATCACAAGATGCACATATGGGGATGTTACATGGTATTATTCCTTTGCTTGTTACTTGGCACCTATGGAGAGCTAGATGTACAGCTCGAATGGAGAAGACTAAATTCTCTCAGAGATGTGTCATTAGTCAAGTTAAGGTGAGTTGAAGGACATTTGCAGACTCCTTCAAGATGTTTCATAAAATTAAAGTATCCGACAAGGAGATTCTGGATAGATTAAATGTCCCAATAGCTCCTATTTCTGTGGGAGTACCTCAGTTGGTGAGTTGGAAAAGACCAGGAATTGGCACATTGAAACTGAATATTGATGGGAGTTCAAATGGAAACCTAGGCGCTTCAAGAGGAGGCGGGCTGATTATAGATAGTAGAGGTAGTTTGATTTTCAGCTTTGCTCACTACTATGGCGTGACAACCAACACTACAGTAGAATCACGTGCTCTTAGGGACGGGCTAGCCATGTGCAAGGAACAGAGAATTGTTGATTTGGTGGTGGAATCAGATTCTACGCTGATGGTAAAATGGGCATAAGATGGAAGATGCACTTTATGGTATCTATGAGATTTATGGGAGGATATTTACGCTTTGATTGAAGCCACCCGTGCCAAGATAACACATATCTACAGGGAAGGAAATATGGCAGCACACTATTTGGCAAAAAAAAGAGCTACTGGTTACTCTCTCAGCGTCCAAGAAGGGGACAACGTTCCCCTTGGCTTTAGAGGAATTTTACGGACCGACTCTTGGAGCCTACCAAATATTAGATGGTAATGATTTATCCCCTGCTTGTATCACCGTATTCCTTCGCCAAAAGTGAGGATATTATCAATAAAAGTTATGATTCCTTTTTTTAAAAAAATTTATTATTACAACTTGGACTCCTTCAAGTGTTCTTCAAATCCAACACAAATCACCAGCTTTGAGGAGTATGGTTCGCTCATTGTTTTATTACCTCATAAACTTGTTATTGTGATTGTCTTTTAGAGTTTTTTCATGTTTTAATATTGTTTTATAGGTTAGGAGAATTGGTGTGAATGGTGTAAAATTTGGAGAAAATAGTGATGTTGGCATGAATCAAGGAGAAGTTGGTGAAACTTGATGATTGGAGGCTAAATTGAAAGAAAGAACTAAAAAATAGTGAAAAATGACAAGATCCAAAGTTTGGTGACTAAAGTGTACACATTTAATAGTTGTGTTAGACCTAACGATGAAGGTTCAACGATGTTCAGGGGTCAACTTGGTGCAATTAGAAGTCAAGAATGAGTGAAATATGATCAAAATATTTTCCCAAATCAATTCTCAGCTGCACAAATATATTCTAGATTTTTAGCTAGAGATTGAGACTAGTTTTTTGACATAGTAAACGTTTGAATTGAAAAATTTTATTTGAACTAAAGTTTTAGCCATTTGAATTATCCTTCTAACATACTTTGAATCACCTCAATAGAATGTCAAGAGAAAACATTATGTTAAAAACATTGAAGGATACGCAGTGTTGAATTTTTACCCGAAAGTGGCCGCCGTTGCACCATAACACAACCTAGATTTTGTATCTTTCGAGAGAAAGTATAAAATCTTTAAAGCATGTTTCACTTAAGAACCATGAACTTAATAATTTCTAAATTTTAATTCATGATAGAGATATTGACATTGAAATAGAGGAATAGTTTTTACTCGAAACTTGAGAGAGTGGGCAAAATTACATTAAGTGGGTGTTTGACACCCATTTTTTTTAGAATAGAATTTTTAGAATAGTGATTTATTGGAGAATGTATTGTGGAAAAGTTTTAGATTTGTGTGTAATATTATTTTATTGGGAGAATGTGTGGTTGAAATGAAAAAAGAGAAAAAAAAAAATGAGAATGGGATGTGAATGAGTGCCAAACAGGAGCTAAGATTCTTACTTATAAACATGAAAAACTGATTCAGATAATTAGACATTTTAATACTATATTTGATAGTTAGGTAAAATCATAACCATATACTTTCTCCCATTGATAAATTCTTAAAACTTACGTTTATTCATTGAATTCGTCACAATCATCCATAGTTTAGATAAAATATTGATTCAATAAAATAGATTCATTAAATTCATCACAATTATAGTGCTTAGTATAAAATTAAATTACAATCCCAGTGGTGGTTTGAAACTCTAACTCCATATTGGTATATGTTACGATATAGAAAATGTGTAACATGATGTAATGCAAGATATTGATTCTAATTCTTTCTTCTGCACGTGTATGTTTTGGGTGATGAAGTTCAATTTCATTTGTTGTAATTTCATTATAGAGATGGTAAGCTAAATTTGTTAGTGTTGAGATGAAGACACAAGTCATTATTTTACAGTTCTAATTCAAACATCGTCTCTTTTAGTTTATTTGTTCAATTGATTGGTATCACGTGCATATGGATTATTTGAATCATTGAACACCATTTAGCTAATAGGTTGTCTAATTTGTTTTCGGGGGGTTTGAATTAGGTCAAAAACATTGTGATAAGTAAAAAGTTGTTACGAATTTTGATGGTTTATAGTGATTATTTTCAAAACAAATAAAACTTTGATAACCAAAAAGTAATTTATATTAAAATTTCAAGCTTAGTCAAGCATGAACTAAGAGCAAAATGCTAAGAAAGTACTTTTTTTCCCCCCAAATGTACATCAAGAAAATGAAAACGATCAACTTGTACTCCGAAGTACTCAACAACATGGTTCACTCAAATAAAAAACAAACTGAAAACGAAATTATTTTTGGCGCACTATTGTTTGATGATGCAAAGTTTCATTGTTTCTAAGCCCATTTCGCCATGAGAGACATCCCACCAGCACCCAATAGAACAGCCATATAAGATTTGATTTGTAACTTGATGCTACCTTGCAATTTTTTTCCCATGAAATCAGCAGCAAGAAGATCCACCAAAGCCATATAAACCAGAAGGCCAGCCGACGAGGCATTAAGTAAGCCAACAGTAATCAAAGCACGAGGGCTATTTTCTCTGTAAGTAGATGATAGTGCCATGCCAATCGCAATTCCAGATGGGGTTGTCACTGAGAAGAAGAAGGCCATTATAGCCTTCTTCATAAACTTATACTCAGCCTGCATATATTTTAAAATTCATTAACCTCATACGGGCATTAATTAAGACAGTAGTGGGAAGAAAGTAATTAAGTCTTGAAAATAAGCAATTATTTTCATTTTATAGATTTATGGAAATATGGGTTCATGTATATATATGATTAACCTGAAGAATACAACCACCGAGTCCCATTCCTTCAAACATTTGGTGGAAACAAAGTGCAGCTACAAGTCCTTTGATTGTGCAAGTGTTGTTCGAGGCTCCAAGAGAAAGCCCTATCACAACTGAATGGACAATGATTCCCAACTCCAAAACCTGTAAAAATAATTCATCTAGCTAGTATTAATTATTTTATTTCCTTCAAAAAAAATAAAAAAAAAAAATAATAATTGCATTCTATATATAACATGGAGGCATACAGTAGTGGTTAATAATGATTGACGACATTACATTAGTTACAATCGATTTAATAGTTTTTTTTTTTTTTTTTTCAGATAATCAACCAATATTGAATTTTATGAGAATTACCGACAACAATAAAAATTTAAAAAATAACATATCCGTCAATAAAATTATGAATTAAAGTAAAATGATATCTCAAATTATTATGAAAGAATTAAAAATTTAAGAAAGAATTGTCAGCAATACCAAAAGCTTCTCCATAAATGATCAACAGCCGAGCACTATAGATGATCAGAGGTGGGTTGTTTATCGAAGATTATATTTTTAATAACTATCACAAGTTGATTTTTATCACAATCATCGACACTTATATATTTTTTTATTATCAATGGAAATTCAATGTGATTATTTAATCTATTTATTATTAATACTACTATTTTAAAGACCTCCCTAAGAAGTTTTCTAATGCTCCAGATCACTTGAATATTAGAGGGAAAAAAATCAGCATGACAATTGATAATAATAGAACATATAATCTTATTCCTTTTTAGTCCTTTTTTTAATTAAGTTGTGTTTGATGCATATTATTGAGAAGAAAATGTATTTTATGATGTGATGTAATGGAAAATATGTGTTTAAAAAATATGGAGAAATTTTGAATTTGCGTGTAATATTAGTTTATTAAAGAATAGATGGTTAAAAATGAGTTTTGAAAAAAATGATTTTTTAAGAATATATATCAAACTGGGCTTAATGTTGAAAGGGCAAGAATTCATTTAATGATAAATGGATAACTTGTTATGTCGTCGAGGAGGAAGTGTGTTCAATTGGTAAACCAAAATTTGATAGTTTGTTTTCCAGTAATTTTATTTTATTTTATCCCCATTCCTGGTTTGACTTAAAATGATTTGTTAATGTACAAATCAATGCATGTTGCATGTATTGGGTGACATAGCACACTACAATAAGTGATGGCATATGGTTCTCCTTGTTTAGAAGATCAATTCCGTATATATATATATATGTATGTATAGAGAGAGATTTAAACAATTACTTACCATGGCAATTACGCGATAACGGAGAAGTTGTGAACCATCAACATCAAGTTTGGATCCATGGTGGTGGCCATGAGAATGCCCATTATTCACTACAGCCATCTCTTGATCACCTTGAGACTCAGGAAGAACTTCATTTTTGTTTTTCCTAGTGTATATACTGGTTGCCATTGAGTCTATAAACAATGTAATTATGGCAGACAACATGGCAACAAATCCGGTGAAAGGGAACTTGTGCCATGGATTTTCCTTCAAGCAGCTGGACGACAACATGTCGAATGAATCTGGTAAAACATGCATGAACCCAGTACCCAAAATGATGCCTCCGGCGAAACACTTAACAATCACAAAAAGGCTTCCTTCCGGACTGAGCGCCGGAATTGAGCGCGTTACGAGGGGTAAGCTCACTCCAATCATGCTCGTGACAAGAATGGATACAATGGCTATAATTTTGAGTGGCAAGGCTTTCTTCTTGTCCACGCAGCCGTTTTCTTCTTCCTCACCGCACTCTTCCACTACCGAGAGAACTTGCACTGCGAACATGGAAATCAAGAGGAAGATGGAGATGATTTTCAGTTTGGAAGCCATTGACTCTCTTTTCGATCTTCTTGCTAGCTATGTGATCTTTTTTTCTCAATTTGTTTTATTTTTCTGTTATGTTTAAGCCTATATATAGAATTTTGTTTCATCATCGAGGAATATTAATTATGGTATAATAATCTACAAGAAGTCAAGGGCTAAACCCCGGCGGGGAATGGCATGAAATAGCCCTTCCGCTAAAGTCAGTATTGATGAAGTAACGGCAGCAAGCAATCTAGCAATCTAGCAAAAATCTAGTCATTGATTTAAATAAGTCATTCAAATCAATGTCTAGATTGCCTGCCCAGATTATAGAATATCAGTCAAATTGTCAAACTAAATAAACATGCAAATCATGTTATGTGTACAAAGAAGGTTAACAAATTTGATTTACAAACTATGTGTTGACAACATCTAAGTCAATCATTTCAAAAACAGTTTTGAAATCAATGAATACCAATGGTCTATATCTTGCCACACTTATTTTGTCAACAAATTTTGTACAACGTGTGTTTGTCTAGGGCCAATTAATTGGTACATGTATCAGGGTTGAATATAAATATGCCAACATGTGTCTGGGGCAGATTGAGAGTGGTAAGCTTAAGGCAGGAATGTGTTTTGCACGAGGTTTGAAGTTTACTGGCAACTTGGTTTTGTATATGCCGTACATAAGACAACTACCGTACCTATTCAATTTATATGAAATTTAGAGTAAAACTTGTTTAGAAAAATGAGTTTATTTTAATAATTATTCTGTTTGACAAGTGAGAATATAAAAATAGTCTTTAAAGATAGTGATAACGATGTATTTAAGTTTTATATGATAAAGAATTCGAAAACATCGTTTATCTCAAGTTTAGGAGTCATTTCTAGAAATCAGTTTAATAACATCACAATTTAACCCTTTATATAGAATTATATAATTTGGCACGTGAATTGTGGAATAATGGGTCCCTTTATATAGAATTTTAAGTCTCTTGAGAATGGATATATCTTTTAGTCTGAATCTTAGTCCTTAGACCATCGCCAGTTCTGCACCAAATTTTGTACCATTTTGCATCAAATCTTGTATCAAACTAAAATTTATCTCCAACCATTACGCCAAATGAACAGTGTTTAATCATTTTCTTCTCTTTTTTGCTTAGTAATTTATTTATTCGGAATATTATTTATTTATTTATTTTAGAAATATATAAATTACTAAATAAATAATTACATTAAATTAAGAAAAATATTAAATTCATTAATAAATATATTATTAAACATAGTACAATTAAAACATATTAAATTACTAAATATGAAGTCGAAATATCATTGCAATTGAATTCTCGAAAATTTTTTATTCTTATTTTAATTAATTCAGTAATTATTATTTTTAACATTTAAATTTTATTTTAAATGTGAGTAATAATAATAATTGTATTAAAAATTATATAACACAAATTTTCCAAAATGGTGCAAAGTTTGGTGTCACATTGGAGCACCTTTGCACCAAATTTTGGTGCAATTTGGTGTTTTGGTATCTCCATTGGAATGCCCTTAGATAACATGACTTCAAATTGTGGGATATGTATTACACCCCTTCGAGATGGTCCATGACACTTAGCGTACACTTCTTGCATAGAAACGAATGCATACAATCATCAAATCTTTTGCCATGCAGACACCAAGCGCGATGATTGTACATTTGCGTAAATGTGAGCTCATCAAGCCACCTTCATGTCTAGTCATCAAACCGCATTTCATTTTTAAAAACTTTAAGGCTCTTTAGCTCTTCACGACAATGCATACGTACCAAGTGCACCTCTAAAGTGCCTAATGCGGCCTCCGTAACATGTATGGGCCATGGGTCACAAACGCGGGCATGGGCACATGCGGCTAGTGCATTAGCGAATATCTATAGGTAGGGCAGGACATGGTCTTACTTGATTCGATTCTAAGGAGAACCAAATCAAACCCGAATTTTCGAGTATTTAATAAATGGAACCGTTGGTCCAAATTTATTTATGGAACCGCTTTGGTTCAGGTCTAGATTCCATGCAATAATTAATTTTTTTTTTATATTTACAACAATACTACATTAATTCAATTAATGATATGTTCAATTTTAGCTCTTACAAAATAACATATTCCAATCCCGTGACATTTTTGCGCCTTTTTTTGTTAAGTTCTCATAGATTCGGCAGTTAAAATTATAAGGAGAAGATAGGGAGCTCACAATAATAAGAGAGGTTTCCAATTCAATTTTCCCAGAAAATAGCACTACTGTAGAATAAGAGATTTGGATAGAATTTAGGTCAATTCGATTAGTTGGACTTGGGCTGGAAATTAAAAATAGGAAAATTATATTTTAAGCTTGAGTTAAATTAATTAGTTAGCAAATTTATATAGAAAAAATAAAATAATTTGGCATATTTAAGATTAAAAAATTAGGGATATTTGGTTCTTATTCGACTCATCGATTCTTAGTCTAGAACCGAGAATCGTACCGTACCCGTCGGTTCTCAATTCAGATACCTATTCGGTTATTTAATTTAAAAAGAAAAGCTCGATTCAAGCCAGTTCGGTTCAGGAGTTTTCTCTAGTCCTAGCCATAGGCTAGCTATGGTTTAGATAGACTAGTAGTATTAAATGGGGCAGTAAACCTGTCCCACCTCGCCCCGAACCCATCCCGTCCCATCCCTGTTTAACCGGTTATGGGAACAAGGCAAGATAACAAAATTATTCATCGAAACGAGAATGGAAATGACCAATCTGTCCCATACCCGCACCATTTCTATCCTTAGTATTAAATTACTATCTCAAAAAGGTACACCACTATATAAACAAGTTATAAAACTTGGAATCTTTCAAAGTAGAATTTAATTCATCTCTTTATGCACTTACAATATTCTAATAGGCCTTAACATCCTATAGGCTTTTTGTTGAAGAATTTTTTAGTTCACCCAATTAATTAATTATAATAGCCTAGTACATTAAATAATTCATGTTTAATGCTTTGTTCCAATTAATTCCAACCTCCTCTTGTTATTTTAAGATAGCTATGAAATTTATGAGCACAACTATTTAGCAAGTGGTGCTTAGCACAGTTTATGTAGCAATCAGGTCAATGCTAGTAATAAGGTTGTTGACCTCACTTTTTGTAAAGATGACACGGATAACAGAAATCAGGCCCACTCACGCCCACGTAAACAAGTTCCAACATGTTTTGATCGAAAACTTGGTCAGACAGATCACTACATATGAATGTGAGAAATGCTCTAACACGTGAGACAAAAGTGTTCAGAGACTGGTAGTATGATTGCATATTAATCATTAACTATCAACAACTCAATCGAAACAAAATGATCTAAAACCAAGTAAACAAGAATTAGCTAGAGAATATTGAAAATGGCTTTTAAGTGTAAAGAATTGAACTAGATTCAAATGTTACAAGAGTTGCTATTATAGAGTTCTGGCCTAAGTGATAACCGTTGGATAAAAATCACGTGGTCTCATCTCCCAGGTTGAAGCCTTACATCAGTAGTCCATTACATATTTAATACATTGACAACGGGTCAACAACCCTATGTCCTTGGTTGACAGACTTGACATTCATTATTACAAGCATCACATCAATTTGACATTCATTATTACAAGTGTCACGTCAATCGTTCTTAAAAATTGTCTACAGATTCTCTGAGAGCCAACGAGAGTTTTGGCCAAGGGGAGCTTCGGAGTAGAGGTCTTCGGCATGGAGAGCTTCGGGATGCGGAGCTTCGGTCTCTTCTTTTACTTTGTCACTCTTTCATTGCCACTCAAACCAATTGGGGTCTTTGCTGACTTTGTCAACTTGATTTATGTCTCCATGTGATCTATCATGTAAGCTTAGCTCAGAGCATCGGTGGCGAGGCGTAACAATATTTTCCCAAGTCTATGCATGATTATTCATATGATACATGGATTTCTCTTATCAAAATTTTTGTTAGGTGGTTATTATCCTATAGTGGTTAGTTTTACAATAGCACAATAGTCCCCTAAATCTAAATATAATTTTTTATATTATAGTTAGAATTTGAAATTAGAACTTTAGGATTTACGTAAAGTACTTATAGAGGGTGTTGTCTGAAACTTTGAAATAGGGAAAACCTTAGCCTTATGATCGTCGAAATTTTAAATGTGGAGCTGAAATTGTTGTTGTCCTAAGCTAGGTACTTCGAAGCTTTCACTTTTTTTAAAGGGTTGGGAAAGATCAGCTGAGGCTGTTTTCCCTGAAGAAGTGATTTGGTTCAACTGAGTCCTTGCCCAAGCTATTCATGTTGAAGCTAAAGTAGAGCACTTCTGCTATTTATTGAGGTTGTAATGTATTAACTCTGAAGATGTATGTTTTCTGAAACTTTGGAAAAACCAGGCTTCCTTAATTATGGTGCCCAATTGATTTGATGTCCTGCACATTTTCAAGAAAAGACAATTGAAACTGTTCAACTTTCCATACACGCAATCATCGCCACATTTAATAGGTAATGATAACTACTGCAGACGTGATTTTTTAGAGGCAAATGCATGTGCGCTTGAGTCGGGCGCTCTAATCTGAATCGTAAGATATGAAACGACAGATGTTATGTATGGCTCAGATTGAATCTTAATGAAACAACTGGATGGTTCAGATCCAAATCCAACGGCCGAGGTTGATGACCTTTTCCTATAAAAGGCCACGATTTTGGAGAAAGTTATTCTTTACTTTTGCAAGAAGGAACAATCAAACTGCCAAAAACTTTCGAGTTGTTCTTTAACTTGTCGAAATTTTTTCGTCCATTTTTAAGAACTCTGACAACTTTGTTGTTTGGTTTTGTAAGTATTTTCGATTCATAATTTCTTTGATTTTGAACTTCATGGCTTCTTCATCTTCGATGGGAGGACTTAGACATTAAGATAATAGCCTTAGAGATGGGGGTTATAATCACCAACATCGCTGACCTTGTCCATGCAATTAGGGCACACTTCCCCATTTGTTATAGGCTTCCTCTCCTCCATCAAAGAATGGAAGGAGACTTGGTTCTGGGTTAGTGGACAATGGCAATGTATGAGGGTAACAAAGTCCCCTATGAGACAGTGTAAATATTCCAAAGCTCGTGAGTATTTCATCCTTGGATTTTTTTTTGTTTAATTTTGATTTGATTATGACATTTTTGTATTGTTACATGATCGATAGATCACTTAGAGTTGACCCAACAAGAATTGGGTTTTATAGATGATATCTATCTTCGTCATCTATCTATACGCCATTTGACAGTTTGATTACTTCCAAAAAAAAATTCAAGAAGTCCAAACTGATGGCTGGAAGTGGTAAAAATTTTTAGAAAATTTCTAATGGCTATAGAAGGTATTTAATGCCAAACCTCTATGTTTCCTTTGTCTGTAGAGAATTTTGGGAAGATGGGACACCCCACCCCCGACATAGCTTCTATACTTGCTGCCACCTTCACAACTGGGAATGAGGGGTTCAAGCCCTTATCTCTTGCTCTGAAGCAGTTGAAAGATCAAGTTGAAAAGATTAGCAAGGAAGCTACTGCTTGTGAGGAAGTGGGACGACCTCGTGTTAAAGACAAGGGAAAAAGTAAAGTGGAGGAGGTCCCCAAGAAAAAATTCACATTTTCATCCATCGGAGAGGAAAGTTCTATGGTCAACCCACCACTTCAATCTGAAGTCCTAGTGGAGGAGAAGCTCATGGTGGCCTCTATTGCTATTGCAAAGGGGGTCAGAAGAGGCCAACTGTTGTCGAGCCTTTAATGCAAGATCCATCGAAAAGGAGAACATCCTCAAGCGACACAATGACTGTTTCTAATGCAGCACCCCGAACCAAACTCTTCTTATTGCGGAAAAGTGATGAACTAGCTCTGGAGGCTCTATCCATGCTTCCTTCTAAAATTCAAACTACCACTACCACATTTCAAAAATATTGGACGGATATGTGGCAGACCTTCATGGAGACCAGTGATGCTGTAGATATGTTTGCCACCATGGTAAGCTAGACATGGAGGGCGTTTGGGGTTTCCATAGAAGCTGAGATCCTCTATAAAAACCTTCAAAAGAAAATAAGGAATTTTTTTAGTAAAGCATCATAAACCGGGAAGAGGCCAAGAAAGCCAAGGCTGACGCCCAGGTCGCAAAGAAGCAACAAGCTAAGGAGGTTACGAAACTTGTTTCTACTTTTAGTAGAGATTGAAATTTTGAAGAAAGAGGTCTACTTATCTCAAAAGAAAGTGGATTCTCTTACCAAGTGAGTGGAGACCTTCGACACCCATTAAAAGACAGTTGATAAAAGAAAATGATGATTTGAAGCAACGGGTGGTGGAGTTTAGCTCCAAAATCACTGGCCTTATTGAAAAGGTTGAGGTGGCAAAAAGTGAAACCTAATCTACTGGTGATGCTGTGTAGCAGTATATTGCTAACTTCTATTTATTCGATGAGTATCAATGCTTTACAAAGTATTAGCGGAGGTATGCATACACCGAAGTTGTAGAATGGACTCGGGTGCACTCCTAAACCTTCAACACCTCGAAGTTGAGGTCAAAGTCTTTTGAGGAGGTGGAGCCTCCATGTGATTGATTTTGAAGATGACAAAGTTGGGGATGACAATGGAACTTCTGAAGCAGTTGGCCTCAATGATATTATCCCCTTCACTGGAGTCACCATTCTCCCAACTACTTATCTTGTTAGGTTTTGTATTTTTCTTATTTCTCAATGTAAATGGCTTCGACCCCCTTGTAATGAATTCCAATGAATAAAGAATTATTTTCTTATGTTTGTCTTTGTTAAATTTTGTTTATGTTATTGCCTTTTGATGTGCTTTAACCTTCACTAAGACTCTTTTTAATCAAAATTTATACAAGTGTTAGGAGTTCATGCGTTTTTCAAATTTATCTTTCCTCAGCATAGGGGTTGGATGGTTCATCCATGCAGAGGTTTTCCCCAGTAATTTTGTCACTGGGAGGTACGTGCTATCCACTTTGGCGAATAGAGAGGTGGTCTCCTCGGGATCCAACTGTTCGTCGAAGTGGCAACACTTCTCTGCCTGATGGATGAATCATCAACCAGAGACTTCTCCCAGAACTTTTTTTACTGGGAGGCATTTCTCTTTAAGAAGAAATTAATAAGGCCATTTTCATTGAATTAAACAAACTATACATAGATTCATGGATTTACACGCTTCTACTGATAGTACCTCTTTAAATGTTCTACATTCCAAGGATGACGTTGTGTATTTCCATCCAAATTTTCAATCTAGTAGGTTCCTGATCGAAACTGTTAGGTTTTTGATGTAATTGGCAAGTATGTGAACAAAATGAACATAAATTAATATGGTGTAAAAGTCAATGAGAAAGTAGAAAATAGTAAAAATTGAGTTGTATTAGGTTTAGGGTTCGAGAATGGAAAAGAAGGAAAAACGACGCTGCAATTTCGCTAGACTATCGCCATGACTTGGCTCGAGTGGTAGAAACAGTAATTTTATCACTAGCCTATGGTCAAGGCTTCACTTGATATCACCACACTTTGAATTTAATAGTAGCTATTGAATTACAAATTAGACCTTATTCCTCGTGTGAACGATACTCTTTACTTACAAATCTTGTTACTTATACAATGATCTCATACACTTGTGGGTCTCACGCGAACATGTTGCATACAATGGAAAGTGTCTTCTACCCACATCACATCTTTACTTTTAGAAGCGGAGGGACTAGAATTGTGCTCTATAGGTACAACAGTGAGTAATTCTGAATCTTTGTTGCTTGCCAATTTCGAAAAGGCTTCGGCATGAGCATCTTCTATGCTTGGGATTTGTTCCAACTCGAACTTTTCAAATGACGGAGCAAATTCCATCACTAATTTAAAATATGTGGCCATACTTTTATCTCTAGCCGAGAAATTGCCATTAACATGGTTTACTACCAACTGAGAGTCACTTCTGATAATTAGCCTATTTACTTGCATCTTCCTGGCCAATCTGAGGTGGCTAGAAAGGCTCCGTACTCTGCTGCATTGCTGGTAGCTTTGAATCCGAACCTCACAGCACAATTGAACTTATATCCTTTTGGGCTGACTAAGGCCACTTCTGCATGAGAGCCTGTATCTCCAGATGAATTGTCAACGAATAAGTTCTAGGTAGGAGGTTCAGCGGGTACCATTTCTAGAATGTGTTGAACTCTGCCACAAAATCTGCTAGGGCTTGGCCTTTGATGACATTTCTCGTTTTAAAAACAATGTCAAACTCAACGAGTTCTACAGCTCACTTTATCATCATTCTCGAAGCATCATGCTTTTGGAGCGCTTGTTTGAGTGGGAAGTTTGTTAGCACTTGAAATGACCTTGACTTTCTGGAGGCAATCACCAAAGAGAAGGCCAGCTTCTCCACGTATGGATAGCAGGTCTCTGCTGCCAGAATGGTTTTACTTATGTAATAAACAAGCAATTGGTGATTACCTTCTTCTCTTACAAGTACTAAACTGATGGAATCAGTAATCACCGCCTAGTATTTTTCAGGGGCTTGTTAATTTTAGGTTTAGAGGGGATGGGAGTTTGTCCCAAGTGCTTCTTCAGCTCTTTCAAGGCTATTTCGTATCCTTCATCCACTGGAACGTTTTTCTCCCTTCAGAACCTTGAGGAAAAGAACGCACTTATCAGTTACTTTTAAAACAAAGCGGCTCAAAGATGATACGTGTCCAGTGAGACTTTGTATCTCTTTAGGCTTTTGGTTTGACCTCATTTCGATCAACATTTTAATATTTCAGGATTGGCCTCTATGCCCATTTGGTTGACTATATAGCCTAATAATTTCTTTAAGGCAGCTCTGAACATGCATTTGAGGAGGTTCAGTCTCATCGTGTACCTTCGTTATATTCGAAACCTTTGTCAATGTGCTTCATATGAGCCTTCATTTTCAAGCTCTTTACCAACATATCATCTACATATATCTCTATCATCTTACAAATAAGGTTGGCTAACATCCAATTAACATGTCTCTGATTCATGGCCTAGGCATTTTCAACCTAAAGGGCATCACTTTGTAGCAGTAGAGACTTCTTTCTGTTATGAATGATGTATGCTCTTCATCAGCTAGGTAATGGAAATCTGATTATAGCCTGAATAGATGTCCGAAATAGTTCGTGCTCAATGGTGGAGTTGGCAAGTTGATCTATTAGTGGGAGTAGGAAACTATCTTTGGGACAAGTTTGATTGAGAATGGAGAAGTCTACGCATACTTTCCATTTGCTATTATTCTTTTAACAAAGACGGGGTTAGATACCTACTTTGGATAATTTACTTATCTGATTAAACGATTGTCAATTAACTTCTTCACTTCATCCTTTTATGGCCTCATATCTTTTCTGGGTCGAGGGCCCTCCTTTTATGTCGATGCGGCGTAGTTTTAGGATCAATTTTTAGGTGATGATAACTAACTTTTCGGTCAATGCCAATATTGTTAGATCTTTTCCTACCTACAAGGCAAAGACATCCAAATTTTCATATAAGAAGCATTTCAGTCTTTCCTTAGCCTCCATTGTCAGATCTTCTCCTACCTACAAAGATTTGGAGGGGTCTTGGGGATCTACTAGAAAACTTTTCAACTTCTACACTGAGTCTGTTTGAAATTCGCAATCAATGACGCCAGGATCCACTTTATCAAACTTAGCCGCTTTTTCGGCAGCTCTCCATTCTTCAAAGGCACTTATCACTTCAAAAATATCATCTTCTTCAAAAGCATCCACCATTTCGATGCGTGTCCCTTGTCCAAAGGTCTACCCTTATTCAGGAGCATCATTCATTTCAATGTCTATCAGAATTATATTGGCATCCTAAGGTTCTACCTTCCTAAGAGAGTTCAAATAACACTCCATTGCACTCATTTTGTCACCTATAATAGTGGCATTGCTATTTTAGTAGGAAACTTCATGCACATGTGGTGGATCAGCATAACGGCCCACAACTCCTTCAACGCTAGTCTTCCTTGTACCCCATGGTAGGATGATCAGTTTTCAACTACCAAGAACTTCATAAAATGATGAGCAATCAATGGTGTCGTTTCCATCTCCACCACCAGAATGATTTTTTCCTCTTGAGATGATGTTGTTACCAGTGAAGCCATACAAGGGGGAGCTCATAGGGGTTAACTCGTGGTCTAACTCTATTTTATTGAAATTTGCTCTAAATATAATATTGACCAAACTCTTATTATCCACTAGTATTCTTTTAAGGCCATTTCGTGCAACAATGGCCCTCACTACAAAGGCATCACAATGTGAGTAGTGCAGGTCAGCTGTATCATCTTGTGTAAAAGTAATAGGTTGGATCCTCCTTTCAGTTGATGGTCAATTGTTGTTAACTATAAAGCTTGCTATTGGGGAATCTTTGGCCTCCTTCACATAGTTCTTTTGTACATTTTTGGTTTCCCCCCAATATACGGGCCTTCAAAATTATATCTATCTTTCGAATAGGCTTGTAGCCAGTGATAGCTGGGGGCTTTGCATTTGCTTTAGTCCTTCCCTAGGCCTTTCTCCATCACTTTCCTGCCTCTGATGAGCATTATCTCCAATGGGACACCTTGCCTCAACCCTTCTAGGTTGTCAATCTTGCCTAGGAGAGGATGTGTCTTCTCGTGGGCATCTCTTCCTCCTTTAGTTATTAGTTTAGGGTGTAAGGTAATATCCCTACAGTCAACAGCGTTATGGTTGTAGACTAGTGGTAGGTGCAGTAAAGGGGTGTTTCGTCCCTATTTCTAGGTTCAGAACTTCGTCACTTACCCCTTCTCCTTTGAGAAAACTGTTGGTGGACCTTCTTTGGTACTTCTAAATGTTGAGGTTAACTTCCTCAAAAGCTAAGGTAGGTACTGCATTTAGCATTTTTGCAGCCAGTACTTGTCCAAAGTTGAGGGTGGTAAGACCTCTTCATCATTGTCTTTGGGAGGTGAGAGTCCACCGTTGACCCTATTAAGATAATATTTCAATTATTCGCTGAAGATCTTGCATCTTATCATTTCTAGAAAGGCGTCTAACTAGTAGGGTCCTTATTTTACACGTCTCTCCAAAGAGATAGCTCATGTCCAGCCCTCCCCTCATAGCCGATAGTGCTTTCTAGTCAGTGAAACAAGATAAGAAGCTTTTCAATGACTTTCTTTGTTGTTGTCTCATGTCTTGAAGACATTGTATAGGCATTCAACATCTTTACTAGTTGCAAAATGTTTAAGGAAAGCCTTTTTGAAATTTGACCAACTTCTGATACTTCCTTCTATGAGTATGGTGTACCACACTTCAACCACTCCCATTTTGATTTAAATGGAAGTCTCTACATTTCACTATAGGGTAAGAGCCCCTTAAGCTCATATTTTGAATTTGTCGAGGTGTTTTGCTGGATTTTCCCTTCCATCATAATTTTGGATTTTAGGAGACACAAAGTGGCTTAGGATAGGGACATCCCTAAATCCCAAGGAGAATGGCAAGTTGTCTTCATCATCGTTGAGGTTGCACGACCTTTGTGGTTAGTCAGAATCTTCATCCTCTCTGACTTGAGATCCCTAAGGTGGTTGACATAGACATTTCTAGCTTATTCTGCCATCCTTTAACGCATATTTCTAGGTGGAGGATTCTAAGGCAAGTTGTCGTGGTTATGTTCATTTCGTCTGTCAAAATGAGGCGGTCTCTCTTATCTATTACTAGGTGCAGAAAGAGAAGCATGCCTATTCCTAGGCCTTCTGGGATCAACCTGTCAAAGACACTTATAGATATCTGGGGCATGTCCGCATGTTCGTAAATTGAAGGAAAATTGAATGGAACCTCATTAGACCAATTAATGGCATAGTTGGTGGAAGTGTTGACCTCGACTTCCATATCTTAGATGGCCTCTTCCCTGGTGTAGTGCTAGTAATCAACCATTTTCTTTTGAACTTCTTTTTCGCCATGATAGTAGTTCCATCATGGAACTAGGTGAGGATTGTGATGGAAAGCATTTCCTTGAACTGCATATGGTGGGATTGGGTATCCTCCCTGGCTTTGCATATTCCTAAGTAGTTCTTACATGGAAACGTTTTGTTGGGTAATATCCCTTGTGTTTGCAGCCATGATGACCACCTCCCTAGTAAGTTTAGCAGCTAGTCTTGATCCACCTCTTGATTTATCTCGTCGATGCTGCTAATGAAATCGATGGCGGGCCACAGGAGTTGCATGTGAGGATTCCCCTTCTTCAAAGTGTTTCCTAGCCCTCCGAGGCACTGACTCTTCATTGTTGGAGCTCATATATATGTCTTTTCTTCAAAGACAAATTTCTTAAGGGTCTTTTATTAGCAACTGATATTCCTTTTTCAAGGAACAACCTGGACTCTTCTGAGTAGTTTCTCTTGGG
This sequence comes from Fraxinus excelsior, assembly GCA_019097785.1. NCBI lineage: Eukaryota > Viridiplantae > Streptophyta > Magnoliopsida > Lamiales > Oleaceae > Fraxinus > Fraxinus excelsior. Next base: position 35,291,902 of record CM032624.1, on the reverse strand, counting down.
GTGTCTAGTTATTATTTTTTCAAGAATGGTCCATTTTCTTCAAAAGCAGGAAACTCACCCCAAAATATACCTTGTAACAAGCTTTTTCTACGGGTTCCTCATGGTTGAATGTGTTGTTTCTCACAGACGGAGATAATCTATTGACATCACTCTTTGCAAAGATGAAGTGGACAATAAATGTCGGGCCCACTTGCGTACATGTAAATAAGTTCCAAAACGTTTGGACCAAAATCTTGGTCGAACGGGATCACTATATATGACCGTGGAAGATGCTCTAACATGCGAGAGAAAAGCATTCAGACACCGATAGCATGATCAAATATGATTGCATATTAATCGTGAACTATCAACAACGCAATCGAAACAAAATGATCTAAAACCAAGTAAACAAGAATCAGCTAGAGAATATTGAAAATTGCTTTTAAGTGTAAAGATTTGCATTAAAATCAAATATTACAAGATTTGCTATTTATTGAATTCTGCTGAAACGATAACCATTGGATAAGAACCGCATGACCTCATCTCCCAGGACGAAATCTTACATCACTAGCCTTCTACCCATTTAATATATTGACAACGAGTCGGCCACCCTACGTCCTAGGCTAATAGACTTGACATTCATTATTACAAGTGTCATATCAATTATTCCTAAAGATTGACTGCAGATTCTATGAGAGCTAGCGAGGGTTTCGGCCAAAGGGAGTTTCGGAGTGGAGGTATTTGGCATGGAGAGCTTCGATCTCTTCTTTAATTTCATCACTTCTTCTTATTGCCACTCTGACTAATTAGGGTATTTGCTGACTTTGTCAACTTGATTTATGTCTCCAAATGATCTATCATGTAAGCTTAGCTTCGAGTCTCGATGATGAGGCGTAACAAAGGCCATTATAATTTATGTACACTAGTGGTAGATAACATTATTTGAAATTTATGGTTAGACTGTGGTAAAACAGTCTGCTTGTATATTTTTTTTGTCATATATTTACAAATTTGATAGTAATTAATATAGTGAATGGGGCTATTAGCTTTGCTTAGCAAATGAGAAAAGGCTAAATGAAAGAAATTTGGAGTGACCTAGTAAAATTTAGCATTCCTACTTTCAAGTAATTTTATACATACTTTCAACATGAATAATGCTATTTATCACAGTTGACTCATACAATAATAAAAAAAAAGGGGGGGGGGGGGGGGGGGGGGGGGAATCACCACAGGAATAGATTTTAGAAAAAAATATGCTATAAAAATTAAATTTTATCATGGTATAAGCTTATATAAAGTTATTAAACTAACAACAAACCAATATACTAGAGCTTGATCACAAATTAATTAATCTCCTATTTTATATCTATATATATAAGAATTTTTATTACAAATTGATCCTCTATTATAGAAAAATGGGAGAAACAATGAAAAAGAATGCAGAAAAAAAATGAAAAGGAGAATGCTAGAAAGAAAAAACAAGTTGAAGAGAGGGAAAATATTTTCTTAAAAACATACAAATTGTTCATTTGACTATGGCCATGGGGTTTGTGAGTCTCGTGGGCATTTTTTTTTCGAGAATCGGTGGAATCAACTGGTTCACTTCCTATTCCTTTATTAAATGGATTTGTTTTGGGACCATGCATCGAGAATCAATTGGTTTCGGTCCAGTTCTTGATATTGTCTTAAAAATCAATAGTGAATTTGATTTTCCCTAGTTTCTCGTATTGTTGGTATATTGCACAAATATGCACCAAATATTTGAACATTAGACCCTAAAATTATCTCACGCTAGAATTTCACTTTCCATACACTTTTTCTTCTTTCTTTTACAGTAAAACTTATTGGGTAATCAACATTAAAATCGAAATTTTTTTATAAATACTGTACAAAAATTCAAAGATTTAATGCAACCCTAAGAAAAAGTGTATTTCTAGTGCAATCTTTCTTAAGAACTCAAATATCTTGTTGTTTTCGAAGTGGTCGATTTTCATAATTAAGATCTTCTCTTTGAAGATAATCTGATTATAAATACTATGTATTGTTGTATGAATTTTCTGAACAATTAATTTTTTATATATATTTTAAAGTTTTGTGTTTAATAATTTATCCTTTTTATACCCTTATTAATTTATCTTGAGCCTTGGAGTGTATTGTTGTTTATTGCCTTATTTAATTAATTTATATATTATTAGATTACAAGAATGGGAGTGCCTTTAACTCTATTTTAACTATTTTTAATCCAACTAATATAAATTACCGACCAAACTGAACCAAAACTAGTTGGTTTAGTTTCGATTCGGTTCTACAGTTTGATATGGAACCAATGGTTCCATTTTTTAAATTCCCATTGGTACTGGTCCGATTAGGTTTCCTTTGAAATCAGATCGAATCGAACTACTTCCACTCCTATTTGTAAGTGATAGATGAAAGAGAAATATATATTAAAGAACCAAAAAATTACAAATTGAAAGATAATTTTTTTTTCTCGTGTATGAAAGTCTTTGACATCTCAGGGTGGATGTATATGACAAATCGTGAGATGTCTTATTTGTACTTTGTTTGAAAATTAGTACAAGTAGGATTTTATAAAAAATATTGACATTTTGAATATCCAATGAATTTTTCTGTACAAAGTTTTGATTTATTATTCCAAATATTTTAAAGACATTCAAAGTCCATATTAAACCTCAAGATTTTTATGAAGCATTAATTAAAAATTCTATCTTAATTAATACACCTAAATATTTGTAGTCCCTATTTGAGCCTCATTTTGGTGAAAAATGAGTTTTGTAATAGTGATTTTTTTGAAGAAGGTGAAGTTAAATGGTATGAAAAAATTTTGAATTTACATGTAAAAATATTTTAATTGGAGAATGTATAGTTGAAAATGAGTTTGAAAAATAATGAATTTTTAGAAAATGAAACCCAAATAGGACTTAATCTATAAAAGTGTTTAAAAGTGCAAGTTGACTACACAACAATTTTTCTATTGAATTTAGTATTATATAGATGATAGCATAAGGTTAAAGTACATGAAATTCGTTGGCATGAAACATGACAAAGTCGAAAGTCAAAATTGAAAAAATTATTCCAGCTACCCAACCTATGACAACATCATGAATATTCATTTGGTAGCCTCTCTTTTCTATTCATTAAAGTATTGTGTTTATACTTTATATAACTTAATCCCCAATATAACGTAAGAAAAGCTTATTGCAACTTATTTCTCCTACTTTTCCTAAATACGGCATCAACAAAATTTATTAATCATTTAATTTCGTTCTTGAATATGGATCTTGTGCATATTTGCTAAATTTGTGATCTAAGGACATTGATTTCATGTGGAAATGAGTCTTGAATATGGATCTTGTGCATATTTGCTAAATTTGTGATCTAATGACGTTGATTTCATGTAGAAACGTCTCAATGGTTTCTAAAAGATGTTTTAAAATTCTGTCAAAGAACACTTTAATGATAATTATCCAAGAGGAGAGTGAATTAGTTTTTAAAAACTTTTTTGAAGAATTAATCTAGATTTAAACAAGTAAAGACTAAATAAATCAATTCAAATAATAAGTACAAATATGAAAGCGATAACTTAAAGGGAGAGATGAAGTAAACAATGTAATTGTGGATGTTTGATCTAAAACAATGATCTACGTCCTCCATTATCAAACTTTCCGACACGAGCAAGGCCACTTCACTATGTTGATTGGATTATGGTGCGATCCAACCTTTAAAAAGCTTTCGGTGTCTTACAAATAAGGAGCACCGATCCATATACAATGTTGAGTTCTACATGACTCACTATTGAGTTTTAACAGGATCTCAATATGATCCGCACTATTGAGCTTTAGAGGGATCTCAATATAACTCACACGATGATTTACAAGAAGAAGCATTGATCCTTATACAATATTAGTTTTTACGGAAGTTCAACACAACCCACATTTTATTGAAATGATTTTACAATGGAATTCATCTCTTGATAAATAATACAAACAAATTAAGTGTTAAGAGAGGCTAACAATTCAATGAATAGCAATAAATGATAATTCAAGTGTTAGATGAAAAACTTTCATGTTTATAATACTTAAAAATTTGATTCAATTAATCAAAGATTTTCAATGAAAAAATGAATAAGAAATAAATGCAATATAAGTTCAAAAATTTTCTCAATATATATATATATATATATATATATATATATATATATATATATATATATATATATCTTTTAATGAATTATTATAATAAATTAAGTATCAAAAACGAGATGAGAAACTTTGATAAATATGATGATTTTACAAATTTGATTCAATCAATCAAAATTTTTAATATGGAGTAATAGAAGAAATATATACAATGTAAGTTCAAAGATTTTCTTTAAAATATGTCTCTCTTTTATAAGTAATAAAAATAGGTTAAGTATAAAAAAAGAGATGATAAACTTTTGATAAATATGATGATTAGAGAGTTTGAATCAATCAAAGTTTTTGATATAAAGAAATAAATGAAATGAATCCAATGTAAGCTTAAAAACATTTCTCAAAAGATATCTCACTTTAATGCTCTTGAAGAATGTTGTATTGAATACAAGAAGTAGAGGTATTTATATAGTTCAAGAAATCTGTCGCGGAATTTTGCCCCAATGGTCGTCAAAACGGTATTTTTCGGGCTCAGTTTGACGTTGCATTTCTCTACCAAACAACCAATATCCACGGCTCCAACCCACAACCAATATATTCACCTCGATTGCTCCTCAATTTCACTTAAAAAAGGACAAAATAATGGTGATTATTTGTAATCACAAAGGCAATAAGAAGTAATAAAAGAAGGCAAGAAACGAGACCAAAATACAAAGGGAAGCTACAAGTTTTTTTCTTTCCTCAAAGGCGGTCGGTTTTCTCTCTTCTTCATACATGGTTTCTTTCTTCACTTTTCACACAAATCACCCACACAAAAGCTAGGGCAAAAACACCATATATATAGGTTAGGTTAGGCTTTAGTTGGACCAATAAAAGAGTTTAAATGGACCAAGATTCAAAGTCATCCAAGAGGTAATATAAATGGGTCATGAGCAACATTAATTATTTAAGTTACTTCCAACGGCCCACATTATTTTTAGGTTGAGCTTTTGGACTTGGTTATTGGTAACAACTTAAACCAACGTTTACATCATCGTTCGGGATTCATTGGATATCAAAACCCAACAAATCTTCAACTTGATATCCAATGAATTTGCAAGCAATCAAAACACAAAGTTAACACTTACATAATCAAAGCAACCAATAAAATTGGAATCACTGACCTTATCTCGTGTTTCGGACCTGAACACATACCATACATGCTCCACGTACTCACCAGAGCTAAGATAACAAACAAATACCCAAGTAAAAGTAGATAATCACAACAATCAATCGAGAGCAAATAAACATGCAATTGAGATGTTATATAGGATAACACATATCTTTTCAAAAAGACGTGTTCACATTGAATAACAGATTAACACCAAGTTAATTAATCATGTGGACAATACATATGCAACAAATGCGTAAATGACCCCACGAAAAGATCTTACTACACTTATCATATCCCATTCTGTGTTGTTCACACCTCGAAAACACATATCTCACCTCATCGTCCGCCATGCTTAGTAGATTGACTGGTCAACTCATGTCTAACGGCAGACCTCTATAGATTCTAAGTCCTCAGGATAATCCTCCATCACCACATCACTTCTCCCAAGCTAAATGGATAATGGGTCATCACCCTTATCACTTGAAATACTACCCGAATCACTACTATCTTGAGCTCTACCCAAATTCATTTGTTTAAGCTTCATTTTACTCATCATGATATGCAACTCACCATTTTTCTTATCACTTTTTCAGTCTTAATTTTCATCTCCTTACTCCTAATGGAATCTATATCAATTTCGGGTATTAAAGTGTCCCTACCATACTTAATTGTGATAAGAATGTGTCTGAAACGTATAAAACCATTATTTTGCTTAATTTGATGCATGATTCATATAGAGAGGTTAATAATTTCTCAAAACAGTGTCAAATGAGTGTAAAATAATTGACGTGTAAGCAAATTCGTATTCTTCTTTTTGTGCTTCTGTTAAATTTGCAGAAATTTTGTCATCTATGACTTTTGAAACTTTTTTGTAATCCAAAATCCCCTTTATTTTTTGTTGTCAAATTGAAAAATCTCATTTCCCATTGAAAATTCCAAGTTCGAAATGAAAAAAATTATGTTTTAAGAAACTCTTTAAATTAACATTTTAATTTAGATGATGAGTTTGGCTCACTAAATTTAGGAAGCTAAATTCATTCTCTAAAATGTTTCAATTTTCAACGAAAGAAAATAATATAATAATTTGGAGGGAAGCTAGAAAACATAAAAGACGGGAAGAACAATAAATATTTTTTGGAAATAGTAAAAGTAAGAATTAAATATAAAGAGTCTATTGGAGTACTTAAAATTTTTTATTCTCTAATTTTATAGATGTTCTCATTTTAGTAAAATACTCTTTAAAATTTGAAAAACTCTTGAAAATGCTCATTGGTTTTAGCAGAAGGACAAATCGGAAATAGAAAATTTTAAGGACTTTATCGTCCAAAAATGTTCTCCCTTCTCTAGACTTCAAAAATATGGAGTGAATTGAAAAACATTGATTTCTGTTAAATTTTGCAAAATTACACATTAAAATTTTCATTTTCATTCTTCTATTCATTTTCAACCACACATTCTTTAATAAAATAATATTTTTCATCACATCAATAATTTTTCCTTCTTTTTCAATCACACATTCTACATCAATCTACTATTTCAGAATACAGTCTTTTAAAAAATGTGACTCAAACACATCCCTCCAACTAGCACTTGAAGAGAAATTCGGACAATTACAGTTTATTTAATTTTTGACGTGCATATAATTTTTTGATAAATTACACGTAATTTTTTAACGTTTATTTAATTCTATATATTTTTTTCATTTTTTTTTTATTTACAGTTTATGTAGTTGTTTACGATGATCTTAACGTACATTTTATGTTAATCCGGTTACATCATATGTATTCTTTTCCAATTATAACTTACACTACACGATAATCTTATTGTGGTAGAATTGTAGCTTACACTGTGTTATAATTTGTTAATAAATGTGAGGGCGTATATAACAGTCACCTTTTTGCCTCCCTCCGTTACTATTTTCTACCAACACTATAGGAACAACTCAAGTGATAGCGCCACCACAGCTAGAAACCACCTCCAACATACTGTTGTAATTTCATAGTGATGTTAATGAAATATTTGCTAAAAAGAAAGTCGAGGAAAAAAAAAAATCCCACAACGCTAAGCACTTTCAAAGATAAGATTCCTTTTACATAATTACATAATTAAGAGTTCGTTTGAGCCCATTAACTCGTGTAGTAAATCAATGGTCTCACACAATCATTTTAAATACATAGAAAGATTGATGGAGTCACTATTTACATCCACCATTGTTATATATATATATATATATATATAAAAAGTGCCTATTAAACGGAATATGTTGGTTTAACGGAAAAACTAACGGAATTTCTTGATTTAACGGAAAAACTAACGGAATTTTTTTAGTTTAAAAATATTTTAACTCCATAATTGGGCTTCAAAATTTACAATTCTAAAACACATGTAAAAGTATTGGATGTCATACTAATTTTATAGATACACTTCTCTCCAAAAGTTTCATAAACTTCCAATGTGGGATTGTGCATTTTATATATGCTCTTAACTCTAATAATTTTATAAATTTCCAATGTGGGATAGTGACAAAAAAAAATGTTAAAATGCTCATCAAAATCATTTTCAAATGTATGTCTAATTGATTAATTTGATTTTGAATTACAACTAATTAAATTGTAATATTCACTTTCATTCTTTCATTTATTTAATTTTCAAATTTAATTTAAATTGCACTTGATTATTAATATATTAATGTTATATATTATTTTCTATAAGTTTAAAATATTTTAATTTAACAAAGTAAACTATTTTAACATATTTATTTTTAATTTTTAGTGTTGGGACTAATTGTAGGATATATAATGAATCTAATTAGTAAAGATAGATTTACTTTGAATTATTTTTATGTATTTATTGCATTCGGTTCGACCCCAGTTGAATTCCCACAAACTTCACGTCGGAATCATTCTCGATTGTGAATCAAAATCATTCATCTCCATTTTCAGATATCGGAATTATCAAATCCGCAAACTTTTCGTATAAATCCTATGATTAATGCTCATGTTTAGTTCCTTAATTAATAAAAAAAATTAAAATTCTTCTAACACTATTTAGCAATAGTATAGTATTATATTAAATGTTTAGTAAGTATTATTTTTAAATATTAGATGATTTTATGATATAGTAAAAAAATCTATTTTTTTTATAATATAGAAAAAACTATTTTTTAAAATAAAAATATATTTAATATCTTAAAAATAATTAAAATAATATTTAAAATACGAAACATATTATGACGCTTATTCTTCGTATTGACACGCCTAAATTTGTGATTCTTGATTCTAAATATCAACGTCTTGCAATGCATTACGCCTCTTAGAACATTATTAATAAATGAATGGAAAATGTAAAAAGCTTTGTACTACTACATTTTAGTCACTAGGAAAAAATGAAACTAAAAAAACAAAATGGATGTGGAGATTATCAATTTAAAAATGATAATAGTTTATTTGGTAAGGTATATTGAACTCAATGAAGAAAACATATTTATTTATTTAGTTTTTTATTATAATGTTATCTATTATTTTATTATGTACAAAAAGTTCATGATTAAATACAAAATTTAATATAATATAATAGTACGAAACACAAACTTATACATTTTAATTTAGAATTTAACACTATTCAAATTAAAATTAATATATCACAATGTGTAATTATTTATCAATTATATAAACATTACATCATTAATTATTTAATAAATCAAAAAAATTATTTATAAACTAAGCAAACGTGCATTGCACGTTGCTTAAACCTAGTATATATATATATATATATATATATATATATATATATATATATATATATATATATATATTGTTGATCTATGATTAACTTCATTTGTTTTGATTATAACAAACAATACTCTTATGGTTCTAACATATCTAATTTCTTGAATTTTTCATGTATAAATAATCATAAACACTCAAAGGCACAAATCGTCATCAGTTGAAGAGCATGCAAATCGAAAGAGACTCGAAGAACAAGAATCTTGAAAACTAGTATTTAGAAGTTTATCGACACTTCGTTTATATGTAAAGGTATACTCACCGATTCTTATTAAAGTACATAAAGCTCGAACTATATTTCATAATTCATCACTTGCATAAAAACGTTTTAGAAATAAAAAGCGATTTCAGAAAAATGAATATCTTGATATAAAATTTATTAACTCCAAAATCTGCATCTTTCGATCGACCGAAGTACACCGGTTGACCGGTATGCTCGACCGAAGTGTATTTCGGTTGACTGGTCTGATTAGCCGAAGTGTCAGCCGAAAGTCCAACGGTTTGAATTTTACAACTGCTACATTCACACTTCGGTCGATCGAAAGTGCTCAACCGAAAGTGACTGATTCTCAACATTTTGCTCTATAAATATCCATCCATTTTGCATTCAATACTTACCAACTTATAAGAGATTTTTAAGAGCTTATTTATTGAAAATCATTGAGATTACTTGAGTCTAAATTTTATTTCATTTATTACACAAAAATTTCTTGATTTATTCAACATATTTCATTCATCTTATCAAGAATTCTATTTTGCAAAGAACTTTTCACAACTTCAAATATTCTTCATTCTTGATAAAAGTTTTCTTTGCCAACACTTTGATTCAAGTGTAAATCTCTCTTCATACTTAACTTGTATTATTTGTTAAGAGAGATTATTGGGTAGAAAACTTGGATACTAAAACTCAAACTACTTCATTATCAATTATTCATCAAAGTTTTCTTCATAGACACTTGAACTTTATTACTTGCTATCTATTGAAGCGTTTACCTAACTCTCTAATACTTGGCTTGATTATATCATTTGTTAAGAGAGTTCTTTCAATTGTAAAATTATCATTTATATTTTGGTGGTTTCGAGAGCCTTGTAAAAAATCGATTATTGTTAAGGATACGTGCTCCTTGTTGTAAGTCACTTAAGGATAAGTGATCCTTGTTGTAAGTCACTTAAGGATAAGTGCTCCTTATTTGTAAGTCACTTAATGATTGATACTCATTGTTTGTAAGTTACCATTATAGTGCATTTGATCTTGTTATCTTTACATTATCGCAATTTATATTGTGTTATATTTATACTTGAATTAAGTTATCAAACTTACATATTTAATTCTTGTATCATACTTTACATTTATATCTTGTGTATCAAATTGTTTTGAGAATAAGTGTCGAAAAAGTTTCAAAAACCAATTCACCTCCTTATTTGTTAGTTATTCTTGGCTATATATATATATATACTTTTTAAAAACATTATATTAAATTTAAGTTTTATGTAAATTTACTTAAATAGACATATAAAAATGACATAAAATATAAATATAACATATATACTTTTTAAAAACATTATATTAAATTTTAGTTTTATGTAAATTTACTTAAATAGACATATAAAAATGACATAAAATATAAATATAACACTCTAAATACATCTATTAATATTTATTTTTATTAAATTATTTTGGAATTTTTGTATATATTTTTTATAATTTTTTATCTAATCGTGCTTGAAGTACAAGGACCCGTTTACAGGGACTGTCATGCTAGAGATGGCAGTGGGGCGGGTTCGAGACGGGTGCGGGGTACCCTTTTTTCCAAAAATTTCTAGTTAACTATAGTGTGACAATAAGGTTGAGAAAAGGGGTTTGAATCTTTTAGAGGAGCCCATTTAGAGGACATATTGTAATGAGAAGAAATGTGGATATGCAGCGAAGCGTGAGTGTGGACGAAAAGAGTGAAAATCTTGATTTTTTAATTTGTAGTTAATTTTTTTTTTATTCTCACCCCCGCCTCGTGACCTTAGACAGGGCGCACATCCCAGTCCCGCCAACCCGTTGGGACGAGTTTTTTTCACCCCATTCGGGTCGGAGCGGGTTAAATTTACATCTCTAAGTCAGGCAAGATGGTCCGCGCTATTTTTTTTTAAATACATGTGGGGCCCATCCCTTTGTAAGGGGTATGTATGCCCCTATGAAAAATTGCCTTGTACACATGGCATTATTCTTTTTTATTTTTCTTCTTACTGTTAATCTGGATAATCATTATTGTTACCCCCCGAAAATAAAGCCCAAAATCAACACTCCACGTAGATTGACACGTGAGCAATCTATTCACGCAAGCAGTCATAGATCCCCCGTAGTCAAGATGGCAAAGGGCCAATAGAGCCAAAGTCAACAGCTAAATGCAGCTGTCTGAGGCTCCCCCAAGCACCGAAGTACTGATATATCTGATGTCTTTTCAGCTCGAAACGATAAGAAACCATGTAGGCTCCTCCCAAGCAAAGTCGAGGCTCCTTATACCTGAGGCACCGAAGTTCCGAAGCCTCTTTGCAGAGACCCCTCTTCATTACCTGAAGCTCAAGCCAATGGATATTGGAGTCAAGGCAGCCGTATAACAAGATCCAAGGATCTGTAGAGGTTGATTGATGGGACGTCTGTAATAAAGTACCTATAAACTTTTTAGCATTTATACGTCAATGTGTCAGCATATGACTAGGGTGGTTGACCCTTTGTCAAACATTAAATGTAGTGAGTAGATGGTGATGTGAAGCTTCAGTTTAGGAGATGTTGTCACGCGGATTTAATCCAAAGACTATCACGTCGTCCAAACTAGTATAAATAAGGTAACGTTTGTATAAGAAGAGGAGGACAATCTGGTGATTCAGAAATATCATATCTATCTTTCTACATATTGAAATACAAAGAAGAGATTTAATATGAAAGATCACAAAGATATTCGTTGATAGTACGAGTATTGCTATAATCAAACCGTCATGGTCCGAACATTTTTTGTCTCTTGCCAGAAAGCGCCTTCCGCGTCCATTCCAATCTGACTACTGATTCCATTCCGGTAGAAACACGCCGGATACGTACTTGACGTGGCAAGATTGGGCCTCGTATCTGTTGAGTTCATTTTTTGGGGTCAACAGATTGGCGCCGCCTGTGGGAATTTCCTACACTTAACCATGAATATACGCATAGGAGAGGCCAAACTAAATTTGTAAAGTTTGGTGAAAATAAAAGGAAAAGGAAGGGATTCTTGCCTACAAAGAAGGATCATCCTTGAAAAAGGAACGACAAAGATCTTAACACATTTTGAGAAAGAGAACGGTCTCACTTAATCAATAATCGAAAGATGAGTTCCACGAAAGAAAATGCCCCTAGAAGAATGAGGGAAAACCTTGAAGAAGGGGAACCTTTACATGCCACCCCAGTACCCCAATCAAAACCTCCCATGCGAAGAAGATGAGACTCCAGAGGTGGAAGCAGGGTCGCAGCCATGCTTACTAGGGAAATGGCAACTATGGCGGCTAACGTATGAGATATCACTCAGCAGAACCTAGCCATGCAGCAAATGCTGATGAACATGCAAGGACATAGAGGTTACCAAGTTCATCAACATACACCCCCTAAAGATGTCTTTCCTGAAACTTAAGCATATTACCAAGAAGAAGACGAAGTCCAGAGTCAAATGGCGGGACACTATTTTAACAGGATGGAAGAACCTCGAGAGAGAGAGGTCGAGATAGATCTATCGACTAATTCCACCTCGAAAAGCCACGAGATGCCCCATTCGACTCTCATCTGAGTTACCAACCAAAAGATAGGCCCCAGAGGTCCGTAAGTGTTTTCGATAAAATAGTTCGGGGGCCTAGAAATAGGTGAGCTCATTCATCCCAAGCGCCTAGAAATAGGCCAGCTTATCCCCTTCATCCAATGCCGTGGAATGATGAACATGAGCCCCATCCCGACAAGGCTCAGCCTATGTATCAAAAAGATCATCCGCTCGACCCCCTAGAAACAGGAGTGAAAGGCGGAGACAAGCTAAGAATAAGGCAGAAGCCTCCCAACTACGTCCCCAACTTCATCAAGGGGATAATGAGGATTCAGATGGGCCTCAGAGGTCCTGCGACCTAGATGATGATGATGAACACTCTCCCTTCTCCGAGGCCATAAGGAATGCTCCCATGCTGAATCACTCCACACTCCCTAAAATTTTGAAATACGACGGGAAAGGAGACCCAGCAAAACATATAAACAATTACAAAACACACATGAATCTGAAAGGAGCTACCCCAACATGAAATGCAGAGCCTTCCACTTGACCTTAAGTGGAGGAGTAGAAATTTGGCACGCAAGACTGCTAGAGGGAAGCATCTGAAGCTGGCCTGAATTTAAGAAAGCTTTCTTGAAACGTTTTGCAACCAGTAAGGAAGGAGAAAGACCCATCCAAAGGTTGCAAGACATGAGACAACAGCAAGGTGAATCTCTGAAAAATTTCATCTCTCGATTCACTGATGAGATAACGTACTGCGTACAAGTTATGGACAGAGAGGCGTTGACTGCTTTGAGAGGAGGACTGGACATGAACTCCATTTTCTAGAGAGATGTACAAAACAAAGACCCTGCCACCTATAACACCTTGTTTGAAATGATAAGGCGTGAGAACCTTAATGAAGAATTAAAGGATCATAGGAACAGGGCTAGCCAAGGACTGCCACATCCACAAATGCAAAGAGGAAGAGGTTCTACTTCCCATCTGATGAACAGTCAAGCTTCGATGAACTACGGATAGGAACTTACTGCGATGACACTTAGTACTGTGCCGACCCTAGCCTATGAGGAAGTCAATCCCCGTGTTGTAACACATCAACGACCGGCCAACCAGAGTCTCCAGCCGAGGGGCCGAGGTAAAGGATGAGGTGAGGTGCTGAACCTAGAAATAGGAATGAAGCACCACAATATTGCACATATCACCAGTCTTACAGGCATCTAACGGAAAATTGTCGTGACGTTGCAAGACACCCCCAAAAAACCTATCAAGTAGGCCTAATCAACCACCTCTAAACAATAAGCAACGTCGAACCAACAAGGATAACCCTCCACGTAGAAGGAAAGATGACAATGAAAGGCCTAGAGATGTACAAAGATAAAGGCAAGGTCCCACACCAAATAACGAACATGAACCTGTTCGAGAAATTGACACCGTCATGGGTGGAGCCCATGTGGAGGGAGATTCCAGAAACTCTCAAAAGAATTATGCCGGGGAAGTGGACGACCCAGCCATGACTAGCTATATAGTAAACCAATCTCCGAATAGAAGGATAGTACCTCAATCACCTTTACACAAGAGGATACATTGGGGTACATTATACACACTGTGATGCCTTAGTAATAAGGGCCATTGTGGCCATGGCCTAAAAAGGATGTTAGTGGATAATGGAAGTTCTATCAACATCATATTTGGCACTACCTTTGACAAAATGAGGGTAGACCATGAATTGACCCCAATGAATTCCCATTTATATAGCTTCACGGGGGATAGCATTATCCCAAGGGGAAGAATCACTCTAGCTATAGAGCCAGGGGTGGAACCTCTGATTGATCGCCATTTCACGAAATTCCTCGTAGTTGATAACTGCTCTGCTTATCACGGGGTACTGAAAGGCCTGCCTTGAAGAAACTACTGACAGTCACCTCAATCCACCACCTATGCATAAAGTTCCCAACTAAAAATGGCATTGTTACTATTCGAGGTGATCAAAGAGGAGCTCGAGAATGTTACTCGAATTCTTTAAGAAAAGTAGAGCCCAGAACGATCGTTATATTTATTGATGTTGAAATGGACAAACTCCCTGAACACGGGGAGATGTCCTCATGGCCAAAGCCACTGAAGAACAGAGTATTTTCAGTATAGCGTAAACCCCTGAACAAGGGACAACTGCGGAAGGAGTAGTAAGCTTTGAAGAATTGGATCCTTGCATTATTGACTGAAAGCCTTTAACGGCCCCAGCAAAGGAGTTGGAGGCCTTTCCAGCCGACCCTCTTGATACATCAAAGCTTCTACAGGTGGGAAGCAACATACTATCGGAAATGAAAGAGAAGCTGAAAAGCTTCTTACTTAACAATCTGGATGTATTTGCTTGGAAATATGACGACGTGCTAGGCATCGATCCCAAGGTCAGCTGTCATCACTTAAACATTGACGAAAAAGCCACACCTCATAGGTAGAAAAGGAGGGACCTTAACCCGGAAAGATATGAGGTTCTTAAGGACGAAGTTAAAAGACTAATAGATAATGGTTTCATCAGAGAATCTGTATATCCGAAATAGGTGTCCAACCCAGTTCTGGTTAATAAGCACAACGAAAAGTGGGGTCTGCATTGACTTTTCAAACCTAAACCAAGCATGTCCAAAAGACAGCTTTCCGCTTCCCAGGATAGACCAGCTGGTCGACTCAACTGCTAGACATGAACTCCTTAGCTTCATGGATGCCTACTCTAGGTACAACCAAATTCCAATGTTTCCACCGGATGAAGAACACACATCCTTCATCACGGATAAAAGACTCTACTGTTACAAAACAATGCCATTTGGGCTGAAAAATGCCGGAGCAACATACCAGAGGCTGTTAACAGAATGTTTGTGGACCTCATTGGTAAAACAATGGAGGTCTACGTAGATGACATGCTAGTAAAATTTTTGGAAGCAGCGGATCACATTGCTCACCTCAGCAAAGCATTCCACATCCTACAAAGTTAACGAATGAAACTTAATCCCTTGAAATGTGCGTTTGGGGTATCATCGGGCAAATTCCTTGGGTACATTGTCAATCAAAGAGGTATTGAGGCGAATCCTGAAAAGGTCAGAGCATTGATTGAAATGAGGTCACCTCAGAAGCCAAATGAGGTTCAGAGCCTCACTGGACGAGTTACAGCCCTGAACCGTTTCATTTCTAAAGCAACAGACAAGTGTTTACCCTTTTTCAAAATTCTCAAGGGAGGGAACAAGTTCCAATGGACAGAAGAATGTGAAATAGCTCTGCCGAGGCTGAGAAAGCACTTGGGTCAGGCACATCTCATATCCAAACCAAAGAACCACGAGGTACTACACATGTACTTAGCAGTAACCTCAGGGGCTCTGAGCTCATTTTGATAAGGGAAGAAGACAACCATCAGCTGCCAGTATACCATGTTAGTAAGACATTAGTTGCAGCAGAGACGCAATATCCTGACATGGAGAAATTGGCTCTCACTTTAGTTATAGCGTCAAGGAAGTTACTTCCATATTTTCAAGCTCATAGCATCCATGTCCTGACCAATTATCCTTTCAAACAAGTGCTTCAAAAGCCTGATGCTTCCGGAAGACTTCTTAAATGGGTTGTTGAGCTCAGCGAATTCGACATCATTTATAAGCCAAAGGCGGCCATCAAAGGGCAAGCTTTGGCTGACTTTGAGGCAGAATTCACCCCTATACCAACTATCCAAGAAAAAATGAAACCCTCCGAACCTCAAAGCTGGAAACTCTCAGTTGATGGATCTTCTGGGGACGTAAGATTGGGGGCAGGAGTTGTTTTGGTTAGTCCAGAAGGCCACAAGCTAACTTGCGTCGTAAGGTTCGGCTTCAAAGCTACCAACAATGCAGTAGAATACGAAGCCCTTCTTGCCGAACTTCGGTTGGCCAAGGAATTGCAGGTCAAGAGGCCGTAATTAGTAGTGATCCCCAGCTGGTGGTTAGCCAGGTTCACGGGAACTTTTCCGCAAGGGACAAAACTATGGTAGCCTATTTGAAGTTAGTAATGAACCTCGTCCCTTCCTTCGAAAGATTTAGTTGATACAAATTCCGATGAATGACAACACTCATGCTAATGCACTGGCCAAGTTGGCGAGTAGCAAAGATTTCGAACTTCTCAATGTTGTTCCAGTGGAACACCTGTCTAGACCCTCAATCGAGGTAGGAAAAATGATGATGTGGGTGAAAGATACTCTTCTCTAGATGAAGCCCATCATATCCTATTTAAAGGACCAGACCTTACCCTCTCAGAAAGAAGAAGCTAAAAAAACTCAGGAGAAGGGCTGCCCATTTCGTTGTTCAAGACGACATATTATATAAGCATGGATTTTCATTACCCCTGTTAAGATGCATTGGAGGGGAGCAAGCAGAATATGTGCTCAGAGAAATTCATGAGGCCGTTTGTGGCAATCATACTGGAGAATGGTCATTAGCACAAAAAGTACTAAGACAAGGATATTACTGGCCCACTTTGAAGAAGGATGAGCAACAGTTTGTCCGGAAATGTGACAAGTGCCAGCGATTCGCCATCGTCCAAAGACGACCTTCACAAGAACTGAATGTGGTTTCCAGTCCTTGGCCATTTGCAAAATGGGGGATTAATTTAATCGAACCTCTGCCCAAAGGAAGGGGAAGTGTTAGCTTCGCCATCGTCGCTATAGATTATTTCACGAAATGGGTGGAAGCCGAACCACTTGCTAAAATAACTAAAGCCAATACCTCGAAGTTCCTCTGGAAAATCTCATCTGCAGGTTTGGAATCCCCCATTCAATTATCTCAGACAATGGCAGGCAGTTTGATAACAAGAAAGTCAGAGAGATGTGTGAGGAATTAGGCATTAAAAAATACTTTTTCTCCCCCACACCACCGTCAAGCGAATGAGAAAGTTGAAGCTGTGAACTAAACAATCAAGTATACCCCGAAAAGGAAGCTTGATGCCTTAAAAGGGGCCTGGGTGGACAAGTTGCCTCAAGTCTTGTGGGCTATTAGGACCACAAGCCATACTGCCACCGGAGAAACCCCATTTTCCATGGCATATGGATCCAAAACTATGAGCCCTATCGAAGTGGGTCTTCCATCTCATAGACGAATGCACTTTAATGAAGTGGGAAATGATGAGATAAGGAGATGTGGTCTCGATCTACTTGAAGAAAGAATGGATGATTCCCAAGTTAAAATGGCTATGTAACAACAAAAGATGACTAGGTACTTCAATGCCAAAGTAAAAAAGAAATCATTCAGGATAGGAGGTTTAGTACTCCGAAGAGTTTTCTTATCTTTCAAATATCGAGGGACATGCGCTTTGGGACCTAAGTGAGAAAGACCCTACCGCCTAGAAAAAGAAGTCCAGCCAGGGACTTAATGGATTGCAGGCATGGATGAAAATGTCCAGCCTCATCCATGGAATGTCGAACACCTACAAATGTACTACCAACGAATATAAGTTACAGCTGAAGGGAAAAGGATCCCCTCACCAAAATTTCGAGGTTGACCTTAAATGCCTTCCTTGGACGAAGCTTAAACGTCAAGGAAGAAGCCTTGCATGACTGAACTATCCACCATGCAAGGAAGTGTAGGTACCTCGGGAGAGAGGGTGACATCCCCAGGAAAGGGTCCCCTCACCTAAATTCCTAGGCTGACCTCACATGCCTTCCTTGGATGAAGCTTAAACGTCAAGGAAGAAGCCCTTACATGGCTAAACCATCCACCATGTAAGGAAGTGTAGGTACCTCGAGAGAGATGGCGACATCCCCTGGAAAAGATCCCCTCACCCGAATTCCAAAGCTGACCTCACATGCCTTCCTTGGAGAAGCTTAACGTCAAGGAGGAAGTTCAGCCAGTTGTAGTTTAATTCATCCATAATGAATGAGTCTGAACATAAAATCCACCCTTATCAACTCAACCTAGGTTCGAATTATTCGATCATATTCAAATAAGTAAGCCAGTTCAAATTAATTCGGCTAAAGACTACCCTCATTTGGGGCTTCATACAGCAAAGTCCAATTAGTTCCACTTCAATTAAATTCACTTCAAGTCAGTTTGTGCTTAGTGCCTTACCGGTGCCCAAAAATGAATAATGAAATTAAAGAATACAACGGAAGTGTGAAGCTTTTATTCATTAAAAACAAAGAATACAACGGAAGGCCCGAAGGCTTTACAAATGATGAAATTAAAGTAAAATCTAGCCTATCCTTTGGGAGATGCTGGATCAGCAGCAGCAGGGGTCGAGGCCATCTCTTTCAATGGAGCCCCTACCAGCACCACTTCCACGCAGTCCTCTGAGGAAGATTGAAACACTTTTTCTTCAATAAACTCTGCCTTCAGCTTCAAAATATCAAGGTTAGAGAACAGCTCCTCCACCCTACTTACCACTTCGTTATAAGCATATTTCCTCCAGAATAAATCGAGGCGTTGATATTCTTCGGTATTATGGAAGTCTGCAACATAACTCCTCACAGCTATGTCGCCCACCTCGACAACATCCCATTCGTACTTACGACACTCTTCATCATACCACTTTACTTGTTTCTCGATAAAGTCTCCAGCATTCCTACTAGCAGTTAACTGAACTCGTGTCTCCTCTAGAGCTTCAGCAATGAGCCTCTGATAGTTGTCGAAAACCTTCAATTTCTTGTTCAGCGAGGCCACTTCACACTTACCACTTCAGAAAACTAATTCAACAATGTTTGGATTATTATTACATAGACCTAGAAAGGTCTGACAAACTAAAGGTAATGTCTGCACAACTAAGTTGAATGACATTTATCTTTGTAAGTCCATATCAGAGTTGATGATATTAAAGTTTGTTGATCATTAAAAGTTATGGATCAGTAGAAGCAAAAGAATTACAAAAGTTAAACATTCACATTAAGACTATATGATGCCAACATTGAATTCCATTAATAAAAATAGATTTACATAAACTGGACCGAAGTCCTTACACTTAAAAGTTTACATAGATTGAACTTAAGGAATGGAGGATTGGGAAGGTTCAAAAGGCACTATGGCCCCAGCTTCGATAGGGTTAACCTCTTCAACAGCATTTGATACAACCTCTGTCTCCGCAGGGGTTTAAGGCTCCCCCTCTTTCTCTTTCAAGAACTCAGCCCTCAGGTCGAATGTCTGAACCCCCTGGTTGTGCACTTCTAGCCATTCTATTACCTCATTGTAGGCATACCTTCGCCAGTAGGCACTAAACCGCTGGTAATGTTTAGTAAGGTGGAAGTTGGCTAAAAAGTTCTGCTCAGCATCACTGCGAACAGTTCCTACCTCTTCAGTAAGGCCAGTTACTTGGGAGGTCAGCTCCTCCACTTTCCACCTCAGCTCCACATTCTCTTAGTTAACCTTCTTAAGAGCTTCGACTGCAAGTTTTTGATGAGCATCGGAAGTCTCCACCCGCTTCGCCAAGGCAGCCACTTTTCTCTGTGACTCATGAACTTCCTTCTTCAGAGATTCATTTTCTGCCAAAACAGAAGCTAGTTTGACAGACCCTTCAGCCTTCTTCTTCTTAAAAGCCTCAGCTTCTGCCTTGGCCTTAGCAGCTAATTCCTCAGCTAGCGAAGCTTTGCCCACAAACTTTTTATTCTTCCTCTGAAGTGTTTTGAAAATGGCCTCCGTTTCCATGGCCATACCAAATGCCCTCGTCACCTGGGCAACCATGGTGGCGACAACATCCACAGCATCGCTGGTTTCGACAAAGTTCTGCCACTTTTCAGTCTAGAAAGTGTGGAAAGTTATCGAGGCAGTTTGGACTTTGGGAGGCAATAGATCAATGGCTTGAGGTTCAAGCTCAGTAGACTGCTTAGCTAGAGGACCTTTGGCGGAGTAGCAGAACCACTCGAGGCATTGTTCTTCTTGACAGATTCCTGCCTCAGAGGTTTCACAGCGGCAGGACATTTCTACCCCCACTAGCAGCAATAGAAGCTGCCAACAATTTCTCACCAGCTGGAACCCCAGAGCAAGGTGGCAAGATTTCAGAAGAACTACATACCCCGGTGGTGGATACTCTAACCTTTCTCTTAGGTTCCTCAGCGACAGGTTTTTTTCCTTTATTTGCTGGAGAAGGCCCACTCTCATGTTGGGGTACAGTTTTCTTGCTGACCCTCTCAATTTTCTTCTCTCAGCAGATGTGCCTTTCACCCCCTTCTGCCGGAGGTTGAAGTGGCGGCCAAAATAGTTGCCATATCGGGGGTAGGGAGTTTCCTTTTGTCAAAATTTTCTACAAGAAGCAAGCATCAAAATCAGAAGAGTGTAAGGCAATCCAGAAGCAGACACTATATTGAAAACGTAGTCAAGAATTTCCTACCTCTGGAAGCCATCAAGCTTAGATTTTTGTAAAATCGTTGGGGAACGATTAAATTATCGAAGTGTCGGGCTGAAGAGGACAAATGATATATGTCTGATAGAACCTCCCAGTGACTCCTATCAAGGTCGAAACGTTCAACAGTTCCTAAAAAACAACAAGTGTTGCATTAGTAAGAAGAATCACTCGATAATCGCAGAAAGAAGTTATGTAATGGCACTCACTAGGTTCGGAGTAGGAGGTTGAAACTTTGACAAAGGGGACAGTGTCACCCTCACACTCCTACCACTTCTCCCGAACCCAGAACCAGGTTTCTTTCCACCCTTTGATGGATGATGAAAGACATGTCACTAAAGGGGCATGCCCTCCTCATGGGCACAAGAAGTACCAAACCCTGGAATCCCCTTTACCCAATGCCCTAGGTTGGAAAACAGTCTGAAAAATGTAAAGGAACATATCCTTGCCCAATGAGGTCTGCTTCCAAAAAATGTAGGACACAACTAATTGAGCCCAAGCATTCGGTGAGAGTTGAGTAGGAGCCAGTCCGTATAACCTAAGGACACCTCGAAAGAAAGGATGGATGGGAAGATGAAGTTCGGATTTGAATAAAAACTCGCTGATGGCGACATACCCCTGCCTCGGACGACAGGGTCGCTCATCTGGAAAAGAGGATAAGAACTCTATATTATAGGGAATCCTATATTTTTCCCTAAGTTCAACCAGCTTGGTTGGACTAGCATTCGAAGAAACCTTTGATGCCCCTCAGGTTACATCATCACCCCCATTTCCAGACCCTCCCCCAGACGTAGTGGTGCCCCTGTCGGCCTCAACAGCCCTAGCAAGGTCGGCAGTAGATGTAATTTCGACCCCCATCTCACTAGCTAGTCTATGTATCCCCGCACTACCCTCAGAAGAAGAAGAAGTCATATAATGCGAAATCTCACAGCACTTACAAGACTTCGTAGAAAAGAGAGGGTGGCGAACGCGACTAAAGGGAATTGCTTCAATGGACTCCCAGGAAATTCGAAAGAAACCCCAAAGAACAGATAGAAACGCGCAAGAAATTTGAGGGTGAGAGACTGTCAAAGAAGATGAAGGCTTATATGTGTGGATTCACATGCAGGTGAGAAGAAAAAGAATTCTCCCTAAAGGCTATTTCCTTTTATAGGCACAAAATATGACCCCTGCCATTGGATCAAAATACTAGTCATCCAGCCGTACGTCTTGGAACTAAAATCAGAGCCACTCACTGCCCTAGCCATTTCGAATTCAAGGGTTCAGATCAATGCGTCAGGTTCACGCACCCTCTCGCGTCTGAAACATAAAAGGGAAGTAGAAGAGACAGCAATAATTACGCATTAAATGCTGCGGCTGTTGCATGTATTGTAAACTATGCCCCCATGATTACCATACCTTGGAAACGGCCAAGAATGTCGAATCATTAAGGCGCTATATTTGAGGACTCCTCGTGTTTCTCAAGGTCTCAAACAGTGAAGTTTCTAGTAACTACCAATCCAAGGCTGTTGGGTTCCAAAGTAGAGACTCTGAGGTGCCAAAGAGAAGGCATTGTAGACTTCAATCAAGTTATCTGCCCCGAGCACGAAAGACGGAACCTTTGACAAGTGTGTTACCTCAAAAAATACTGGCATGGAGGTCTTCCAAGGTTGAAGTCCCCTTTAAAAGATCACATGGAACTAGAAAACTCATACATTATATAAATAATCATACATAGACTTAGGGGACTATTGTTACCCCGCGAAAATAAAGCCCAAAATCAACACTCAACGTAGACTGACACGTAAGCAATCTATCCACATAAGCAGTCATAGATCCTCTGTAGTCAAGATGGCAAAGGGCCAATGGAGCCAAAGTCAACAGCTAAATGCAGCTGTCCGAGGCTCCCCCAAGCACTGAAGTACTGATCTATCCGATGTCTTTTCAACCTGAAACGATAAGAAACCATGTAGGGTCCTCCCAAGCAAAGTCGAGGCCCCTTATACCTGAGGCACCGAAGTTCCGAAGCCTCTTTGCAGAGGCCCCTCTTCATTACCTGAAACTCAAGCGAACAGATACTAGAGTCAAGGCAGTCGCATAACAAGATCCAGGGATCTGTAGAGGTTGATTGATGGGAAGTCTGTAATAAAGTACATGTAACCTTTTTAGTATTTGTACGTCAATGTGTCAGCCTATGACTAGGGTGGTTGACCCCTTGTCAAACATTAAATGTAGTGAGTAGATGGTGATGTGAAGCTTCAGTTTAGGAGATGCTGCCACGTGGATTTAATCCAACGACTATCATGTCGTCCAGACTATTATAAATAAGGTGACGTTTGTATAAGAAGAGGACAATCTGGTGATTCAAAAATATCATATCTATCTTTCCACATATTGAAACACAATGAAGAGATTTAATATGGAAGATCATAAAGATATTCGTTGATAGTGCGAGTATTGCTATAATCTAACCCCCGTGGTCCGAACATTTTTTGTCTCTTGCCGAAAAGTGCCTCCCGCGTCCATTCCAATTTGACTACTGATTCCATTCCGGTAGAAACGTACCAGATACGTACTTGACGTGGCAAGAGTGGACCCGGTATCTGTTGAGTTCATTTTTTGGAGTCAACAATTATTATTAATCCGATGTAACTATATGTCCCACCCAATGATCGTTATTCGAGATTTGGACCTTACAATCAAGATGAATCCATTTTCTCACGGAAAAATTAGCTATCTATATATACATGCATAAATACAAATAGCTTCAAATTGATGATACAATAGTCATACACGGTGTTGAACTAACAATGTTCATTAACATAGATTTCGACAATGACTTTGTTTCTAGATTTGTTGGAATTGAAATAGCGATGTCGAGCATCGATGTCAGCTTCTCAGTCACCAACTATGTGCCAAATCTCTGCCAGTAGGCTCCGACAATTTTCTCAAAAATTAAAAGATGAAGTTGTAGCAAAGCAAAAAAATTTAGCAGGAGTTGAACGTGAATTGAAGCGATTTAAATTTTAGGTGGGTATTGTGGATTTGTGCGGTGAGGTGGGGGTGAAGTGGCGGTGTTTGTTTTGGATTTGGCGTGAATGTGATGGTGGTTATGGTGACAACGAGAGTATATATGGTGATTGCAGTTCTGGAGTTGATGGGTAGAGGTCAAGTGGTGGTGCGTTAGAGTTGATCTTCATGATGGTGGTGGTGGAGACATATTTTTTTTTTTTTGTGGTGTCGTTGGTGATGGGATAGGATGGAGTGGATTGGATTGGATGAATAGCGATTATAACCAATTATTGGGTAATTATGATCAAATATTGGATAATTGTGATCAATAAAATGAGTAATCGTGATGAAAAATAAGATCTAAAAAATGTGCGATCTACTATTAAATTTAGAACAGTGGCTTAAAATTTGTGTCTTTGTGATCGATAAATAAATTGTGACCAATTAATTTGATAATTCATGTTTAAATAAATAAGTTATGACAAATTAATTTAATAATTTATGATCGATAAATGAGTTGTGATCAATTAATTTGATAATTTATTATTGATAAATCATTTTTAACCTATAAAAACATGTAATTTCTGATTAAATTTATAATTGTGACCTACAATTGTGTCTTGTGATTATGACATTGTGTGATTTGACATGTGACTATGATCGTGACCATAAATTGTCTTATTGCATTCGTGATTCGTTTAATTAAAATATAGGTCACAAAATTTGATAAGAGGTCACAAAATGCGACCACCTAATTTTTATTTTTTTTTAAATAATGATCTTGGAATTCAAGAAATCTGTAAGAGAGTTAAAGTAAGAGGTAAGAACCAATTATCTTCAATAACTGAATAATTGAAATTAAACATGTCACAGTTACAGCCACTTATCATACAATTTATCAATGTTCAAACAAGTGTAAAGCGTGGCTAGACATGGAGACCAAGTTTCAAGCTTTACGAGCCTAGGCGAGTCTAGGCGAAGTTTAGGCGTAAAAAACGTTTTTTATTTTAAATTTTTAATCATTGTAAAAAAAATTCAATAACTCGAATAATATATACCAAAAATCTAAAATTATAAAATACTGTATTTACTTATTAGTTCCTACATAAAGATAATTTTCAAAATCATAATTATATAATGTAAATAACTTGTAACTTAAATCTTATTTAATCAGTCACCAGTCACTATACCTGTAATCTACTGCCTAATGGAATTTACTGTTTACATCACTAGTCACCAAAAGGAAACGGGCCAAATGGCAAGGATAAAGGCATAAAGCAAGCAGTGAACTGTGAAGCACAAATGCACAATATCTTGACTCTTGTCTGGAATAGTAAAATTTACAGTACAATATATTTATTCTCCAAATTCCAAAACATTTGATTGATTGAGAGAAAACCACAAAGAAAAAGAAGAATTATAAGCAAGATTTATTGAGAATCCACAAAATACCGAGAATCACATGCCCCAAAATTACAAATACAATGTAAAGCATAATAACATCCTAATGTTATACATACGTGATACCCAAATCAGTGCTGTGTGCGGAGAAATTGAAAGGTTTTGCATCGTTCTTTCGTCTTTTTTCCCGTTCTTCCATCTTCTTAGTTATCTGGAGTTCGGAGTTTTTGAAATTTGAAGGGATGGTGAGTTATTGAGTTTGGACTGTGGGTTTTATTTTTAAAAAAAAATTTGAGCTCCCTTAAAATATGGGCATGAGGCGAAGCGAGCCTAGGCGTCCCTAATAACTAGGCAAACCTAGAAACTCCTAAGCGAGCATTAAGGGGTCAACATTGTTGTTGATAGCTTAATTCCCACTTAAACTCAAGGCGAAGCGTTTTCGTCAAGCTTCCTACCAGGCTCGCTTTTTAAAACACTGCAATTTATAGGTCACAATTACATACTAAGTCACAATTACTGAAGGTCACAAATACGTACAACACAATTTATTGGTCACAATTACATATGATGTCACAAATCAAACAATTAATAGGTCACATATAATTTATTAATCTTAAATTACACAATTAACTGGTTACAATCACTAATTTCTCTTGGCACAAACCACAACATTTCTATTAGTTAAAAATCACACCATTTTCCTTGAATTTTTGCTTCACGTCTCACCAATAAATCACACCATTTCTAGTAACAAACCACGTCATTTTCCTTAGCACAAATTTAATCAGTTCTTCCACCCATCTCACATATCTGTATTTACTATTCACAACATGATTTTTATTTACCATCATGTCTAATAGAAGCAACCTACCATTTTTTACATGAAAAAATGAAAACTTAACTAAAGTGGAAAGACAAATGAAAACAAATACACTATAGCAGCCCTCACAAACACAAAAATTAGCTTAATACTAGTCTATTGTTCTAGTTGTCGCCATTGTTCTACATCTTCATTCTCAATTAACTAATATCTGTAACATTGGCATGTGGTGGCTATATTTATAACATTTTTTTCATCTCCTCAACAAGTTCTTTTCATTGAATGCATGCTTTTTCTAAGTTCTACCAAACATTTGACAACCAGAAATCCAAATGCTTTCAACATCTTCGCTCCAAACTTCTTATACATCTTACCTGCAAACCAGACCAATTGTATCACTCACCGCCACTACCATCGTGTTATTATTCCTTTTCACCCTCACACTCGCCCAAGCCCACTAAACAATAGATAAGAATACCACCTGTGAATCTCAATCCCTACCTTTTGCCAACGAGAGCTCTATCATTCGCCTTCCTACGATAGAGATTGTCAATGTCAACTAAAACAACCCAATTGAACCCGATTCCTTAATTGTTCAAATTGAAGGATCTACTAGAAAGAGGGAGATTCGGGAGGCTATGGTTAGGGTCGGCCGTGGCCTAAGGCTATTAAGGTGGTGGCCTTTGGCCACAAATTTTTAGGGGCCTCACAAAAAAAAACCCCATACACTCCATTGGGCCGGAAATATTAAGTGGCCCTAACAAAAAAGCCACAACCCAAAAAGCCTAATAAAAACCCTCAAATATCCTTACCATCATCTCCATTCTTCAAGACTTCAACTCTCGCCTCTCAGTCTCTTGTGTCTCTTCAATTCTTGTTCATTCAATCATTCTTCTCGTCGTTTCCTCTTCACTCTCTAAAAGAGTCTCTCTTTACCATTTGTCGCCGCCGCCGCTATATCCATCTCTCTACTCCCAAACCTCCGCCTCCACCATTCGTTAGTTCTTGGATTCTTCAAGGAATCAAGTTCAAGAGTCGAGACTTCAACGATCAACAACAATGGTAAACCTCGACCTAACACTCTGTCTCCAACCTCCGTTCTTAGTTCTTACTTTATTTTAATTATTTGATACTTAGTTTCTCTTTTAAGATTACTCTGAAATCTGACATTCACTCATCGATTATTGGCCTTTTCTTCTTCTTATTCTTCTGGTTAATGGTTTTTGGAAGCTATTGTAGTTAGCAGAATAAGTGGATTTCTGTTATTGACGGTTACTGGAATTTTAGAATTTGGTAAGTATTGGCATTGCAGAATAAGCTCCATATTCGAAAATTGTATAGAGGGAGCTAGAATGTCAGATTTCCAATTAGTAAAATTCAACTTTGATTTTTTATTTGCAGCTCATTTATCATTGCTGAGTCCTTTCTTTTTGGAGAATTGGAGAAGTTTGAGAATTTTCAAACACATCAATCAAGTTCTATTGCTATTTTCTTATACCTATGTTTACTAGAAAATTTGAATATGGATATGCCAAAAGAAAAAGGAAACAAAAGGTTGAACAATTGATTAAATCTCAAGAGAGAGCACTTGATAAGTTTTTTAGTAGCAATAAATGAACACATAACGAGACATAGTCATTGAAAAAGAGTTTAATGAGAATGATAATATAAATAATACAATTGAAGAAAAAAATTGTTTGATCAATGAAGAGGTATCTACTGAGAGAGGTAATGTTATTTTTTTCCCTTGACCTTATTGATCCAACAAATTGGGGAGATATGACAACAAATTTAAGAGATTTAATTGTAATGAAAGGTCCTGTAAGAGAAAATGATGTGATTTTTTCGAAAGATGTAGCAAATCGACACTTCTCATCTATACATTACGTTCGATGATTACCTAATGGAGAGAAGCATGATAGAAATGGTTGATATATTCAAAAAGTTTGGATAAAGTATTTTGCTTTTGTTGTAAGCTATTCAAGAATGAGGGAATCAGATTTCAACTGGCACATGATAGAGTAAATGATTGGAAAAATATTGGTGAAAAAATTAAAATGCATGAAGTAAGTTGTGACCATTTCAATAACACGAGTAGATGGATTGAAATGGAACTAAGATTTGAAAAAGAGTGAAACAATTGATAAAAGTGTGCAAGAACAAATCAATAGAGATAGAGAACATTGGAGACAAATATTACAGAGAATAATATATGTGGTGAAAACTCTTGCTGAAAATAATTTAGCATTTCGTGGAGATAAAGAGATGATATACCAAGAAAATAATGGTATCTTCTTAAGCATAATTCAAATGATTGCTTAGTTTGATCCCGTAATGCAAGAGCATGTTTGTCGAATCCAAAATAAAGAGATTCATTATCATTATCTAGGACACAAAATTCAAAATGAGTTGATACTTATGCTAGCAGGTGAGATAAAAAAACAATCATTAAGAGCATTCTACAGTCCCTGTGAGTGTCATTAATCTTGCACTTTGCGATATGGCCACTTGTTGTTCAAAAGCTGCATCTTTCTTTAGGATGGTGCAACGTATATACACTTTATTTTCATCATCACAAACTCGTTGGGAAAGCCATATTGAAAGTGTTAGAGCGATAATATTTCAAGCTCCACAGATATAAAAAAATATTTACTTCAATTGGCAAATGTTGATGATCTTAAGACAAAAAGTGAGGCGGAGAGTTTGGTAACATATGATATTGAAAATTTTGAATTCTTGCTTGGAATGATTATTTGGTATGAAGTGTTGAATAATGTTAACAGAGTAAGCAAACATTTGCAAGTAGAAGACATGCATATTGATGTTGCCATAAACCATTTACAAGGGCTCATTTCATTTTTCAAAAGTTATAGAGAATCTGGGTTTGAAACGGCCATTGTTAATGCTAAAGAGATTGCAAGTGAATTAGAAATTGAAGCAATATTTCGTGAAAAATGGGTTATACATAGAAAAAAATAGTTTGATGAGATTTCTTATGACAAAATAACATAAACAACTGAAAAATATTTTAAGATCAATTATTTCATATATATAGTCGCTCAAGCTGTATCATCACTTCAGAATAGATTTGAGTAATTTCAAAAATATGATGATATTTTTGAATTTTTATTTGATGTGAAAAGACTTAAATATATTGATAATGATAGTTTGAAGTGTTCATGCATTAACATTGAAATTATTTGAAGCATAATATGGTTTCTGATATTGATAGGTTAGAATTATATTCTGAGTTGAAAGTTTTAAGGGAATCTATACCTGCAAGAATTATTGGAGCAATTGATGTGTTGGATTACATTAATAGAATGGACTGTTGTTTAGCAAATGTTTGGATTGCTTATAGAGTATTATTGATTATTCATGTCACAGTTGGCTCTCCTGAAAGAAGTTTTTCAAAGTTGAAATTGATTAAGTCTTATCTTCGATCAACCATGTCACAAGAGCGATTGAATGGATTAGCTATGATTTTGATTCAAAAAAATATGTTGGAAAAAATTGATTTAAGTAGTTTGATTACTGATTTTACATCTCAAAATGTGAGAAAGTTAAATCTTATGTTAGTTTAATATCTCGGTTTGTGAGAGAAGATTTAACTTGCTACTCTATCTTTTGAATTATTTAAAGTCTTCTTATTTAATATAAAAGTGTTATTTATTTATATATTTAAATTTTGGTACACTTGTGAAAAAATGATTATGCTGAAGGGCCTCATAATAATTAGTCGCCTAGGGCCTCTAAATTCTCTGGGCCGGCCCTGGCTATGGTTGATTGGTAAGTTGTATAAAGAGAGATTTGTTGAATTGGGTGGGTATGGTGGGTTGGGGAAATTGTGTATATAGAGATTTTGGTGAAATTGGTTTTTCCTAAATCTCATACATAATAACATATTTTATATATACTTTCGATAGTTCAAGTTTTTTTAAGGTACCAATGAGTAAAGTCTTAATCAAAATATTGATCTCAATGCTTTGGAAATCGAGCTGAAACAATTAGAGATCGTATACTTGCGATAGTGGAATATGTTAATCATCATGACGAGACTTCTTCACTCTAAGGTATTTTCTATAAGCAATTGAATCTGAGCTTAGTAGTTCGACGATAAGATCATTGGACTCTATATTATGAATTGATCACAATGAATTTGCCTTATGAAAATGGAACATAAAGGGTAATACATGTTGAAGGACAAAACGGTCATTTTGTTGATTTCAACATATTGACGGTCAAACGGGGATTGACTTGTGGAACGATAATCGAAGGATATTGTTAATGGATCATAATTTGCTTCCATAACTATCACGTGACTCGAGAGTGCAATTTTGGTTATTTGGTAGAATAAGTCGAGATTAATAGACGTATCTCAATTGGTTAATAGTCGAACCAATTAGAAACATATATTAGAGCTTGAGTCTTGTAAATCTAGTTAGGTCCCTCTATTGGTCTAATAAAGGTATGTGACTTAATTGGTCTATTACAATAAAGTCCAAGAAAGTTTATAAAATTATGAAACCCTAATTGAGCATTATAAATATACCCTTTGTGGGCACATTTCTCAAGTTTTAGGGTTAACTACATTTTCATATTTCCAAAAAGGGAGATACCTAAAGAGAACGAGGGAAAAGATCTAAGGGGGAAGCACTTGACTAAGCCATTAAAAGTTCTTTCAAGGTTATCATCTCATCCTTATGTGTGAGGATTTAAAAAAATTATCCAATGATTTCAAGGTGATCTAAGATTAATTATTCACTTGGGTTTAATCTTTAAAGAAAAATTAATTTCCTCTTGTGATGATTAAATCCAATAACCAACAAATAGTATCAAAGTCAGTGGTTATTGAGAGCTTTGGGTAGGATTAAGTTTTAAATAATAGTATAAAATGCATTTTTAGTATAGGTGGTGTTAAGTTATTCGATTTGATGTAGATGTTTATATATAATCACTTTTGGCCCTAGAGTTTTTTGCTTCTCATTATTGTAATTTATTTCATTTGTTGCACTTTTTCTCTAGAAAATTTGTAAGCCATAAAGTGCAAGGGTTTTATGTATTCATTTTCCATATTTCTACACTTGTGTATCTAGAGAAAATGATGGGTTTTCTGGGCTTCTAATATCTCTTATGTTGCTGTTTTTTCTTTCAAGAATTGGTGTTTTGGAGATGAGAAACTCATGGGTATGGAGGTGTTGGTTGAAAATATGGAAGAAAAGAGAAATAGGACAAAAGGAGGCAAAGCCATGGTGGAACCACCAAGCGGTAGCGACGCCGCAGCAACAGGAGCGGCAGTAGCCGCCTTTGCTAGAAGTAACAAGGCTGCCGTCGACCGCAGCAGTTGCAGTCGACGACTGCGATTGTGGCGGCTCCTTTTGGGGTCATCGGTGTCGTCACCGAAAAGGTGGTAGGTTTGGTTCCTTGATGATGATGCTAAGATTTGTCAAGT
The DNA here is from genome assembly GCA_019097785.1 of Fraxinus excelsior. Taxonomy (NCBI): domain Eukaryota; kingdom Viridiplantae; phylum Streptophyta; class Magnoliopsida; order Lamiales; family Oleaceae; genus Fraxinus; species Fraxinus excelsior. The sequence continues at coordinate 35,260,066 of CM032624.1, read as the reverse complement.
TAGGGTTCAATTTTAAGATTTCGGGCTTTTCTTTGAGACTTGGGTCAATCTTGTTAGGTAAGAGTTTTTGTTTTAAAGATTGGGACTCAAAAATTAAATTGACCCACATTTTGGATATTGAATGGTTTAGACTACAAGGAAATTGATGGATTGGGCTGGAATGTGACCTAATGAAATGCTTTAATTCTTATTGTAATTTAGATTCTTAGAATGAGCCATAAGTGATTATAATTCATTTAATTATTACTTTTATTACTTTATGGATGATGAATAAATGTATGATTATCATATGTCATGTAGAAATAAAACACCACTCGTTGCACTAAAATTATATGCATTGATATTACATAATTTTTTTATAACTCTAAATTAATTAGAAGTGGTTAAATAAATCTTATTTAATAATTTAGTGAGTTTATAATTGGCCAATTAGTTATTAAATGAAAACCCAATAGTTCAAATAATAATAAATGGGATAGGGTGTATGGCATGTATAAACCCGTGGCCTCCTCCGTCATCTAATTTGTTATTAAAATACGTATGTCTAGAATCGAATTACAATGGTCTCTCTTATATTTTTAACTGAAATTGGATCTTGTAATCTAATATTTTTAAAATGGAATAATGGGGTGATTATTCTATAGAGAACATCTCATATATTTTGAATATTTTAAAATTATTGGGGAAGGTTATTACATTTATATATGAAGTTTTTGAAGGACTTCCTATAGAAGGTTCCAACAAAATTATTCATAGATCAAATAATAATTAATCCTCATTTTTTTTATTGTGGCATGAGACTCCTAACTCAATAAAATGAGTGGGGGTCCAGACCTTGTCGGCAACTACATTGACCTCCTATAGAAGTTGTGTAAAAAGTTTTAAGGGTTTAAGGTCTTTGATTGAAAATGTAGTTTTGGGTCTATATTTGCATAGTCATATACATTCATTATACAAATATTATTGTTCATTTTATTAATACACGAATCGTTAATTTTATAGGAAAATGTCATTTAATCAAATATCGGTAATACTTAATAAAAACTTTTGTAAGAACTAAATTCAAGCCAACTTCTAATGTAAAATAAGGATTTTTATTAATAATCGCTCATGAACTACAAGCTTTTTTTCAAACGGCCTCCCATTTTTATGAAGTTCTTGGGACCGTTTTATAGAAAAAAAATGGGTCTAATTCTTTCTCATTCATGTCTTGACTTTAGCCCTGATTGGTCGTTGTTAATGGACATACAGTATCGAACTGAGAAAGTACGCCAATGGCAGGTCCCTATTGGTTACTAAGGTTGGTTCCATCAGGCAATTATGAAGCCGACCTTAAATGGGGTCCCCAGTAATTAATAAATTGATTAGAGAACAATGCTATAACATATGATTGGTGGGATTGGTGGGCGCTGATGTAATTCCTTCTGAATGTCATTAATTAATTGAATATTTCTTCAATGTGTAAGGAATCTACAATCATTATGTCCCCACAAACCATGGAAGTCATAAGTACGAGCCGACCTTACAGATCTTACCTCAATTTATCATGAGCTAAGTGCATATAATAAACGATCTTAATTAAGTTGTTAGGCCGGATGTCAATAGTTACCTCCCAGGTCGGTGTTTGCTTTAGTGACGGACTGACCTTAATCAAGATTGACTCATTTTTCTATATACAGCAATAAATGGTTTAGACAAGTGTCACAGTCTAATTTGGTGAGCTGTCACGCATCTTCAGAAACTTCTTTTGGAAGCTTCCACCAAAACAACACCGTTTTGGAATGGTAAATCTAACCATTCATTTTCCCTCCTTTTTTATCTAACGGCCCAGATTATGCGTCTTCACCTCCCCTCTCTTTGAATATGGTTTTTCATTTCATTTTCACACTTTTGCTTTCAAATTTCCTCTCATAGAAGTTAAAAAAAAAAAAAAAATCTTCACATTTTCGTTGACTTTTGATTTGTTTTCTTAGTGAGGTCATCTATTCCCAAGTATTTCCTTTAACAAAAAAATACATTTCTTTTTATTGTATTTCCTCCTTGGTCATTTACATCAGCTCGGATAAGTCTAGGGTTCATTTCTAGGGTAATCAATAGGAAGAGATTGTATCCTCCACATCCACATCTTCTGTAAGTTAAGAGATATTAACTCCAGTCCCAATCTCTACAATTTACCTAGAAGATTTAGGTCAGCCTAGAAATATGGAACAAAACACTGAGAAAGAAGAGGTCGGGTCTCATGAGGAAGATGGGGGAAGTTCACAGGAATGGGAGGTGGATTCATATAGGTTAGTTGTAACGGGGAATATGCTGGATAGTATAAGATCAAAATATAGTATCCTCAACTAGGTAGAATTATTAATTCCCACCTCATCTGATCGAGCTAACACTCCACCAATAGGATGTGTGGCTTTAAATTATGCCATCCTGAATGATGGGCTTAGACTTCATTTTCCTAGAATTATTCGTAGGTTTCTTTCTTATTGGGGAATAGCCCCTACCCATTTGTGCCCCAACGGCTGAAGAACATTAATTTCCATTTTAATTTTGTGGAGTAAATTAGGTCATCCCGAATTAAGCGTAGCACAATTCAACTCTCTTTTTACCATTAAGGAAGAGTGGAAGAACACTGGCTGGTGGTATGCTAGTGTTAGGCCTAGGATGAGTGGTCCTTTAGTTTTAGATACTCTCTCCTCAATAAAGAAATGGAATGAGGAATTCTTTTATGTTTTGGGAGAGTGGCAATTCCACCCTGTAGAGGTAAATAGGAAGGACGTAGTTCCTACTCTCTGTCACCCACTATGTAATTGAATATAACATTTGTATTTTTCTACACTTTGTTTTATAAGTATATTCTTAATTTATTTGGCTCTATCTGCAGACTACCAGAAGGCCATTTTGACCTTGGCAATCCAAAAGCGAGCTGATGTTATCAGAGCTCTCCCAAAGAAACAGAGCAATGTAAGTTCGTGATATTAGATTCCAAGCTCTTTTAAGTGGGGTTGTTCTAGTCTTTTCCTCCTACCTCAACTTCAGCTAGGGCTTCTACCTCTATCCCAAATTCTTCCAGTAAGTGTTTTAATTAGTATTTCAATTAGTATTTGCCCTGAGTACAGAACTAACATATACCCATTGTTTCTTCTATTTTAGGTCAAGATCAAGACATGTTGGGATATAAAGTAGCAAAAGTAGCAACTATTACCAAAGGCAAAAAGATGGATGCTCTAGCTGAAATTATAAGCCGACCTAAAGAATTTGAGATTGAGAAGGAGGCTCAACCTCTAAAATGTTTTCGATCTGTGTAAACACCGTCAAAGCCTGCTCTAGTGACCTTAGCTCCTAATAGGTCTTCATCTGAGGTGCCTCTCCAAAAATCAACATTGACACCACCTTCAGTCCTAACAATTGCTGGAGTTGGCTCCTCAAGGTCATAGGAAAGGTGTCCAAATTTGCAAAGGCCAAAAGTCGAAAATTTGATGGGCAACCGACTGACATCTTTTTGGATTTCCTAAGACGTCCATCCCCATCAAGGAAATCTACGGCAACTCTTCTCTCTCCCCTCAGAGAATCTTCTAACCCCCTTACTAGGAGCTGGAACAAGATGAAGGAACAATTCTTAGCTGAGATGCATGTAGGTGAGGCAATTATCTCAGCTCAACTCCACAGCCATAGATCAATTTTGTATATAATGTATGTGGCTGATAAGGTAATTTGCTCGAGTTCAGAAACTTCTTACTTTTATTTAATTTTATTATATATATAATTTTTTGTAATTAACATTGTTTTTCTTTTCTCAGGTCAAAGCCGAGGTAGATAAAATGCTTGAGGTAAAGAACCAAGCCTTAGACTTATTTGAAAACATGGAGGCTGAAAGGGCGAGGTTCGTGGAGAAAGAGAAAGATTATGAGGATCACCTCAATAAAATGGGAGTTGAGTTGGAAGCAAAATTAGCCTCGAAATTGAAGTATATGGAAGACAATAAGGCCCTACATATTTGGGGAAAAAGGCTACCCAACAAGCAGCCAATGAGAAAAAAAAGAGCTGAAGAAGAAAAAACACTAGTTGATGAGGAGCGAGCTTGGGCTGATGAAGCTACGAGAAAGGCTGAAGAAGCTGAAGCTAAAGCTTCTAAGGCAGTGGAAATTTGGAGGGCATCTCTTGAGTCTGATGCACTAGCTCAGGACGCCTATGTCGTGACATTGGAAGAGCTTGTGAAGCATATTGGTAGGGAAATGTCAGATTTTGATACGACCTTCTTGGTGAAATCTCTGAAGGAGCAGAAGAAGGAGCTCCAAAGATTGTCTAAGGCAGCTAGAGTTTGTATTACCCCTTGTTGATGAAGACCTTGAAGATGGTGTATAAGCTCCACAAGACCCACTTCTTTCTTAGGATTTACTTAGTGTTTTTGTCAAACATTGTTTTTGTTTAATATTGAATGGTGTCCAAGTTTTTATTATTAATGAAAGAATATTAGTTCATTTTTTTTATTTTGCACACAATATAGTTCGTCTTTATAATAAAAATTTGTTTAAATATTGCAGCACATGCAATCTTAGTTCGACTTTGCGAAAGAGCAAAGCTTCATGATTTCCTTAATAGGAAATTCATCTAAGTGTTGCAGCACATGCAACCTTAGTTCAGCTTGCGAACGAGCAAAGTTTCGTGATTTTCTTTATAGGAAATTCATCTAAATGTAACCACACATGCAACATTAGTTCATCTTGCGAACAAGCAAAGCTTCATGATTTCCTTAATAGGAAATTATTCTAAGTACTGCAACACATGCAACCTTAGTTCAGCTTACGAATGAGCAAGACTTCGTGATTTCCTTAATAGAGAATTCGTTTAATTGTTGCAGCACATGCAACTTTAGTTTAGCTTGCTAACAAACAAGACTTCACGAGCAAAACTTCGTGATTTCCTTAATAGGAAATTCGTCTAATTATTGCAGCACATTCAACATTAGTTCAGCTTGCAAACGAGCAAAACTTCGTTATTTCCTTAATAGGAAGTTCGTCTAATTGTTGTAGCATGTGCAACTTTAGTTCAGCTTGCAAACAAGCAAAACTTCGTGATTTCCTTAATAGGAAATTCGTCTAATTGTTGCAGCACATGCAATCTTAGTTCAGCTTGCGAATGAGCAAAGCTACGTGATTTCCTTAATAAGAAATTCTTCTAAGTGTTGCAATACATACAACCTTAGTTCAGCTTGCGAACGAGCAAGGCTTTGTGGTTTTTTTGATAGAACACACACTCTTATTATAAATGTACAGTACAAAATACATTCACTCCCTATTGGTAATACTTCTTGAGATGTTATACATTCTGAGGGTGCTGCAGAGGTCACCCATTCATATCTTCGAACTCGTAAGCTCTCTTGAGTAGTATTCTAGTTACTTTGTAGGGGTCTTCCCAATTAGGTTCTAGAGATCCGAAGCTAGATTATCTAGTGGCGAGGAAACTTTTCTTTAGTACTAGGGTACCGACCTCAAATACTCGTTTCCTGACCTTCTGATTGTAGTATCTTGTATTGCGTTGTTTGTATACAACTTTTCTGATTCCAACCTCATTCTTCATTTCCTATATTAGGTCCAATTCTACACGCAAAGTTTTCTCATTCTCATCTTCTTTGTACATTTTTGTTCGAATAGAAGGAGTTCCTACCTTCAATGGGATCACAGCTTCTACACCAAAAGCCAAAGAGAAAGGGGTTTCTCCAGTTCTATTTTTGAGTGTACTACGATAAGAACATAAAACACTAGGAAGTTCCTTAACCCATCCTCCTTTATGAGTGTCAAGTTTTTCTTTTAAGGTATGCTTGATAATCTTATTGATTGTTTCAACTTGCCCATTAGCTTGAGGATGGTTTAGCATGGAGAAATGATTTCATATGCCAAGTCCCTTACAAAAATTTACCGAGCAATCATTGTTAAATTGCTTTCCATTGTTTGTTACTATGGAATGAGGTATTCCAAACTTACACTCAATGGACTTCCATATGAAAACGGTGGTTTTTTTTGGTGATCTTAGCAAGTGGTTCAGCTTCTACCTATTCAGTAAAATAATCAACTACAACAATTGCGAACTTCATTCTACCTTTTCCGGGGAGCATGGTTCGAACTCCCATTTGGATAATGGTCATGGAGCCATTACGAAGTTCAGCTCTTATGGCAAGAATTTAATGTTTAGAGCAAACATTGATATTTATCACATCTTCTCACAAATTAAAATGTGTCACGTTTCATGGTGGGCCAGAAATACCATTGACCTATGATTTTATGAGCCAACGATTGTCCTCTGAAATGATTTCCACATACTTCTTCATGTACTTCTTGTAAAGCATAAAGTGCTTCTTCTTCATTAAGGCATCTTGATAAGTGTATTTTATACACTTAATCGGGCTCCAAAATATTCATATTCGTAAATCTTTTAATGGAATTATAGCCTAATTTATCATATAATGTGTTATTAGGTGAAACTCAGTGAATGGAAGTGAAATTGAAAGAAAGAAGCGAAAAATAGCGAAAAAAGACAAGATCCAAAGTTTGGGGGCTAAAGTGAAAATACTCAAAAGTTGTGTCGAAACTCACGATGAAGATTCGAGAATGTTAGGGGTCAAATGGATACAACTAAATATCAAAATGAGTGAAAACAAATCAATTTTCAACTACATATGGATGTCTAAATTTCTAGATTGAGATCCATTTTTGGCCTAATAAGCGTTCAAATTGGAAAAGAGCTATTTCTATGAAAGTTGTTGCCATTTGGGTTATCTTTCCAATGCATTTTGAATCACATTAATCAGACATTGGGACCAAATGTTAAAATAGAAAATTGAAATAAACGCAGGTTAGACAACGACTCAGCGCCCAAGCACTATAAACCCGATTATATTCAGATTTTCAGCGCTTAGGCGCTGCGCGCCGCCACAAATTTTAGGTTTTTATTGTTTGGGCCACGAAAAATCCACAAAAAGACTCCAAATTGGCAAAGAACGTGTATAGAAGTATAAATAGACCTAAGGAATCATGAAAATGGGGTTCCCACACATTGAAAATGGGGTTCCACACATTGTGAAAACAAAGATACAAGATTAAGAGCACAATTCAAAGGAGAAAAATATTAAGGGATTCAAGATCAAAGCAAAGATTGGAAGAAGAAGAAGACCTTGGTGCAAGAATTTATTCTTTTCCATATTTTTATTCCAATAATCCGGTGATGTGTTCGAATACGTTTATTTATTTCATCTTTTTCATCGTGTTTAGCTAGATTCCTTATTAGGGCAAACAATGTAATCTATTGAGACCCTTAGTTCTTTAATTCTAGAATTCTGTGTTTTACAAATCGAGAGGTGAGTTTGAGACTTAGAACGTGTAATAAAGTTCGGTAACGAAGTATAACGTGTAGATATACATATACCTAGTATTGCGGTCATTATATGAATTCCTAGTACCATAACTCGTTTAACTAAGGGTAATTCGCATAGAGATATGAAATTGAATTAGTTAAATATGCTCAATGAGAACTCGAGAGGGGTAAACTGAATAACGTAGGAAATTCGACCGAACACTACATTAGACTACAATCTTGAATTGAGAACTAAGGTGATCATTAGATAAAATTGTTTTGTCCTAATATATCTTACATACATGAATCTTTGATCCATTTGTGTTCGTTATTTCATCGTAATTTCATTTGTTTTAGGCATTTAGTTCATTTTAGAATATCAATATTCACAACTATCACAATCCTATATTTGTTTGTCTTTTATCAAATAGGAGTTAGGAAAAGTAGGTTAAGACTAAAGTATAATCCTCGTGGGAACGATAATTCGGACTCAAAGGTCCACTATATTACTTGTTACGATATCGTACACTTGCGATATAAAAAACACAACAAGTTTTTGGCGCCGCTGCCGGGGACTATTTACTTTTAGTCTTAATTTATTTTTTTTAATTGTTATTTGATTTGTTTATTTTCTTTTTATTTGTCTATTTTTTTTTCTATTTTCGTTTTTTTCTTCTTCTTTTCTCTTTCAGGATGTAAAAAAAGAATATTAAAAAAAAGCAGGATAAAAGATGGCCGAGATTTTCGACAATATGCTCGTATGTGACTTTATCATAAGGCAACAACAATTGGCATTTCAAGGAATTGCTGAAGAAGATGTGCTTGTGGGAGATTTCATTATAGGACAACGACTACGAGATCTAAAAGCTGAATGTGAAATTGATGAAACTATCCTGAGGAACTTGCCTGTTTCATTATTTCTCTCACAAAAATTTGACATGGGTGATTTGCCAGTGATATTATTTCTTCCATGGCTTATTAAAGAACATCAATTAAGGGAATCAAATCCACCAAACTTCAACCAAATACAACAAGAGGAATAGACTTTCCATGAAGATGTCATTGTTTGTTTACCAAAAGTTTTGAACATGGACGTTGAGCTTGAGAAAACTTCAATCAAAGAAGAAGAGCCTGAAAAGATCGAGAAATTAAACCCAATGGATGAAAAAGAACTTGTAGCATTCAATGAAGAGGAAATCATTGACTTCATTGTTAGCCCAAAAATAGATTTTGTGATTAAACCTTATGAGGAGATTGAAGTGTATATTATTGAATTCGAAATGGGTGATAGAGAAATGTCATACTACATGGAGAAGAGCAAGGCTAGAATTTGGAAAGGAGTTACAATACGAAACAAAGTCAAACTAAGCAAGCTAAGCAAGACATCCAAAGTCATCTTCAAAGTGCCATGAAACACATGACAAAAAGTCAAGCTAATTACTTTAAAGAAGTGCTTCTTGGGAGGCAACCCAAGCTTTTTTATTTATTTATTCTATTTTTTTAGTTTTAGGATAATTTAGTTTATTTTAAATTTATTTGGGACTCATCATCCGTACATTGTTTCTCTTTTATGTTAGTTGGTTTATTAGATGTTAGGGCTAAATAACATTTGTTCCAGTTATTTGATCTTGATATTTTATTTGATTTTTCAGGAACATGACGTTGCGGAACATTTAAACCAATATTTACCAAGGAACCAAATGGAACAACAAGAAAGATATCCATTGAATTACACGTCATATCATGGGAGTCTTTTCTTCACTTTCTTCCCCACCCTTTATATGCAGATTTAGAATTAAAGACATTGAGGACAGTGTCTAGTTTAAGTTTGGGGGTGAAAAACATGAGTTTTCATTCTTATTTTTTTTATGTGTTTATATGTGCTTTTATTGCTTTAGTGAAAATAAATTCAAAAAAAAAAAATTTTTTTTTGTTTGTGTGAGTTAGTTGGTCTGGCTTGCATTAATGAATGTATTGAATCATGAATTGATTTATGAATGATAAATAAGTTGCATACTTAGATTCATTTTTTGATTTTTCATATGAGATTTGATATATATTGAGCATGTGAATTAAGTTAAGCATTGTGTAGGAATGAGTTGATTTCATAATTGGATATATTGAAATAGTAGACCATAGATGCTAAACTCAAAATCACTAAATTTTACATTCTTAAATCAAATTTAGAATAGTTTGGGGGGATTTCACTGTTGTAGGAAGATGTTGTGATAAATAAGGATTTCATGTATGAAATTAAAAATCTTGTGTAGATTGTCTAAGGTCAAATTAGAGGTCGTTTTACTTGAATTGGTGTTAAATGAGGGACATTGCACTAATCAAAGCATACAAAAATACTTTATTAAAAAAATTCTCTGCGTAACATTTATGACTCGAGCAATTAAGCTTGCAAGGGTCTTTAAAATCTGGTGCCCTTTGGTCATCTGATTTGAGAGTTATCAGCCGAAAGCTTGTTACATATGTCATTTAGAAAGTTTCAGGGAGAGAATTCTTCAAATAAAGAAAGAAATTATCAAAAAAAATTGAAAAAAAAAAGTAAAAAGTAGGTGCATGAAACAGAAGATGCACCAAATGTTTTGGTTAAATCCTAGACACCTGTTTAAAAAATTGACTTTTGATAAGAGATTGTCAGCCCAGTTAAATCCTAGAGATTGATTCAATCAGACTTAATGGAGAATCCTTATTTATTGAAATGTTAAACTGTAATTGATGAAATTTTGCCAAACTAGAAAGGTGAGGATAGTAAAAAAAATCTAATCTTAGTTCACACACTGGAAAAGAGTGAAAATAATAAGTTTGGGGTGTATGAATCTTACGAGTGATGTAAAAACATATTTGACCACTTAGGGTTTGGAATTGAAACAATTTATGAATTTATAATGCATTGCTTAATTCTTCACACACACACACATCAATTTTACATTGGAAAAGTGGATTTTAATTTTTATATTGTGATTTTGAAGATGTTCATAGATTTTTTATTATGATTTCAATCCCAAAATTAAAAGTCAGGAAAACTAGCTAAAGCTTGTTGTTTTACTTGATTGACCGGCCACCAATTAGGTAATTAACATTGTATGTTTGTGTGTTTGTTAAGTTAAGTTATGGTTTTGTTTGAGAACAAATAAATGCTTAAGTTTGGAGGTGTTTGATAAGTGTATTTTATACACTTAATCGAGCTCCAAAATACTCATATTCGTAATTCTTTTAATAGAATTATAGCCTAATTTATCATATAATGTGTTATTAGGTGAAACTCGGTGAATAGAAGTGAAATTGAAAGAAAAAAGCGAAAAAATGCAAGATCCAAAGTTTGGGGGCTAAAGTGTAAATACTCAAAAGTTGTGTTAAAGCTCACGATGAAAATTCGAGAATGCTAGGGGTCAAATGGATACAAGTAAAGATCAAAAGTAGTGAAAACAATTCAATTTTCAACTACACATGGATGTCTAAATTTCTAGTTGGAGATTGAGATCCATTTTTAGCTTAGTAAACGTTCGAATTGGAAAAGAGATATTATCAAAGTTGTAGCCCTTTGGATTATCTTTCCATCGCATTTTGAATCACCTTAATCGGACATCAGAACCAAGTGTTATAATAGAAATATTGAAATAGACGCAGGTTAGACAACGACTCAGCGCCTAGGCGCTATAAACCAGATTATATTCAAATTTTCAACGCCACGGATTTTAGGTTTTTATTGCTTGGGCTGCGAAAACTCCACAAAAAGACTCCAAATTGGCTAAGAACGTGTATGAAAGTATAAATAGACCTAAGGAGTCATGAAAAGGGGGTTCCCACACATTGTGAAAACAAATATACAAGATTAAGAGCACAATTCAAAGGAGAAAAATATCAAGGGATTCAAGATCAAAGCAAAGATTGGAAGAAGAAGAAGAAGACCTTGGTGCAAGAGTTTATTCTCTTCCATATTTTTAATCCAATAATCCGGTGATGTGTTCGAACACGTTTATTTATTTCATCTTTTTCATCATGTTTAGCTAAATTCCTTATTAGGGCAAACAATGTAATCTATTGAGACCCTTAGTTCTTTAATTCTAGAATTCTGTGTTTTATTCTTCCGTGTGTTGATTTTATTATGATTTCAATGCATTGAATTACTTAATCAATAATTTGATGATCTATTGAGTTTCTTATTAATCGAGATGTGAGTTTGAGACTTAGAACGTATAATATAATTCGGTAACGAAGTATAACGTGTAGAGATACCTATACCTAGTAATGGGGTCGTTATATGAATTCCTAGTGCCATAACTCATTTAACTAAAGGTAATTCGCATAGAGATATGAAATTAAATTAGTTAAATAGGCTCAATGAGAACTCGAGAGGGGTAAATTGAATAACGTAGAAGAATTCGACCGAACACTACATTAGACTATAATCTTGAATTGGGAACTAAGGTGATCAATAGATGAAATTGTTTTGCTCTAATATATCTCTCATTCATGAATATTTGATCCATTTGTGTTTGTTATTTCATTATAATTTTCATTTGTTTTAGGCAATTAGTTCATTTTAGAAGATCAATATTCACAACTATCACAATCCTATATTTGTTTGTCTTTTATCAAATAGGAGTTAGGAAAAGCAGGTTATGACTAAAGTATAGTCCTTATGGGAACGATAATCCGGACTAAAATGTCCACTATATTACTTGTTATGATATCGTACACCTGCAATATAAAAAACGCAACACATCTTAACAAAGGTACCGAATATTCCGCTTGTAAAGCATATTGTCAATTAAGGTGTACCTTGCTGAACTCATTCGGAGCCATCTTGCTTCAATGGGATCTTCAAGACATATCATCATCTTTAGATAGGTACTAATTTCGTTCATCCATGTAGGATTGGGATCGACCATCATGGAGACAACTTCTAGTCTTTAAATGGCAAGATAAGAAGTTATTCTTACGGGGAATGCTATCAAACTCTTCTATTCCTTCACTTGTGGCTAACTGAGCTAAATCCTCGGAATGCCTGTTCTAAGTTTTGGGAATTTCCTTGACCAAAATAGTTCAAAAATTTTCGAATTCTTGCCTAAGAATTTGAAGATAATTGTTCATCATTTCTTCCTTAGTTTGATAGGACTCATTAATCTGATTGACCACCAATTGCGAATCACTGTGAACTACAAATGAGGAATTTTCATTTTCTTTGCCATCCTCATTCCAGCTATTAATGCTTCGTATTCCAGCTATTAGTCCTAATACTTCACAAAATAACTGGCAATTAGGACAAATCTTTCCCCTGACTGAGTCCCAGTAGAAGATTCATCTACAAAGAGCTCCCATGATGCATCATTGGAGAGTTCTCCTCGTGGTTCCGACCTAAACACTGCAACAAAACCAGCAAGTGCTTAACCTTTTATGGAGGTACGATGTTTGTATCTTATGTCGAACTGTCTGAACTCCATTGTCCACTTAACCATCCACCCTGAAGTATCAGGCTTTTGTAAGGTTAGCCTTAATTGATGATTAGTTCAGATCTCAATAGGATGCTCCAGCAGGTATGGTCTTAACTTTCTTGCTGCCATAACAAGAACATAAGCTAATTTCTCTAAAAGAGAGTAATGGAGCTCGACTTCATAGAGGGCTTTGCTAACGTAGTTAACAGGATGTTGTATTCATTCTTCCTCCATAGCTAAGATAGTGCTAATAGTATGTTTGCAAGTTATAAAATCAATATTTCGCCTGCTCTTGGTTTTGACAACATCGGTGGATGTGCCAATTGTTGTTTTAGTTCATCAAAGGCGAGCTGGCATTCGGAGTCCATTCAAACTTCTTCTCTCCTCGCAGGACATCGAAAATGGTTTACACCGATTAGTTGATTTTGACATAAAGCGACTAAGGGTATCTATCCGTCCAGTTAAGCTTTAAACCTCATTAGGCTTTATCAGGGCTCACATTTCAATGATAGGCCGTATTTTTTCTAAATTTATCTCGATTCATCAGCAATTAACGAGACAACCTAGGAGCTTTCTGGAACACATACTGAAGGCGCATTTATCTGGATTCAGCTTCATTTTATACTTTCTCAAGATTTCAAACATTTCAGCAAGGTGCCATTAATGATCTCGAGCATCTGCATTTTTTACTAGCATATCGTCAACATATACTTCCATAGTTCTGCCAATTTGCTTGGTGAACATAGAATTGACCAAATGTTGATAAGTGGGTCCAGAATTTCTGAAGCTAAAAAGCATCATCTTGTAACAATAAAGATGGCGGTCAGTAATGAAAGTGGTATGTTCCTGATCCGGCTCATACATAGAGATTTGATTGTACCCTGAGTATGCATCCATAAAGCTAAGCAACTCATGTCATGTCGTCATGTCAACCATCTAGTCTATCCTTAGTATAGGAAAGATGTCTTTAGGATATGCTTTGTTGAGGTCAGTGAAATCTATACACATTCTCGAATCCCCATTACTTTTCTTTACAAAGATTGGGTTAGCAATCCATTTAGGATATTTTGCTTCATGAATTAACCCATTGCAAAGTAACTTTTGCACCTCTTTATTTAGAGCATCATACCTCTCGAGATTTAATTGTCGTCGTCGTTACTACCTAGGTCACACCAGAGGGTTGACACCCAACCTATGGCATGCAACTTCAGGGTTGATCCATATTATATTTGCAAGATCCCAAGCAAAAACATCAAGGTTCTGTTGGAGAAATTCTACTATCTGACCTCAGATGGGTGGCTGGAATTCGTGACCTATTTTGAGCTCCATTGGTGGATCAGTAGGTCCAACCACCACTCTATCCAAATCTTCCACGGGCTCTTTCTCCTTGACCTTTAGACTTAGGTCTATTGAGCCAAAGTCAGACTTAATGAGATATGCTATATAAACTTCTGGAGGAATATATGTATCCTTCTTTGCTAGGCAGATCTTCATATGACATTTCTCATTGATGTCATTGCTTTCCTTAATGTGACATACGCCATGAGGCGTGGAAAATTTGAGCGAATAATGGTACATGAACACAATTGTCCTTAGATTGAATAGCAGGGGCTACCTCATGATGGCATAATGAGGTGAACTAGAATCCAATACTACAAAATCAGCGTTCAACTTAGCTTGTCGTAGGGATTCGTCGATTTTGACAGAAAGTTTGATCAACCCTTTTGCTTGGGTGAGCCCCCATCGAGTCCTAAAATCACATTTGAGTATGGTTGTAAAACTTTAGTAGGATACCTAACCATTCTAGCGTGTTGGTATAGAGTATGTTGAGTAAACTCTCCACATCAACTAAAACCTTGGGAATGATGACTCATGCTACGGGTATTGAAACCACCAAGATTTCAGGATAAGGATATGGATCTACCTCCTTATCGTCGAATGAAAGATGGTCGTCCATTACATTCCTATGATGTTTTTCAGCAATACCTATCTCAGAGAGGTCTGTTACCATCGATCTCTTGAGCCTCGCCTCCCTTGCTTGATCATTTTGTTGGCACCGTAACATGTGGATATGAAGACTAGGTAGATCAACATTACAAGCTCTAGCCTCAGCTTGAATTCCTCGTACTATGCCAACTACACCCGGAGTGAAAAACTTATACAGTAATGGTATATAGAAGCGGCGGCCTACAATTCATGCAATATGGATCTCTCTAGTATAGCATTATAATTGGAAGGCATGTCAAAAATCACAAAATCCGCCAGAATTCTTCTCTGACAAGGGACCTCGCCTAGCTCTAGAGTCAAAACAATTTTACATCGGGCTTCAATATGATCCCCAAAAAATCCTAGTAGCATCTTGGATTATGGTTGGAAATACCTTTCTTGAATTCCCATTTGTTCCAAAGTTCGAGAATAAAACACATTGACTGAACTCCCATTATCCACAAGAGTTAGATGTATTTGGCTGCTAGCAATAGACATGGTTATTACCAGTGCATCACTTTGGTCCTGTAAAACTCCATAAGAATCTTCTTCAAAAAATCTAAACTATTCTGAGTATGACGCAATGCCGGTGTCAGACTTTGATCGTCCTACATCGTAATTCTGGAAAATGTATGCATCTCGTGCTTGTCTATACCTTACCATCCAGGATCTTTCAATGAATTGATTACCACATATTAACATTCTGATCTCAGATCGAGGTTGGGGATTTAGAGCTTGAAGAGTGGCTAACCTCGTTGAACCGTCCCTGGCTGGTAAAGTTGTTGATTGCATGCTTGGCTCGTCTCTCTAGGTTCAGCGACAAACTCTTACAGATGACCTCATCTAATTAAAGTTTTCACCTCTTCCTTGAGGTTTCTGCAATCATCCGTATAGTATCCTGTCGACCAATGATATCGACAATATTTTCCTTGGTTTTTCCCTGCTGAATCCTTTTTCTTAGGCGAAGGTCTATGGAATGCTTCTGTTTCTACTATTTGCAAGGAAAACCTCTTCTAAGGTTGCATTTAATGGGTATTATTCATGGAATCTATCTGGATAAGGCCTAGGACAATCTATGTCCCTGCTATCCTTTTTCTTTTCATGGTTGAATCTCATATCCGTTTTTTTCTCCTTTGTTGGGTGTAGAGGTTGTGGATTTACCTTGGTTTCCTCCGGATCTAAAGTGGCTTCCTCCATACTGATATGTTTTTCCACTTGATTAAGGAATTCGTGACATGTTTGAGGTCTATCTTCATGCATAGACCACAAAAACCTCATTCTAGGCCTTAGCTGGGAAAAAACTGCCATGACTGCGGCTTCGTCAGATATTTTTTCAACTTCCATAGATTGTTTATTGAACCTATTGAGTACTTTTGGGTGATTCACGCTTCCATTGATTAATGCTCACCATACACTCTTTGGGCGTGGTTCTTGCTTTGAAACCCATGAACTAAGCAAGAAACGTCATGGGGAGGTCACTCCAATATCTTATTGACCTCTAATGTAACCTCATAAACCACATTTGAGCTTTATATCTCAACGTTAGTGGAAAGGCACGACACATAATAGCATCACATGCTCATTGTAGCTCCATCCAGGAAGTGTACTCGTCTAGGTGACTAAATGGATCTCTTTCTCCCCTCGTACCCAATCAACTGTGGCATTTTCAATTTTTAGGCAAAGGTTCAGCAAGAATCTTCAGTAAAAGGGTAATGGCGTTTAGTGAAATATTTCTCCTTACTTCCTTTATTTTTGGCTTCCAGATTAGTAATGCATTTTTTAGTATGCTTATTTCAGGTCCTGCCTGTTCCAACGATTGTTTCATACGGGGTTCAACATATTCACTCCGAGGTGTAAATGAGTGCTGAGATTCAATCTATTGAACACATTGCTAGCTTTCCTAATAATCGATTCCACCGTTGATGGATAACTTCAGGTCTTTTATGTTCAACTTTTGGAAGATTCTTCTTTTGAGAAATGGAGAGCCCTCCTGGTAAGAGGTCATCTGGTTTGTTTCCTGCATGGGAACTCTATCTCAATATCGAGTGGAAGAATAAGAGTTTGGTTTCACTCCAGTCTGTTGGCTGCATTTGTCAACCTTTCAATGGCTTCTCTCATGATGGTCATATGAGGGTCGCTGCTTCGTTTTGATCTCGTCTCCTCCCAATATTTTGTAGAATATTGGTTTGTTCAGGATGTGTGGGATTGATTCTCCAATGCTGAAATATCATCTATGACAAAAATCTTATCGTGACTTTTATGGGAGATGTACTTATACAAGTTAGGTCATTCCTTCTATCACCAAACTGTTGACGTTGAAAATTGTAAAAATTAAATTCAAGCCAACTTCTAATGTAAAATAAGGATTTTTATTGATAATTGCTTATGAACTACAAGCCTTTTATTTCAAAGGGTCTCCCTTTTTTATAAAGTTCTTGGGCCCACTTTTATAGGAAAAAATTGACCTAAATCTTTCAAATTCATATCATGTCAACAACAATACCGAGTTGGAAATCTGTGTCAATGGCTTTAGCCCTGATTGGTTGCTATCAAATCAACATACAGTACCGAACTAAGAAAGTACGTCAATGGCATATCCCTATTGATTGCCGAGATTGGCTCCATCAGGCAATTATGAAGCCGACCTTAAATGAGGTCCCCAATAATTAATGAATTGATTAGATAACAAAGCTATAATATATGATTGGTGGGATTGGTGAACACTGACGTAATTCCTTCTGAATGTCATTTATTGATTGAATATTTCTTCAATATGTAAGAAATCTACAATCATTATGTCCCATCAAACCACGGTAGTCATAAATACGAGCCAACCTTAAAGATCCGACCTTAATTTATCATGAGTCAAGTGCATATAATAAACGGTCTTAATTAAGTTGTCAGGTCGAATGTCAACATGATTTGATAGTGATCCCGAGACATAGATTGACATGGTTCTTAAGACTCTCCCTAAGATGTTCTCACTATTTATAATTGATTATAATCTACACGAGATGGACATGTCTCTATTGGAAGAAGCGTTACCGCATGTTTCAAATAACCTGGTTCCAGATTGTCCATAGAATCGAACAGTGATGACTTGGGAACCTCATACGGAACCAATAGTTGCTAATGAGGTAAATGAGTAAGTGATGCCCATAGACCCTCATGGAGAAATAGAATCAGAGTTAGTAGAGAATGAGACACCCAATGTTGTACCTTCACGTGCCCCTCACGTGAGGATAATGAAGAGGTAGGTCCAAACCAAGGACAGGACCAAGCAGTGGAAGGAGAGGAATGACCTTTGGTTAGACCGGTTGATTAGGCACCTTCAACTATTACTCGTAGTGAGAGGGTTTGAGACTACCTTCTAGGTACTTTCTCTATGGAGAGTCATATCAAGCGATTTTTACTAAGAAAGAAGAAGATCCCACTTCATTTAAAGAAGCGATGGAGGATGTCGACTTTAAATCATGGAAATATGTCATGAACTCAAAGATGGAATTTATGTATTCCAACAAGGTATGGGATCTTGTAAATGTACCTAATGGGATCAAACCTATAGGGTGCAAGTAGGTCTATAAAAGGAAAAAGGGTATAGATAGGAAGGTTGAAACTTTCAAAGCAAGGCTAGTTGCCAAGGGTTTTTCCAAAAGAGAAGGTATCGAATACGAATAAACATTCTCGCCTATTGCCATATATCAATTGCCGCTCATTATGATTATAAGGTTTGGCAAATGAATATCGAGACAACATTTTTAAATGGACGTCTTGACAAGACCATCTACATGATGCAACCTGAGGAGTACGTGAAGAAGGTCATGAAATGAAAGTTTATGAGTTGCAGAGATCCATTTATGGATTTGAGCAAGCATCCAAGTCTTAGAACGTAAGATTTGATCATATCATTAAGACCTAGGTTTTGACCAAAATCTAGATGAACCTTATGTATACAAGAGTTTGCAAGAGAAGAAAGTGGTTTTTCTGATTCTTTATGTAGATAACATTCTACTCATTGAAAATGATGTAAGGACATTATCATATATAAAGAAATTGTTGTCACAACAATTTGATATAAAGGACATCGGAGAAGCGAGTTATATTTTGGAAATTTGTATTTTACGAGAAAGGAAAAACGAATGGATAGCATTATCTCAAGTTTCATTTATTGACAAGATATTATCTAGATTCACAATGCAAAATTTCAAAAGGGACAACTTCCTTTAAGCTATGAAATTCATTTATCTGAGGAGCATTCTCCAAAGACTCCAACGGTGATAGATTACATGAAGAATGTTATTTATGCTTCGGTTGTGGGAAGTCTCATGTATGCTATGCTTTGCACTAGACCGGATATTTGTTATGCTATGGTTATTTTTTAATTGTTATCAGTTTAATCTAGGACCAGAACATTGAATAACGGTGAAGCATGTACTCAAGTACCTTTAGAAAACGAGAAATTATACACTTGTCTAATCATGACATGATCTAGATCCTATTGGATATACTAATTCTGATTTTCAATCTGATCATAACTCTAGGAAGTCTACATCTGGTTTAGTATTTACACTAGGAAGTAGAGCTATGGTATGGAGGAGTATCAAGAAATCTTGTATTGTTGATTCCATCATGGAGGCAGTATATGTAGTCTCTTGTGAAGCTACTAAAAAATTAGTATGGTTCAAGAAGTTTTTTTTTTGGATCTTGACGTGGTACATTTGTTAATGGAACTCATAACACTTTATTGTGATAATAGTTGGGTGGTTGCCAATGCTAAAGAATCAAGGAGTTATCAGTGTGGAAAGCACATTAAGAAGAAGTATTACCTTGTTAGAGAGATTGTTTATTGAGTAGACATAACAATTAGCAAGATTGTATCAGCGGATAATCTTGCGATCTGCTCACCAAGAGCTTACAGCTAAGGTTTTTTATGGGCATTTTGAGATGATGGGTATTCTTGATATGTCACGTATACTCTAAAAGGGCAAGTTGGAGATTGTTAGTTTGATGCCCTTTTGAGTAGTATTTTGTAAAACGGCATTATGAATTAACATTCGATTATTCACGTGTTACAATTTCAAACAATTATATAAGTTTTCATAATCATATAGGATGTTACAAATTGTATACTCGATGGTTCGAGTCTAGTGAGACACAATTCGTAACGTGATCAAAATATGTCGTTCACAATCGGTACATAAAGTTGGACGCTTTATGTTGATAAGATTACATTGTTCTTATTGAGATTGTCTAGATTTGAGAATAAGTACAATAATGTGTTTTTGATGCACACTGAATGGAACCGCGTAGATGACTCATTTGTGATCGCTTGAAATGAGACTCTACTCAATTATCAAACAAATCACATAAATCTTAAGCAAGCAATATACCTTTGATTACTAGTTCAAGGTCTTTAAGGTACTAATAAGTGAAGTCTTAATTAGAAGATTGTTTTTGTTGCTTTGGAAATTGGGCCAAAATATTTAGAGATCATATACTTGTAATAGTAGAACTTGTTAATCATCATGATAAGACGATCGTCACTCTAAGGTATTTTCTATTGGCAATTGAACCTGAGCCCAGCAGTTCGACGATAAGATCGTTGGACTCTACGTTGTGATTTGATCATTTTGTCGGCTTCAACATATTAACGGTCAAACACGGGTTGACTTGTGGAACAATAATCAGAGAATATTGTTATTGGATCATAATTTGCTTCCACAATTATCACTCGACTCGACAATACAATTTCGATTTTTTTGTAGAATAAGTCGGGATTAATAGATGTATTTCAATTGGTTAGGAGTTGACCCAATTAGAAATATCTATTGGAGTTTGAGTCTTGTGAGTCCGATTAGGTCTCTCTCTTGACTCTAATAAAACCGTGTGACTTAAATGGTTTACTACAACAAAGTCCAAGAAAATTTGTGCAATTATGAAACCCTAATTGAGTATTATAAACATGCCATTTGTGGGCACATTTCTCAAGTTTTAGGATTAACCACATTTTCATACTTTCTAAAAGAGAGATACCTAAGAAGAACAAGTGAGAAGATCTATAGGAGGAAGCACTTGGCTAAACCATTAAAAGCTCTTTCAAGATTAATATCTTACCCTTATGTGTGAGGATTTAAAAAATAAAAATAAAAATAAAAAAATCATTCAATGATCTCAATGTGATCTAAGATCAATTATTCACTTGAGTTTAATCTTCAAATGAAAATTAATTTACTCTTATGATGATTAAATTCAATAACCAACGGGAGATATATATATATATATATAAGAATGGTGTTGATGTATATTGTTTAAATGAATGAATTTAATTAAGATAATATTGGGATGAGATGTGAATGAAAATAGGATTTTTAAAAAAATTTAAAACTTCAATGAGGATGGATATAGAATAATGGTGGATGTAATAGCAGCTTCAAAATTCAATCCATATTTAATTGCAATCGCCTATTTAGTGGAAGATTAATAAAAACGGCAAGTAACCAATTTCATTGATAAGCATAAACGCAAAGTTTAATTCCATTACTCGACTTATACAATAATCAGTTTATATATACATAAACTATGAGTTTAAAATAAAAATTAAATTAACTAATGCCTAATTTCAAGCCTGTATGAAATTAAAACTTGAACCAACAAAATCACCTGAATCTTAAATCAAAAGATAACAAACGTAAATACATACTTATATAGATAATTATGATTATGAAAAAAAAAAAAAAAAACCCATGGATTCTTTTCCTTTTATGAGTAATGTTATTCATCCACAGTGGGGTTATAAACACAGTTTAGATGGTTCTAAATGATAGGTTAAATGAAATGTGAAATTAAATGACTTATTTAATTTCACATATCATTTAATGTCACACTAACGCCACTTAAACTGTTTTGTAACCCCAGTGAAGATGAATATCATTACTCTCCCTTTATTGATGTAAAAATGGTCGAACGTTTCGAGTTCTTGGTTGAGAATCAAATCTTCCTACTCCAACTAAATGTGGCTATGAATTCAAGGTAGGGGATGGGTTTTTCCATGATAGTAGCCCAGCTATGCTAGGGGTGAGCAAATTAATTGCCTATCTGACTAACAGGACCAACTCTGATTGACTTGAGTCGATTTTCACTAGTAAGTGAGTTTGGTCATGATCTTATAATTGTAAACTGATTTAGATCGGGTTGGACGGTGGTTTAGCAGTTAAGAATCGATCATACCCATCCAGAGCCCTCTAAAAAAATTTTAAATCAATTAAATCTAAAATGAAAATTGGCCCAAAAATCATTGTGTAATCTTTAAAATGTTTCTTTATATATTTTGCTGATGATAAGCAGACCCAAAAATAATAATAAAAATAAAAATTATTTGAAAATGGGCCCAAGCCCAAACCTATAGGCAAAGAAAAATCACGATTTTGGGCCGAAGCCCAAACCGACATAACTAAACAGAACCAACCAAAATAAATATCACTTTGGATCAATTCGGTTTGGTTGATTACTTGGGTCAGTATCAGTTTCAAGTTGGACCATAATTGATCCAACCCAACCCACCTCCACCCCAGCTACTTTTATAGGCTTAATTATCTTGTTATTTAATATCCAATAAGTTCAGTTTCTAAATAATACTATGCCCTAATGAGATCATCTTCGCTTAAAAGTAAATCATCTTGATCCAAGTCAAATCAATTTATTTAGGTTTTAACTAGCATCAAATCAATTTTCAAGCCTTAAGTTTAAAAAATGCAAAAATCAGGTATTTATTAATTAATTAATTATATTTTATTAATTAAATATATTAAAATCACAATTATATAATTCATAGTCACGTATACATACTTATGGGTCACAACTTATTTATTGGTCACATTTTATCAAATTAATTAGTCACAAATTATTTTTCGATCACAAATCATAAAATTTATTAAAATTTTCATAGATCACAAATCAAGAAATTAATAGATCACACGTCACAAATCACAAATATTATGAGTCACAACTTGTCAGTCAGTCACAAATTATTAAATTATCGATCACAAATTATTTTTTTATTGGTCATGTATTATTTATTTATCATAAATTAACTAATTTAATGGTCACAGTCGACCAAATAATTAGTAACCACCACCAACATTTGCGACCTCCTGCAGCACCACTGCCTTCGAAGCGTCGAACCACCACCACTGCCACCAAACCAGCGTCGTCAAAACCACCACCTCACCACTTCCTCCAGTAGTACCACTACCACTGTCGCCGCCAGAACCACCACCACCACCTCCCGACAGTAACACCACCTCAAACAAATCAACACATTGTAGAAAACACCACATCCTCGTATCGATCCACCACCACCTCAACGGGCCCATCGCTACCAACATTTCAACATCACTACCACCAACACCAAGATCCACCACCACCGCCACCAACAAAACCAATGCACACAACCACCATCTCATCTCACATATTTGTTTCGCTTATCGCAGATCTCCCCACCACGCCCACCACAGATCTACTATCATGCCTGTACAATTACAGTACTCCATAATTATCCATTTACACTCAGTACCTGACCAAACTCACAATCTACAGTCCACTACCAAAAAATACCCAATTAACCCAACCAATTAAGCTCAAAACCCTATTCATCATCTTCAACTTTCTACAACCCTAACTCTGTTTTCGTCGCCAACTAACACCGTTGTCTATTTCTTTGCTTTTTCGCCAGCTATTGTTTCGAACTTTCCTGACGCTGCCAAATCGCACCTCCAATCAGCCTCCAATCCCACCACAGATCCATCACCGTGTTCAAAATGTACGACCACCGTACACTGCACCACCCACAACACACCACCATCACCACAGTACACTATCACCCCATGCACCACCAACACCTCAAAAACCACAGCAAAACATGAGAATGAGAGGAGAGGAGAGGGAGAGCAGTAGCAGCGCTACCGCGCAATAGATGATGTCGGCGTGGTAGTTTGCGGCGCTGCACGACAAACGTGCGCAGCGGTGCTACTACAGCTACGAGGCATCGTTGCACCGATCTGTGCAGCTGTCGTCTAAGTGATCACTAAAGTCGGACCAGTCTTCTACTTGTTGACGAGTCGCCGAAAGGAGAGGATAGAGAGACGAGAGAGTCGAGACTAAGGAGAGAAAGATGGAGAAATGAAGAGATTATATAATTAGGGTTTGTATAAAAATGAAATGTCTGATTTTTGAAAAGTAAAACTTGATATTTGAAATTTGAAATTGAATCTTGAAAGCACTGATTTTGTGTAATTTTCACAAAAACAATTATTTGAAAATGGACCCAAGCCCGAACCTACAAGCAAAGAAAAATCACGATTTTAGGCCGAAGCCCAAACCAATATAACTAAACAATACCAACCTAAATAAATATCACTTTGGGTCTATTCGGTTTGGTTGATTACTTGGGTTAATATCGGTTCCCAACCCACCTCACCTCCACCCCCATCTACTTTTCTAGGCTTAATTATCTTGTTATTTAATATCCAATAAGTTCAGTTTCCAAATAACACTATGCCCTAAGGAGATCATCTTCGTTTAAACGTAAATCATCTTGATCCAAGTCAAACATCACTACTAACTTTTTTTCGGGTGAAACATACGTGGGTTAAATGTAAACTAAGTGGATGTAATTATCGAAAGACTTTGCTGCTACAAAAGTCATAAAGAAATTCTAAATGCTGCCTAAAAAAAAAAAAAGTGAGTTGATCATGATTACCATATCCCCAACTCCATCCATCATTTGTGTAATGTGTTAGTCCAATTTAACATATCTTTGCATCCTGTTCTTTTCCACTTCCACAAAGAAAAGTAATTTTTCAAGTAGTGCAAGTTCAAATACGTTTCCACCCAACTTTTTTTTCCAAGAATCTCTCTCTCTCTCTCTCTCTCTCTCTCTCTCTCTCTCTCTCTCTCTCTCTCTCTCTCTCTCTCTCTCTCTCTCCCCATAAGTGCGTGAATGTGTGTGAGAGAAAAAAGATGCAATGTCATGAGACAATTCATATTGGGTTCTTATTGATTAACGTTGGTGTAATAGGAATTGCTTGTAAAGTTGAGGCATAATGATGACACTTAAAATGGGGGTTGGGTTTCCACTATATTGTTCCACTTTTGCAATCTACATACTACTTAAAATTAGCACACTGTAGCCATTAGTGGGAGATAATGATGTATCTATGCACTAACCACAAAGAAATCAACTATGAATTTTCCACCATTTCTTTTCAAGTTATGCCATCCAATCATTATTCCTAGTTGGGCTTTCACTTTTAATTGATTACCAAGTAACAAAAAAAAAAAAAATTGTTATTAGACAAGATTGAATGGTACACCAAATTAATCTAAATAAAAATTTAACTTATTTCTCTTTCTTAATTATAGTCCACCGTCCAATTCTACGTAGGAATCAAATGTGTCTATAAACTTGTTCGCTTTGAACTAGGGGTTTCGAAAGACTTGAAATAACCAAACCAACCATATTCTCATCTATTAGCCAAATCGGGTCGAGCTTGCCAACCCGTCATGTTTTAATCTACAAACGAAAGAAAATAATATTCTCATTGATAAATTTATAAACAACATCGTTAAATTGTTTGGAAATATAAATAAGAACTTTACAAGTAGAGCTTACTAATGATAGAGCAATTCTTCTACTAAATCGAGCTGACTGACTATTCTCATGGGTTGCTCTTTGAACTAAATTGAAGTTAGGTGGGCTGGTTTTGGTAATGGGCTGATCGTTTCAAGTCTGAATTGCCCATCCATTTGACACCATTGCTTGGTTAGAAATTCAAATGGCCTTTTGTACTATATTTCTTATTGGTTATTAAACTTAAAAAAAAAAAATTAGATGATCGTCGAATTTATCAAATCTTTATCCCTTCCATCATTATATTACTCACTATTAGAAAAATCATATCGTATTTTTTTATAAATGCTTTAAATAAATAAAAGGTCTTTTTCTCTGATTTATAATCTACCAATAAAAATAATTCACATAAGTATTTTTTGTTTGTCACGTCAACGAGTCTGTCAATTTTTCTAAACAATGAGCTATTGAATGATGGATGAGATAATGTTTGATTAGTTCGTTGATCATTCAATTTTTTTTTATCTTTTTTAAAAGCTTAAATGGTCAATAATATTGTACCAAGTTGGAATTGTGATTTGGATTTTTTAACTCCCACTACTTTGAACTTTCATTCTATATCATTCAAGTTAACTTTTTAAAAAAGAAAAGGAATATAAATTCACCTATTGCGTTGTAAATAAAAGATTTGTCAATGGAAAGGAAGCATCATGAACTTGAAAAGTGGTGGTCTGACCAAAAATGAAACCCAACCATACGGGACAGGACCTAGAAAGTTAAGGTTTCACATCTCATAAAATGGACAGCATTTTGCTCTCTTTTAGAAATTGGGCCCACCCACTTTCATCAAAGATTGAGGACACGAATATGTGCCTAAATAGAGTAATTCCATTAAGGAATATCAGTCTAGATGACAACACTAATATCGTTAAATTACAAATTGAATTAAATACAAGAATTTAAGGCACATCTAATAGGACATGCTATTCAGAAATATCTAGATGGCAGCACTAATATCATTAAATTAATTGTTAAATTAAATACAAGAATTTATGACATATCTAATAGGACATATTACTTAAAGGTTGAACCCGAACCTTGAGGGGCCCCATCGCCCTGCTTCTAGAGTATCAGGAGGTAAATCGCAGGATGTGTCTCAGAAGGTCAGGGTATAAGAGCTTTCATGTTGATGCCCACAAAGAGTCCAATTTCAAACATTTGTTAGACAGGAATTGAACTCTCACACTGCGGCTGCCAACTCAATTGAGACTACCTCACTCTTGTCTTTTGCACCACTGAACCATGCTCCGAGGGGCTAATAGGACATATTACTTAAACTTGTTCAATTCCACGAGTGTTAGATAAAATTATTTACCAATAAGTAGGGATGTCATTTTTCTGTCCCTGGGCCCCACATGTGAAATTGGCTTAGAACACAATAAATGTGTTTTGTCATCGTTAATTAAATAATAGTCGGTAAGACACTTGGGCCTACATATTATTACAGGTGTTTAGTATCATAACACCGTAGTTAAATTACAAGTCCAATAAAATTGGTTAGTAACTTTATTCAATTAAAATATATAGACTATAGGGACATTTTAGGTGAGCATTATGGGATGGCTTCCATCTTTTCTAACATGAACACACGTTATTATCTAAATCAATCATTCAATCAACCTAGTCATTTCTTTTACTTTTCTAACATTCTAATAAAAAAGAAATGCCTCTTTTTTGTTTGTAAGAAGTTTTAAGTTGATTATTATTAAAGTATTTTTCTTCCTTTATTAATCATTGAAATTTATAATAATTTCGCAAATGTTTATTCAATTTTAGCAGTAAATATTATGTATGTTTTTTTGTTGACGAAACAAAGGACTTAAAGATATTTGCTTGGGGATTCGGGATTGAGTTTTAAGCTGTTGAGTAATAAGTAAAATTAAATGAATTATTCTATTTCACATTTTATTCAACTTATCATCTAACACCACCACATAAACTGATATTATAATTCCAGTAGGGTTAATAACATTATTCTAAACCATTGACAAACTCATTGTTGGAATTCAACAAAAAAGTTTGAAACTAATACGGCGAAACTCTTAAATCCCGGGTCCATTTTGCAGATCTCGCGATCTCTTACTATTTTTTTGTGATTTAAAAAAAAATAAAAAAAAAGTCAAATCGTCACAATTGACACGCCCTTGAATTGTTGAGAATTTTAATTGAATTGTATAGCTATCTTGCTTATGACCTCTAGTTTTGGGCACGCAACACCTTGTCCAACAATTAATGTTATAGCGTTTAATTCCTGGTGGCATACGCATGCAAGGGTTGTAGGCTAGTCACAATCAAATGTAACATTTGACAAGTACACTTATTAATTATTATATAACCTATAATTTTATTTTATTCAGTCTTGCTATATGTATATTAATTTTGACATCATGGATGACATTCTTGTGAGTTGACAGTTTTTTATACATTGATTTTAACAATATTTTATCGATGACACATATTTTGACAACTCGAGCAATTTCAAATACAGTGTCGTCTAAAAATGTACATCTAAATTAATTTGATAAAATATTATAAGAAATAAAGATACCACTCTATCAATTCCAAATATACAAAACAAACATTTTCGAAATAGCTTGAGCCCTTTACGAACTAAACATAATATAATTAAGTTACTAAATTTTTATTTTTTTTATAAAAAAAAGGGTACAATTTTCATTTATTTATTGTTATTTGTTTGCATATAACTAAATTATTGATTTGGTTAGTCACAAATGGTACCTAATTTCACTTTGAGGACATTGCACATGGTGCCTTCAAGTCCCAAAACAAATGCACGTTCAGTTTATAATTTAATTATTTGTGTCGTACACATTATACTTCATAATAATTTCCATTTTTTTGAAAAAGAAATTTTCTATCTTTTTTTTTATTATTATTTATTCGTTGTTTTCCTTTGAAATCACGCTGTCCTGTCTCGTGAATTTGCAGTTAGTGTTTGAAGGAAAATAATTAAAAATATATATATATGTCAAGAATTCTTAATTAATTTTCATAATTAAATAATAGAAAGAAAGTGAATAATATTTGAGAAAAATTAATTAAACCTAAGCCACCGCGAATCTTTGCGTGTCATGAACATGGAAGTAATTAGTCTAATTCGACATAATCAAATCGAGAATAATTATTAATTAGTCAATTAATTAGGCCACCCAACCTTATGAAATCTCCCACCTCTTCACATTAATTACTCAACATTCATTCATGCACAATGTTTTGAGCCAAAACGTACGACTTCCGCAAAAGATAATAAACAAATAAAAGACTTGCATTAAATTGAAAATAAAATATCTATATAATTTGAATTTCGAAGAAAGACTGTTGACAACAGATGAAAACCTTTTTTTTTTTTTTTTGCCTCCCCTCTATGGGCGGTCGTCCGTCGTCGTAAAATAATCCCCGTGAAACTTTAGGAAGAAGGGTAGATAAATTTCACCGATGTTTTTTTACCTTTCATAAGTGTAAGGCTCGTGCTCCCAACATATAATTCATTTTACGCATGCCTAGGGATTTCAACGAGCCGAGCCGAGCCCAGTCAAAAAAATAAGGCTCGGCCCGAGCTTTTGGTCCGAGCCTTAGCGGGCCGAGCCGAGCCCGGGCCGGCTAGGTTTTTTTATTTTTTTTAATGTCAAATCTACATTTTTTACTTAAAAAATTTAAAATTTGTACGGTTTATACGTATTATAAATTAAAGAAAAAAGTTCGGGCTCAACCCGAACTTTTTTGTACCGAGCTTTTTTGGGCCCGAGCCGAGCCAAGCAAAGCCTGGCCAAAAAAATGAGGCTCGGCCCGAGCCTTGTCTCGTTGTAACCGAGTCCAAGCCGGGCTCGAGCTTTTTCCGAGCCGAGCCCGAGCTGACGAGGCTTTTTGTCATCCCTACGCATGCCCCAGATTAACGAAAAATGTTTATTTGAATGTTTAATAGTCACATGATATCTCATCTTTAAAATGTTGGAAACGAACATATAGTAAGTCCACGATTACATAAGGAGTTAAGGACTTCCGATGAAATTTCTCTAAAAAATTACAGTCTCCCCGACTACATATTCGAATCAATCATATCATTAACATCCACAATTAATAAATATAAATTAACCTAGTTTTCCAAAGCTGATATCGTTTGAAATGAAACGGTATCGATATATTCCTAAAACGGTCACAAACGTGCCTTGATGGAATATTAAGTTTTTTTTCAAAATAAACAACTGAAGAGTTGAAATTCTTTTATAATTAATTAATTAATTATCAGTGAGCGCATGAAAAAGACAAATAAAATAAAGGAAGAGTACATAACTTAGAAGAGAGTGTTGGTCATAGAGAGACAAAAGTGTCCCAATTCAGTGGGCCCAATAAACAAGATTCTATCAAATGTTACTTTCATGGGGCCCATTATTCAGTGATCCATAACTATCTGGCATCTTTTTATTCTCTGTATCTTTAATCTTGGCCTTTATCATGTCGATACTTGATAGATTGACAGGTAACTAATCATGTATTTGATATGCCTTTGGTGAAATTATATTATAATCATCCGAACTAGGAAATATTTTAGGCACCTTAGAAGGAATTTCTTAAAGCATCCTGGATTAAAAAACTTATCGATGACTCAAATTGAAAATCTGGCAGTGCCATTATTATTGGGTTTTTCCCATTTGTACAGAAGAAGAAACAAGAGAAATTGGCCAGTGGGCCCCACAGTATATTTGAATATTGCAAAAAATGACGAGCCTCACTTACTTATGTATGGTCCGGTATGTTTCTGTGGTATACAATTTCTGTAAACCCAACAGAATTCTTATTATTGTAACAAATAACAATTGTAATCTTCTCTTTACTTTCCTTTCCTTTCCTTTCATGCCTTCAACTCTTTTGTTGCTATCGACTTGCACGTGATAAAATAAACCAGTTTATCCATATTATATATGTCATTCCAAGTCCATTTGTCCAATTCCTCTCTTATTAGTGGCAAAATAGATTCAATTTTCTCCACAGCTACTAATTCATTGTCACCAATACGATGGAAGAAATGAATTTTATGTCGTTGCTTGAACTTTTCCAACACTCCTTAAGACAATTCAAATGAGATAGTTTCGGGAGAGGGTTGCTTTATAAAAATATTTCTTTATATTTTAGCAATTCACCACTTATATTGGCATGCTCTTGAAGACATAATAATCATTCAAAGCTTTGTCCCTATTCTCTACTCATACCGAAGTAGGTTCGGAAAATCTTTGATTATACTAAATAACAACATAACGCACGAAGTTAATAATAAGACTGAAAAAATCCCAATTTGAAACTCTAGCCCTATGACACTAAAGTTTAACTAGATTTGTTGTAATATTGTCTCAAAATGTACAAAATCGTAAACTGCAAGAGTAAAGCACTACAAAAATGAATAGAACAAGAGTAAAAAGACTCTTAACCTTACCATGATCACGCGATTTCTTCTTATTCTTACTATGATTACTCGGATCTTTTTGTACTACTAGTTTTTAATACAAAATGGGAAGGAGAAGATGAAGGATGCCCACAAGCTCAAGCAGAGCCTCATTTTTTTGGACGGACTCGGCTCGGGCCCAAAAAAGCTCGAGCCGAGCCGAGTTTTTTTTTTGGCTCGTGGTTCAGCTCAACTCGTTGACATAGATACAATCAAGCTTGGCTCAACCCACTTAACGAGCCAGTTCATGCTAATAAATAGGTCAGCGTGATCTAACTCACTTCAAAAAACCTAGACTCAGTATGCCCCATTAACTCATCCCATGGTTGGTTGAGTTAGCTCACGAGCAACTCACAACTCGCATTCTTTTTCTTCTCTTTTTGTAAAAATTAAAAATTACCCATTTGCACATGTAGTATAATAAAGACAAAAATCTATAAAAAAAAAAAAATGGTTGACCTCTAATCTCAGCTCCTAAATCGATTTGACGAGCCTAATCCCGCTTAGGACTCACGTCGAGATCAACTCATCTATAGGACAAATTGAGTCACCAAGCGGCTCACTCCAAGTAACAACCCTAGAAGGGGAGGTCTTTGGCATGGGTATTGGTTGTGGAGGTTTAAGTGGTAGGTTTTGGAAGTTTTGGTGGGGATGCAGGTTTGGACGATGATTTTCCGATAAGGTAGGTTGTGGTTGGTAGTAACCGTGGGTGTAGTGTTGCCAAAGTTGGTAAGGATGTAGTTTGGGGAGGAAGACTTTTTTCGTCAATCTTGCTTGGTGTACAATTTTTTTTATAACATTGTTGACAACTTGTAACGTTATCATTGAACAGTTTAAAAAACAAATTAGCTTTTCAACCAACGCCTCTTTGACACGTACAACATTGTGAACAATATTACAAATTAGGGCTGGACATGGGTCGGTTCAGTTCGATCATAACCGAACCGACCCAAATCTTCGGATATTTAATAAATTGAACCGTCGGTCCAAATATAATTATGGAACCGTTCGGGTTCGATTCGATTCGGTTTCGTACCATAATTAATTTTTTTAACATTTACAACAACACTACATAAATACAACTAATGACATATTCATTCGTAACTTTTACAAATTCACGTAGCCTGATTTTTTTATGCTTATACTGCACTCAGTGATCTAATTAGTAGCTACAGTCGCCGGTGAAATGAAGGAGTTTCAAAATCGATTTGGAAATGAAAATGTAGGTTTTAAAATTATTAAATGATTTTGGTTCAAACGGGAGTGGACGTACTGCTTACCAAATAAAATTGGAATTGAAAGGGGAAGAAAGGCCCAAATGTTGGGCTAACAAAAAATTAATTTGGCTAAACTTGGATGATTTGTTTAATTAATTTGCTAATTTGTTTAGAAAAATTAAAATAATTTAATTAATTCAATATAAAAAACTAAAAAAATTATTTAGATTCGGTTCTTATTCGATTTTTCGGTTTTTGGGCTAGAACCGAGAACCAACTCAAATCCATCGGTTCTCGACTCAGATACCCGTTCGGGTATTTAACTTATGAAGAACCGCTCGATTCGGGTCGGGTTCGGTACGGTTCGATTCTGTTCGAAAGTTTTGTCCAACCCTAATACAAATGGCATTGTCATTTTTTCATTATGTCTCTCTCTTTTCCATTTTTTTTATAGTTTATTTAAATTAAAGGATAGAATTATCTTTTTACATGACCTTAACAGCAAAAATGAACGGAAATCTTCAGGAGGGATGATAGGAGATAAGAAATGAAAGGTTGGGGATGAGAGAGAGGATAAAAAAGAATAAGAACAAAATTGCTTAAAATGGAAAAGGTCCCCACAGTGAAATTTACCCTATTTAAATCGTTGTAAAGTTAGATTGCTACTCCATAATGATTTTTTATATTTAGCTTATGTTTGGATCACGTTATAAATTATTATTTAACCAAATAATTTGAGAGATTTAAATGTGATATTCACTTTTTTATCACTCGTTTTATTTATTTATAAATTAAGTGCATGTTCGGTAAGGTTTAAAATCCAATTAAAATTGAAAATATAACCGTTATTGGATCTCACTCGTCTAATAAAAGTCAACAATAACGACTAGTTTTTCAATTTTAATCCGATTTTAATCTCTACCGAACTCACTCTAAATCATTTCTAAACACTTTCTGACAATGTTCTAAATGATGGGCAAAGCGTGGCAAAAATGTCATGCCTAGGCTTTAAGGACACCCAGGCTCGCCTTGGCAAGTATTATTATTGTTGTTGTTGAATGTTGATGATGTTATTGTGTTATTGTCGTCGTTATTTTACACTACATAAAGTTTTCAACTTTTAGGTCAATGGATTGATAGGTCCAAAAATTTAAAATGATAGATTTTTTCAAATTTTAGGCCTTGAAAGACCCAAAAGATGCTTGCCCAATTATTGGTCGACTAATTTATTGAGGGCATTTTCAAGATTTTTGTTGTAAACTTTCGATGTAGGATAAGAATCGTTTTGGTTTGGCTGTAGTACATTGTACATTTGGTTTGATTGTATAATGTATATATTGTATTTGTGGTTTGGTTAGAGTATATTGTACCTTAGATTTGGCCGTAGAAATAATTATTTATATTTTATTAAGTTGATTAATTATTTTCTTATCTTTTATGAATTAATAAAAATTAAAAAAAAAACTCTCCAAATATTTCAATTAGCACTATTATAATATATCTTATTCATTGTTCGAAAATGTATTTATTTTGTTAAGCCCGTATAAATGTATTTGGTACTATAATTTATATGTATTATTAAATAATTTTTAATTTATTAAAAATTAAAAAAAAAAAAAAAAAACTCTTTTTTTACGCCCAAACCTCGTCTAGGCATGCATCTATTGAAACTTGACATCTACGCATTATCACGCATTACGCTTTTTAGAACACTACTTTCTAAACAAGTTCTTAATTTTTTTTTGAAAAAAAAAATATTTGTATATATCAATTTATACTTACCACGCGGTTAAAAAAGTATGGCTTTAATTCGAGGAGTAGTACAACTAAAAGACTAAAATGCGCCCATATTATCGCTGTTCACACGTGGTGGGCTCGAATGCACCATCAATATGTGTGGTTGAGTCTGATGGGTCAGACCAAGCCACTTGACACGTGCTAATGCTATCCCATAATTATATTGAAGCTATCTGCCCAACCCATATGCAACTGTACTTGAGCCGGTGGTCCAGATTTTGGTCCTCTTTCATAAATTTTGCTTCTGTTTTCTAATGTCTAACAATTTACTAAAATCTTGTCCTATACTAATTGTTTGGTCTCAATTTAACAAATGTATATCTAGGCTAGAAATTTTGCATTTTTATTTATGATGCAAAATTATGTAAAAAAAATAAAATAAAAAAAGATAGAGTGAAGAAGAAGTGTCAAGCTCTTAGATCAAAGTCTATAGATCTAGTAAGAACATAATCTTACTAGGTCAGTGACGTCTTTTGAGTTTCGATTGGGGGTAAATAGTGAAATTTAAGAAAATAAAAAAAAAATTGAAGTATTTATCATTTTTCTATCAGACATTCACGATAATATTATTTTTTCAATAACAATAAGAAAAAAAAATTATGGTTGAGCTCTTCAGAACTCAAAAGAATATGTTTGGATGGATAGAAGATAAGAAATTGTTCAAAAGAAGGAAACAATTTTTTCTCGAGCATATAAGTTGTTCAAGCGGCAATCTCGCGCTGGCAAGCAGCAAACGGCATCGACGACACTCAGGCGTTGCTTGTATGGCATTCAAGCGCCTCGTTTCTGGTCCAATTTGATTCCAAACACATTGTATCATATATGGCGCCAGGGCGCCAGAATTGGACGCCCAGCACACAATCTTTGTCCCGAAACATCACAAAACAAATTTTAACCTCCTTAACTCCTTTTTTAACAAAAAAATCAATGCCCATCGAATTTGGGTCACATATTAATAAATCTCCACATTAACACAAAATTCAATGCAATGAACGAAACTTTAAAAAATTCTCCACCTGAATACAAATTCTACTATAGGGGAAACCAATGTCTTCCAAACAAAACAAAAAAAAAAAACTCCAACCCAAAATTTCTCCTTCTTCCACAAAATCCAATTAAGGCAAACTCAATAACTGAAAATCAATTGAATTCAAGTACTACTCTATAGAATTACCTCAGGTTCCAAAATTGCTCAAATTATCACCACAAGCAAAAAAATCACAAATTACTAAACACGACAGAATCACCATGGCAAATTGCTTCTACAAAAGGTTTTTTTTTTTTTTTTGTCAAACTCAATACTTTCAACTACACTTAAAGCATACGTCACTAAATCAACTTTCTCGTACCTTTGTGGAGGCTTAATATCTTTCGTGTATTTATTTTTAACAATTGAATACGATGATACCGTTGGTGGTGGCGGCAAAGCGACATTACACATAACTTCTAAACTCAATTAAGATGTATTCTTCAATATAGACCCCCAAACCAAAATCCAATTGTACTATACCAAACTGAATATCCACCAATGAACTTAATTTATGTTGATTGGTCTCCAATGATTCTATAGGCAATACATATAATTGGGACATTCTATGTACCTGTAATACAAAACGGGCACATTTATTAACCTTAACAATGTACTTGTACCATTTTGAATCAAGAGTACTCAAAAAGATAGATTTCTTTTCAAATCTAGAACATGCTATCAAGTTTTCTAATTGTTCCATCAAACATCTTAACTACGACCCTTCTAAATATCAACTATCTTACAAAGTTCATTGTTACCCCATTACCAGGACACATTTTGAAATTGTTTCATATGTTCAAAATAAATCTCTATTGGGACACGCATAAAAACTGTAAGTTGTATTAAGAATCCAATCCTTGTCAGATTTGGAGTCGTCATAAAAAATAATCAAAAGTTCTCCATCACTATAGCAATTTTTCTGTAATGTCAGCTTCACCTGAGGTTTCCGGTTACTTTCCTTTATGATTTTCCATCATTTTTTCTCTATTATGCAACTTATAGTAATCTTTCTTAATGTGCCCATTTTTCTTCACAATAGTTACAAATTTTATTACTGAACTTAAATTTCAAACTACCCTTCTCATAACTATTATTAACAATAAGGCATTTTCCTTTAGCCTGAGATCCAACAAGAAGTTTCATCATCTCATTTGAAAACAAATTATCATATACTTTTACAACGATGAAAGTATCACGACTATATAATCGTGCCTTTAAACGATATATATATATGAAGCGGGCAGTGATCACAATAAAATCAAACCCAAATTCGCAACAATTTTTTTAAAGAAAGTAAGGTGATTTTCTGAGAATGTACATTCTATCATACGATGAATATACAAACGATGTTTCAAATGCAATTTGCTAGTTAGGCTTTTCCTCATTCATAATTCCACCAACTTCACCCATAATGCAACTGCAGTTTTCTCTTTCAAAACGTTATGAAGAATATAATTCGAGAGATGAAAATGAATATGTGATATGATCTTTCAATATTTATATTGTTTCTCCTCTATCGACCAATTTGAAGGTATTTTATCAAATCCCAACAAACTATTGTCTAAATCCATTTGGGTGAGCACTACTTGTATATTCACCGTCATAAAGATAATATGGTGCTATGATCCAAAAGTGGAATATCATATATCACGGTTGTTAAGAATTAGTGACAAGATTATATGACACAATATGAAGTAGTAATCACAACACAAGAAAATCAGCAGAGGAAAGAAAAATTCACTACTAAGAATAAATAATACAATAATATTATATTTACAATATTGTCCAACTTGTTTCAAAATCATGAATCACATGAACCATATATAGAACCCAAAAGAAAATATTTGGATGGAAAAATATCAAAATTGCGTAAAAAAGAGAGGAAAGAATCAAATTTACGCCACTTGAGCAACAATCGCGCTCCATGCGAGCTACGCACATCACTTGAACGATAAGCGGGCGGTAGTGGCAGCGTTCAGACGCTGCTCTATCCCAAAATATCCTAAAACATATTTTTGACATCCTTAACTCCTTTTTCAACCAAAAGCGTCAATACCAATCGAATGTGGGTACATATTAACACGAACAATACATTGATTGTAGATAGCATAACTAGAAAAATACTTTTTATTTATTAATTGTACATACTGAATAATTATTTCTTTATTATGTAAAGTCTATAGATTAAATATTTAAATAAATTGTTCGGGAACAATCTTTTACGATAAAAATGTATTGATCAAAATTTATTTGGTTAAGACATTAGAATATGACACGTTAATATATTAAATATGTATAGTCTTAAAAATAAATAAAATTATTATTTTATCTAAACAAAAGAAATGTAATAGTAAATAAAAATTAAGAAAAAAAATGTCACATTAACCATTTAAAAAGAATCTTTAAATTATTTACAAATACATGGGTAGGACTATTATTTTATTATCAATTTATATGCGTAATTAATGCAAATTTCATTTTTCTATTAAACTTGAAATTATAGCTTTTTAAAGAAGTCAAATTAGAGCTCTCAAATGGAGTAGGTATTTATTTATTTTTATTTTTTTAAGTTATTCCTTTAGTCAATATGTACTTCTTTGACCTTCTTAAAGTTAGTATTTGAAAAAAAAAACGTAAAGTGGGACTAAGTGGAGGTAAAAATTCAAACTTTACTTTAAACGAGCCTAGACGAGAGTTAGGCGTAAAAAAACGTTTTCTTATTTATAATATTATTTTAAAGTTTTAATCATTTTAAAAATTATTTAATAATTAAAATAATACATATCAAACATCTAAAATTATAAAATACTATATTTACTTAATAATTCATACCATTAGTCAATTATACAATTTTCAAGTTTTCGAAATGTAAAAATTAGAATATTTTTTTATAGTTTCTATTTTCAACTAAACAAGTCATACTTTTAGAAAACTGCTAAAAGTACTTTTGAATTTGCAAAGATAATTATATTCATACCACAATTTTTATTTTTTATACAAGATTTTAATTGCACTTAAAGTCCTTAATCTTTGCTCATTATAACACTTATATCCCTAACAAATTTTCATGTCATTATTATTTTCAAAATTTTCATTAGTTAACTCATTTTGTAATTAATAACAGTTTTATATCCAAAAGACATTGAAATTGTATAAAACAGCTTACTTTTTCATCATATTTTGATATAAATTATCATTAAGGACGAGACATACTAATTAATGGAATGTTGAAAATAAGAATTCGACTGAAAAAAGTTAAGAAAATAATGAGCAAATATTGAGAAGTTTAACTACAATTAAAATGTAGTGTATAAAATAAAAAGTGTGCTGGCAATATAACCACTCATTTCCAAAAGTTCCAATTTGACGGTCATTTTTGGAAAGAATGAATTTTTGAATAGTAAGTTTTTGAAAAATGTGTGATTTTAAAGTATGAAATTTTTTGAATTTTTGTGAACAATATTTTATTGTGAGAATGCGTGATTAAAAACGAGTATGAGAAAAAAGAATTTTGAAAGAATAATTACCAAACATGGGTTAAAGCAATAAATCAGAAATTTACTATTCAAAAACTCATTAAAGCAATAAATCAAAAAATTACTATTCAAAAACTCGTTTTGTCACTATTAAGTAATAAATATTATCGACGTAACATTTCTTATGTAACAAGATAATATTTATCAAGTTTTTTTTTTTAATCATTGATAAGTACAAAGAAAAAGATATCTCAAAGGATTTAATTATCGACACAATTTTTGTAGTTAAAAAAAGAATAATTGATTATCTGTCGACGAACAATGATCGAACCATCTGGATAATCACGATGACATTGTCGTCATTATTCGTGGATGTATGTGCAGGTTTTAGTCAATAATGATATTGTCGTCGATAATAACGTCTGAATCTAATTTTCATTAGGTAGCATCTATGATTCTATTATCGATCATTTTCTTCAATTAATTTCTTACAAAATATTTCGTTTAAGGTCCCTAAATTGTTTTAGCCGTCTTTTGTCAGGGAGGTCCATCTACTCTAATTTTCCTAACGTTTGACTGCCAAATTAGGTTGAAAATGCGAAATAGTATCATACATTTGAATCGAATTCTTTCATTTACTGTACACAAACATGAAAGAGAAAAAGCAAAATAATAAAATTTCATTGAAAACTTTTAGATAGCAATAATTTTATGGACATCACTGTGACAATATATAATATAATTCTTGGAAAATGACTTGTATTTAAGCAGAGTTCACGTGATAATGGAAAAGTTGAAGAATCTAGAAAAGGTTATGCAAAGTGGCAAAGGCAAGTCAAGAAAAAATTCCTACAAATATGACTTTTAAGATATCTTTAGATAGAATAATAAAATTGGGAGCCATCAGAATTGAAGTGTGTAACGAGGAAAATGTGAACAAGTAATATGCCCCGTCCCATCACGAGAAAACTCGACCAAGAAACTCTAATGGCAACAGCACCCTTGCTTAGTCATGATTCATGTTTTTTTCGAAAGTTTATCCCAGCTGCAGTGAAAAAATTGCAGATCAATACTATGCCCCTAGGAATTAAAATCATTTTTTTATTAAATCTTGATAAATGTGTGATTGAAAAATCGTTAGCCGTAAGAAATGAGTGGTTAAAATTAATTATTGACTTTTAATCCCTGCCAAACAAGGGCTATCGTCTGCAGTACAAATATTTGAAACCATTAATTCGAGTGAATGTCAATTTTGTACAATCCTATGCCAAACAAGGGCTATTGTCTGCACGGCAAATCGGTATCAATACTATGCCCTTAAGAATTAAAATCAAATTTTTATTAGATCTTGAAATAAATTAGAATTCATAATAATTTAAAATTAATTAAAATCTCAATTGAGGACATGTAACTAATCAAATGAGAATTTAGTAAATTTTAAAACATTTTTTTAAATTTACGTGTCCCCGATAACTTATGGATTTACAAGAATTTCAATGAGATTCTTATGAATTATACAGAAACCAATTCAAATTCATGAAATGAATTAGAATTCATAATAATATAGAATTAATTAAAATCTCAATTGAGGACAGATAACTATCATGAATTATAAATGAAAAGGCGGTCGATTCTATTTTTATAATTTTATATTCAAACTTCCAAAGGAAGATTAGGTTGGGCTAAAAGGGTAGGGCATCCTTTATAACATGACAATGTATGAAATACTTTTGCTTTCGCATCACTTTACATTGCCTGAAAAAGTTAGGAGATCAGCCTTTAATTACCTATGCAGGAATCAAACTACCCAAAAACAATTCTACATTTTTAAGCATCTTATACATTGACATACCACCTTGCACCCCCACCCCACCCCACCCCACCCCACATCAATTATATATATGAAATTGATCCCACCAATACGTACTACTGTTTCAATATTTTCAACATATTGACATCAAATAATCCTCCATTAATGAGCACAAACGCTCGTGATTCGTAATCAATGCCCACTACCTAATAATAATTCAAAAAACGGACCACAACCATATAGGGTCAAAATTAAATTAAAAAGGTGGCAAAGTTGACCATTTTTACCGACTAATCAACCACTATATCAACAAAAAGATAAAGGGTCTCGATAAAATTTGTTACAAAAGGTAAAACCATTGTCAAAGATGCCCTTTCACACTTTTACATTTCTAGAAAAATTCTGTCATTTAAGTATAAAGTATATATGCACTTTTATTCAAATGTTTCATACATTGAACTTTGTATAAAATGAGCCAAGCTATGCATACACCAAAATTGATAACTTTGTTTACATTCACGCGAGTTGATAGATTTTGGTGTATTGGGTTTTAGGGCTCGTTTGAGCCTCAATTTTATTTTATTTTTTTTTAAAAAATGTATTTTGCAATAATGTTATAATGAAGAATGTGTGATTAAAAAATAATGAATAATTTTTTGTTTACAAGTAATATTATTTTATTAAAAATGTGTAATTGAAATTATATTAAATCACGGTGCAAGAATTCATTTTGATGGAAAAAATAGGCTCAAACAAGAGCTTAACACATTTTTCAAACAAAGACCAGATTTGTGACACATAGTGTGGTGCAAACTAAGGTGTACACAAAGAGCGTAGAAGTAGATTAATTCGTATAAAATTTACTATTCATTTAACTAATTCTTCTTTGTAATATATCGACGACGTTTGACCCTCGTTTTCTGGGGAAAATAAGTTTTGGAATAGTAATTTTGAAAAATTGTAGTTGAAAAAAAGTGAGAAATTATGAATTTACTTGTAAATTGTTTTATGAAAGAATGTATGGTTTGAAATGAATTTTAGATAAAATGAGTTTTGAAAAAGTGATGCTCAAACACAAGCATGTCGAATAAAAAAGAATAATTAATCGAGATATTTCATTAAATAAAAGAGGGGAAGGAAAGCATAAAAAAGAATAAAAATTTCATAATCTAATTTTGTTGATTAGAGAAATTTACAGAAGATTTTGAAAGAATGTACAACCAAAATGCGTCTTTCTTCTTCTTCTTCTTCCTCCTATCTATGTGTACCTCTGCATTGATCAAGAAGAAATGTTAACGTGCAATGTGCCAGTCATGGCACAGTTGCACACAGGGCAAGCTTTCAGGCCATGGCACCCACTCCCACAAATGTAGCAAAGGCATAGGTGCCTGCACGGCATCAACAAAACCGTCGACTCTCTTTCCTCACATCTCTTGCACGTCCGGTCACTGAACGGCAGGATTTTCCCGCTGTCTGCAACCTCGTTGACAATTTGGATATCCCTTCCATAGCCACTGCTGCCACAGCAAGACTCAACGTCTTCCTCTACCACCTCTGGTGGGCCACCACCACCTACACCTCCGCCGGAGTGGCGCTCTTCGCTAACTTGAGCCAGGACTTGTTCAAGATTTGTCCGCAGGGACATAGCCGTGGCCTCATTTGTCTGTGCCATGTCTCGCCATAAATGGTTTTCTACATAAAGACTCTTTACTCTTTCTTGAAGAACCAGATTCAACTTGGCCATTTTCTGAATCTGGTCGTCTTTTTCCTTTAATTTCTTCGTCACTGCCTCGCCTATTGTTGCTAACACAGCTCTTGTGTGTTGCTTTTGCCTCTCTTCTAGTTCCACTCTAAGTTTCTTAGTCTGCAAATTAAAAAAAGTAAAATTAATATTCCTGCATTGCGCGCATGCACAGAATCACATGCATGTAAACAGAAATTAAAGACTCACATGTTGGGAAATAATATTATCGATTTCCAATTGGTGCTGTTGCATTTGATGCAAAACGCCTTCACCGGCGAAAGAAGGGAACTGCGAGATGGTATTAACTTTCTGGGTGGCCGGGCTGGAATTCGATACCTCATAAAACTGATCCATTGAATCCCTACCACGCTTCCGAATATTGCTGTCGGTAATCATTGACGTTTTAGCCTGTGAGTCATAAACCGGAACAAGATTTCCCGGCAGAGCTTGGCGAAAACCGAATCCTGATGAGCCCCTCTGCGGATTCACTGCAAAGGCGTTGTTGCCATGGCTGGAAGAATTCATCAAATCTCTGTAGGAGTAACAGAAAATCAAAACATAGAAAATAGAAAACAGAGAGATTGACACAGATCAAGAAATCATTGCAGACAAAATGATTTTAAAGCGTACCCGTTTGAGATAAGTTGTGGAGGAAAAACATTGAGATGCCCTGTTTCAATGGCCATTGGAACTCTGATAATTTTTTTCTGTTTCCTGAGAGAGAGAGAGAGAGAGAGAGTAGGGAAGGAGTGAGTAGGGAAAATGAATGGGTGTAGGAATTATTTAAGGCTTCAGTTTTGGGGAAAAAGAGAAGTCAAAAAATGGGGGAGAGAGAGTCGTCCATATTTGCTCATCTCATCTGTTAGGTTAAATACAGCAAATCACCTTTAAAAAATAGTAAAGGTGAAAAGATGATTAATAAATGCAAAATCTTGGTTAATTTTTTATTTATTAATTTTTGGTCCACATTCGCCACCCAAAACGTAAATCACCCTCAATTCCAGATTCTTCTTAATTCATAGAATAATAGCAATCTCGTTCTAACGTTAATATGCTCTATTTTAAAAAATAAAGTAATGTCTAAATTTCCTCAAATACTATTTAAAAAGGACCCTATCAATAAGAGACATTATCAATTAAGAGGCTTTTTCGATGACTTGACAATTTATTTGATTATGTTTTCATTTTTTAAATCTATTTTATTTATTTTTTAGGGTAGGTATAAGATTTGTAGGCTAATAGGGTGTGTTGATGGAACTCATTGAAGAACAATTTTAATAATAATTGTCTTCTCATTCAACATCAATATAAGTAGGCTGCGATCCATTAAATACGCTCAAAGATTTTCCAAATAAATTACAATTCTTTGAATTTCTAATCATTTAAGTAATGATATCTCGAAAAATGCTTATTGTGCATCATCATTTACAGATTAATGGGGCGATGATAAATTGAGTTAAAATTTGTTCACCGCTTAAACAGTTGTACTTTTGTAATGTGGGTTAATAGCAAAAAAAAAGTTGGAGGTATTTATTATTATTATTATTTGGTGAGTGAGATTTTGATTCAATTAAATCTTGTAACACATGGGTGACAATTGGGTGACTGGGTTATCGGCTTGCCCACTTGGCTCGTTTGTTCTAGATTTTTTCATGAAAATTTTATGAAACATCATGAATTGTTAAGATTTTTATGTCAAATCATTAAAAAAAATTAATTAATGCGAAACATATCTCGACTTTTTGATGAGCCGTGCTCTTGGACCGAGTCGATTGGGCTCGACTCCGCTTTGCTTAGCCAAGTTCAATCCATTGACATCCTTATCGTTTGTCATTCATTAGTAATAAAATTATATAAGTTGAAATGTTAATATAGCACCATCACGATATCTCAAATGCAGATAGAAATTGACACCAATCCATTTGTCTCTCTTATCCGATCAGCATCCGAATAATACAAGTGGTATATATATATATTACAACGTGTGCATATAGAACAACTCCATACAAGTTTTTCTGAATTTGAGATGTGAGGGACAATTTCGGAAATTCATGGTCATGTGGGGATGATGGTGAGTCTGGGGTGACGACGTGGTTGACGTGGCTGTGAGTTTCGATGCAGTAACTGACATGCTGGGTCTCCGCCACGTTGCAATTGCTGGTACTGGACCCCACCTCACCGTACTCAGTCAAGTCCAAGGTACCTTTCAAATGATGATTGTCCGAAGAGCGTTCTGTTTGGGAAACGTAAAGGGAGAGGGTTTTGTGGGCACGTGCGAAGGTGTGTGCGGATCAGATCCGGACAGGAACGATTATTGTAATTTTCTTAAACGGGTCAAAAATTAAAGAGGTGCGTGGGTCCCGTTGCCTTTCTGTTTTCATCTGCAGTTTTGCCGGTTTGGGTACTTTGTCCCCATTTCCTTTAACTGCTGTGTCTGTCAGTGAGCAATAATTGTCTGCAGCTGCGACGATGAATTCATTTCTGTGAATTCACTGTAATCCGTTGATTTAAGGGACCGTCAGATGGGTAATTGTTAAAATCCGATGTGGACCCTTTAAATAGTATAGAAGGATTTTTTTTTATTTTTTTTTTCCTATTAAAAATTAAATTATTCTACGTGTATATCGGAATTTATACATTAGTGTACATAATGTCCAGCGACATTTCATCATTGACTAGTGAAATAAACTTTGACATTATGTACACTATTTGTCATCCTTGATATACGTGTAG
The DNA here is from genome assembly GCA_019097785.1 of Fraxinus excelsior. Taxonomy (NCBI): domain Eukaryota; kingdom Viridiplantae; phylum Streptophyta; class Magnoliopsida; order Lamiales; family Oleaceae; genus Fraxinus; species Fraxinus excelsior. The sequence continues at coordinate 35,215,334 of CM032624.1, read as the reverse complement.
CAAAATCCTTCGAGATTAGGGAATGAATGACTTTTCTATTGAACCCATTTTACTGATATGATTCATCAATACTTTAGTTACTTTAACTGATAGACCAATTACTCGAAATTCTTGAGCATTCATAATTATGAGACACTGAATTATTTATAAATTATTTTGAATTACAAATTTCAATATATGCATAAATTCTATCGATTTCTATCTATTTATAAATTCATCCAAAATGGAGGCTAAAATTACACTACTTTTAATTAACATTTAACTATTCACAAAGTATTATTTTAGTAATTTGAAATCATTATGGACAAGTTTTTAATAAATTATAAGATATTTTTCCTAATTATTTCTTATAGTTATGTGTTTGGTGTGCTTTTTAATTTTATATAATTTAAACAAAGTTATACATTGGTAATGCAAATATAATTTCACGTTAGACATATTTATATGATGGGATTTCACTTTATAAAACTCATGTTTATCCCTCATTTTTTTTAAATTTATTTTTCTTTCAAACTCATTTTCAACTTTTAACAGTATATTCTCCTTGTAAATAGTTTTTTTCGTGGATTCATAGTTTTTTTTTTAACTTTACATTCTCCGATATTTTTTTACAAAATCTTTAAATATCTCTACCGAACAAGGGGCAAATGACCTTTAAGAATTTTCTAAATAATAAAAAATTAAAATCTCACTAATGCATTATCAAATATTTATATCAATTTAAACTAAAAAAAATAGCATAAATCTCAATTACTATCTAGAACAAAGACGCGTTTCGCCGACTTAAAAAAAAAAAAAAATTAAGACCATTCACAATCAAATCAACTATTATTTTACAAAAGTTTTAAAAGTAGTAAATTTGTTTAACTATAAGAACAAACAAAAATGGTGGGACAATTCAAATTTGACTTTTTCATTGTTTTCTTATATTTCTATTTGAATAATTGTCTGATAAAAACAAAAAAATGATGCAAATATTACTTTAAGGAAAGTGTAGAGCCAAGATTGATCAGGGCATCTTTTTTTCGATCGAAGTGGCAAGCAAGTAAATAAATAAGCGGTTCCATTTGGGTTTGAATAAAAGCCAAAAGAGATGGTGTCAATGGTGAAGAAATGTTTGTTGGAGAAATAGGTAGGATGATGGGGTGGGCATGGCGTTGCATGTCACGCCAATTGTGACTTAGTAATAAGGACAAGCCTAATAAAATTGTTTAGTCAAACGTAACGCATGGGAAACTCCGGAAAAAAATCCTTGAAATCATGAAATATCGTCTTTTATTTATCATTACATAGAATGATCTCGAACCCTTGAGAGTAAAATATAAATTTTAGGAAACTTTATTCGATTTATCGACGTTGAAATATGGATGTAAGCATCGGCGAATTCAGGATTGGATTAAAAAAAAAAATATCAAATTGGACTAATATGTTAAAAAAAAAAATCTAAAAGCAAAAAAATTTACACATAAAAAGACATTTTTATATGGTAAAAAAAATTAATGGACCCACGAAATCCTCAATTTGAATCCTCATGGACCCTCTAACGATAGGATTTTGAACCAAAACAAACTACCACAAAGTGATTTGATTTAGCTTTTGACATTTTAAATCTCAAATTGATACAAGCGTGTCTTGAAAGTATCTATAAATAATTTAAATTCTAAATAAATAAGAATGAATGATAGATAGGGACGTAGTAATACTTGTGGATATTTCGAAATATGTAGATAAGAATTGATCTTATCTCAATTGTTAAAACAACCCCCCTTCATCAATCTAAAATGGGAGTCTTTAAATGCCAAATGAATTTTATAAAATAATAATATTATTTAGACCCTAGACGTTCATCAATTTATGTGATAATTGAGTAACCGCAACATTGTCTAATGAACTATATAAGTAGTTTTAGACATTGATTAATGTGGCAGTGATCCTACAGTTGAAAAAATCTATCTTTATTGTAAAATAATGAGATAATTATTGATGATTGTTTAATATTATCATGATACATAGATAAGTCTTATCTAGTTCAGAATGTGTATTTCATTCCAACTGTAATTCTCATTTCAAACCCTATAAATACTGGTCTTTATTCTCAATAAAATACACAGACAAGTCTATTGACTTTTATTCTCTCTTCTCTTTTTCTTTCTTTTATAATACGTTATCAGCACGATTTCTTCAAAATCAAGGTCTTCTTTTTTCCATTTTAGCAAATTACCACTCTCTTAATGCATGTGTAAAAGATTTGATTAGAGATAATAATGGAAGTCGTTAATTACCAAAATGTCTTCTTTTTCCATTTTAGCAAATTATTAAGGAGGTATATACTTTTAGTGAGCATTCAAACATAAAATATTATAAAACCCCAGAAGAGGTTCAGGTACCTGAAATAATGAAAATTGAGATATCTCAATAAGTTATGTCATCATGGAAAAAGAAACAGAATCGAAAAAGATAAGAAAAAATTGTCGACAATACTTTTGCACATGATGTACTGCATCATATTATGAATAGCGAGATCAAAATAAATTCGTTGAAATATATCGATCAAAGAAATAATTGGTCAAATAAAATGACATGATCAGACTAAAATTTACTAGAGAAACATGAAATTTATGGATCTACAGTTTAAACACCTAAATGTGTATACTTACGCAAAATGAATACAGAAAAAGAAAAGTACAAGAGAAAAATCAACTAAAAACTTCAGAAGAAGTAACATTAAAGAAAATTGATCAATCAAATATTGAAAACATGATTCTTGAAAAATCACAAGTGTCCAAAAATAATGAGATTTCAATAAATTATATGTTATCTCATAAATTATGGGAGCGAAATAATGTTGTTATAGACAATATTTTCCCCTTTAACGTGGCTCTTGATATTATGCAAAATGATAATCCTGAACCACTGTCTGTTAAAAACTGTCAAAATAGAAATGATTGGCCAAAGTGAAAAGAATCCATACAGGCTGAATTGAATTACTTAGAGAAACGGAAAGTGTTTGGACCTGTAGTTTGAACACCTGAAAATGTAATCTATGTTGGATACAAATGAGTTTTTGTACGAAAGAGAAATGAAAACAATGAAATTACAAGATACAAGATCAGACTCGTAATTCAAGATTTCTCACAAAGACTGGGAATTGATTATGAGGAAACATATTCTCCCGTAATGGACACCCTAACTTTTATATTTTTAATTAGTTTGACTGTGTCACAAAAGCTCACTATGCGCCTTATGAGTGTAGTAACTACCTATTTGTATGGTTTACTTGATAGGGACATATATATGAAAGTCCTGGAAGGACTTAAAGTGCGCGAAACAAATGATACATGCCTGAGAATCATGTTCTCAATTAAATTGCAAAGATCATTACATGGATTAAAACAATCCGGACGCATGTAGTATAATCGTCTTAGTGAATATTTGTTGAAAGAATACTATAAAAATGATGATGTCTGCCCATGTGTTCTCATAAAAAAAAATATTGGATTTGTAATTATGGCAGTTTATGTTGATGATTTAAATGTAATTGGAACTTCTGAAGAGCTCAACAAAACTGCAAATTATTTGAAAAATGAATTTGAGAAGAAAGATTGGGGAAAAATCAAATTCTATCTCAGGTTGCAAATTGAACATTTCTTAGAAGGATTATTTGTTCATCAATCTACATATACAGAAAAAGTTTTAAAACGATTTTATATGTATAATGCACATCCATTGGCATCACCTATGGTTGTTCGATCACTTGATGTAAAAAATGATCATTTTCGTCCACTTGAAGATGAATAAAAGATTTTTGATCCTGAAGTACTATGTCTTAATGCAATTGGAACATTAACTTATTTTGCAAATTGTACTCGACCCGACATAACTTTTTCTGTAAATCTCCTTATAAGATATATCTTTACACCAATACAAAAACATTGGAATTGTGTTAAACATATTTTTTGTTATCTAAATGGTACTATTGATTTGAGATTATTTCATTCTCAAAAGTCGGGATTAGGTTTAGTGGGATATGCAGATGCATGTTATCTCTCTGACCTACATAAAACTAAATCACAAACAAGATGCATGTTTACACGTGGAGGAACAGCTATATCATGGAGATCTGTGAAGCAATCATTAACAGCAACATACTCAAATTATTGCAATTCATTAAGCAGGCCGAGAATGTGTATGGTTAAGGAACATGACCCATCATATCCAAGCGTCACGCAGATTAATTTCAACACAAGATAGTCTAACAATTTTATATGAAGATAATGCTGTTTGTATTGCACAACTCAAAGGGGGGTATATCAAAGGTGACAGGACGAAACATATTTCTCCGAAATTCTTTCATACACACGAGATTCAGAAAAATGGCGACGTCAATATTCAACAAATTCGTTTAAGTGACAATGTGACTGATTTATTTACAAAAACATTGCCAACATCTACATTCAAGAAATCGGTTCACGAGATTGGAATGCGTCGACTCAAAGATTTTCAGTGATCAACATCAGGGGAGTACCTGTACTCTTTTTGTTCGCTTAAGTTTTATCCAACTGGATTTTCCTAACAATGTTTTAATGAGACATCATTTTTATACTCCAGAATAACTGTACTCTTTTTCATTCGTTTGATTTTTTTGTCCCATTGGATTTTTATTAAACAAGATTTTAACAAGGCAGTTATTGTACAAACAATCATCAAAGAGGGAGTGTTATAAAATAATAAGATAATTATTTAGTATTATCATTATACATAGATAAGTCTTATCTAGTTGCAGTTGAATAGAGTGTCTTTTTCGATTCACTGTATACACTCATGGTTTAGGAACTCTCCAGCCTATAGAAATGGCGTGGTCTTAATACGATTCTCAATAAAATATATATGTCTATTGACTTTTATTTTCTCCTCTCTTTTTCTTTCTTTTATAACAATTTTCAATTTTTTTAAAAAAAATTCTACATTAAAGATTTTTAAAGAGTTTTTGTAGATTTTAAAAGTACTAGTTTATTCAATATAACCTTTTTAAATAGCCTTAAAAGTATCGGGGTCAGTAAATCAAGAATTTTTAAAATGTCAGTGATTATTAATGACTTTTATAAAATATTCTACGTACTAACTTTTAAGTCGAAAATAAAAAAAATACTAAATCTCACAATTAGTCCATCATTCATTCAAAGAGAGTGAAGAATTCACCAAAAAAGGAAAAAAAAAAAATACTATTTCAGTATGTGAATTTTTTATTCACCGTTTAAATAACATTTTATTTTTATTTATTTATTATTGTTTATCTATCTTTGTTCATTATAAGAACCCAAAAGTCATGATAAAAAAATTATCTTTCTTTAACATGTTATTTTTATTTATTTAATATATATATTTCTTAATCACTCTTCTTTTCCTTTGTTTCTCCCTTTTTTTGTATGAAAAATAATTTCAAATTGTAGTTAAAAGTCAATTATAGTTCATGAATTTCATAGAAATTCGTCACTTAAAATAAATCCATAAAAGTGTAGATTGAATGCACTACCTTTTAGTGTTAATTTGAGAGAGATTTTTTCAAGTCAAAAATAAATTTTTTAAAGAAGGAAAAATTAATGGATCTCATAAAATGTGTGATTGAAAATGATTTTATAAAAATATGTTCTAAACAAGGCCATAATTTCGTATCGGAGATTTTGTCACCAAATAAAATAATTAAAATATAAACTTTAATATTAACGAAGAAAATGTTTGTTGTGAACAAAATAGCTATTGTAATATTATAAATTAAAGTATAAAAAGAGATCTAAATTTATTGACAAAATATTTTAAAAAATTGAATATGCCCCCATTTTATTACAATGCATTTTTCTTTTTTCTTTTTAATCACACATTATTTTATAGAATTATATTACACGTAAATTCAAAAAAAAAATATTTTTTAACCACATTCTTTAAAAAATTACTATTTCAAAATGTATTTTCCCCAAAATTTGATTTTAATGGAGACAAAAAAAAAAAAAAAGTTAAATAATAAATAACCCTTCGTTGGCTATTAGTAACTGTGCATTGTCCTTGTTGCCGGCGAAGTCACGGACGGTGTTCTCGAAAGTAATTGTTTATGGTGTATGTCGATGATCACTAATGATGTTGTTGTTGGTTATTTAATTTGAATCACCAACTGATATTTATTTTGGTCAGATATCATCAATGATCTTTGCACATGACCGTTTTTATCATTTAATTTGTTTTTCTTTTCTAATCCTTAAAAGTGTCTTACGTAAAACCTCCAAATTGTTTTCCACCTCTAAAGCTGGGAATAGACTGGTATTTCTGGAAATTGGTACAAAAATCTTGGTTCCTGGTTTTAATCGGTTATTTTAGTATAATTTTGGTCCAATCCTCGTTTTATCGGTTGAACCGGCCGTCTGGTCTAATCATGCTACATGGCCAGGATTAATGACAGAAAAGCATTTTCAGACTACACTTTGCAATTTTTCATTGGAGAACGAGAAAAAAAAATCATAATTCGTTGTGAATAAAATAGATATTGTAATATTATAAATTAAAGTATAAAAGGAGACGTAAAATTACTGATGTAATATTTAAAAAAAATGAACAAATAATAAATAGTTCTTCATGGCTATCAATAACGTGAATCGTCGTTGTTGTCGACGAAGTCTCGTATGGTGTTCTTGAAAGTATTCATTTACAGTGTATTGTTGATTATTTTATTTGAATCAACAACTAATATTTTGGTCAGTATCATCAATGTCAGTGAATTTCGATAGTATTGTTGATTATTTTATTTGATTCAACAACTAATATTTTGGTCAGTATCATCAATGTCAGTGAATTCCGATAGTATTGTCGATTATTTTATTTGAATCAACGACTAATATTTTGGTCAGGTATCATCAATGATCTTGCAGATGATCATTTTTATCGTTTAAATATAAAACCTCCAAATTGTTTGAACAGTCTCTAAAGATGGGAATATATTGATATTTGGGTGTTGGTTTTAGGATGGATTGGAACATAAGTAAGGTTTTAAAATGCGTAATGTATGACAATGCGTTTCGATCGAGCATTGAGCAGTGAGTGCCTATGTGAAGCATATGAGTAATTATGATTTGTCATTTTTTAATATTATTTTAAATATTCTAAACTAATAAGTTAATAAAATAGTGCATTTTTAAAAATTTGTACATGTTCTTCAAATAAAAAAATAATAATAATTAATTTCTCAAAATTATAAATACTACAATTACTTGAACATTATACATATTCTTCAAATTTTTAACAAGAGCATAATGCTCAATATCATAAATACTATAATTACTTGGTAATCAATTTTTACAGTTAGATTAAACACGAACATCAGCTTAAATATTTTCTAACTCTTTATCGGATTCCATTTCTTCAAAGTCATCTTCTGTGTTATCCAATGTAAAATTATTCTTATCGATCTCCCTTATTTTAACTCCAAAATTTCTATTATCTTTTGTAGATGATAGGATATCATTGTTAACCTCCTCCTCATTGTCACAACCATTAGCAATCCAAAATTGTTCAATACTAGCATCACTTGTTAGTAAAACTAAAGAAAGATCGAAGAAGAAAGAGGGTCGAGCTTGTCGTGGACAGTTTGCAATTCTACGAAAAATATGTTATGAATTTTTTTAAACATCAAAACCTTACAGATTGCTATATATAATTTACGAGCTTGGGTGATTTAGATTAATTTGATGTTTGTTGGGCTCAATTTACTATTTTTTATTTTTAACTTATAAAAATGGTCCGAGTAATTTTGACAAAATTTTTAACACAAATGCATGCGCATTTTGAAGTTTATGAAATGGGATGACCGCATTATCATGCGCATACCCTATATGCAAGGTGTTTTGAAAAAGCATCAAGTATTTATGAGTACATGCGAAGCATATGCGCACATTTTAGAACGCTACAAAAGAGTTAAAAAGTTTTCCCTCTCTCTATCTCTTTTCTTTTTTCTATTAGTTCTGCAAGTATCTTAAATCCAACATGTAAATATAAAAAAGGATAATGATTAATATTCAAGATTTATGTTTTATAAAATCAAGCACGAGGGCTTGATTAATTCCTAAACAATCAAATAATAATATTGCCCATATCTTCTATTGATTAGCCTGGTTGGTTTACAACGTCACATGCAACTCTGTACACTAAACAATGTTAAATCAGTGATCATCAATTATGTAATTATGGTCCAGCTAAGATTAAGGAAAAGCACCCCTCAATTATGAAAGTTATTTACAAAGAATGCACCCCTCTTTTGAACATTACCCCTTTATATATTTTTTTTACTCGGTAAGCGTTCATCATTAGATTGAACGACGGGAAATATAGTAAACGTCTTTCATTTACAATTTTGTAACTATATCCAATCAAATTCAACGTCAGATGTTTTTGTCTCTATTAGGTTATCGACTTGGTATCTATGACGATGTTAATGTCGAAGAGAAGACGATTATTTGTTCTTTTCTCTTATTCTAGATTAGCCACTTGTTCTTTCTAATTATCCTTTAAGCCAAAACCGATTATTTCACAAAAAAAAAATAAAAAAATAAAAAAATAAATTGTGTGTGTAATTAATTAATTAGAGTACATAATGCGACCATAGGAATCAGTCCAAGATTAATGGTTGTCCACATGATGTCCCACTAACACGGCTACATACGTACCATAAACAAGAATATAAACCTAAAATAATTCATCTTCTAACACCTAAAAAGTCAATAATTTGTAACACTAATTAAAGTGTAATATATCTATGAGTGGTTGGCCCTAAGATTGGACTTAAAGTGGATGAGATGGAAAAGATTTGTAAATTCTCTTTATGTCATCCCTTTGTTTAATCTATAAATGTAGCTTTTAGTCCGACTATTAAATCATATTATTTACGTAAGATCTTATTTCAAAATAGATTAGAATTTGACTTGTGATTTTTCTATTTAAATTTAAATTTGACGTCACACGAACAAACTCAAATTTTTTTTAAAAAAATAAATAAATTTTAAACCGACTATTACAATTCATTCACGAGATGTTTTGAATCACGCCATATCTCCATCTTTTATTATAAATTGTCAAATGGAAGAGCCATCTTTAAGTAAATTATTCCCCACGCATCTTGACACGTTCATAGAAATAATTGCCAAAAATAAGGCATATTAAATAAAACAGGAAAATCTGTCGACAAATAAAAATTTGAAGTAATCTTGATTTTAATAATTTATGATCATATTCTCTGTCTTTAGATTCAATTAAAAAAAAGCTATTCTTGGAATATTATAATAGCCAAACAAGGACTAAATTAATTGTGGGTTTTACAGGCGGGGCTGCCCACTAAATTCATAATTAAAGCAAAAGTAAAGAACCCTACTTACTTTTTTTGAGTAATTAAAATATTCAGGAAAATCATGATATGTGAACCTCCTCTATGATTCTTGTTTGCCAAATACGAAGTTCTCCACTCTAATTCTGGAGGGACGTGATTATCGTGAACTTAAAAATTGACACGTCCACTTTCGAATACTTCTCCATTTCTTGATTTTGAAACAATCTCGGACAACTAAGAGCACTCTGAAAAACTCAACGCACTCTTGACTCTTCCAAGTTGTCAATCTTCATCCATAAAAAGGAGAAAATCAATGAGGTACACATGTTATATAATTCACACTATATTATTTATTCTACATGAATGGGTTCTAAATCAATATAATTCTTAACGTCCTAACAAGGAACTTGGATGTCGATTAAAATACTTTAGAATTATTATCACTTGTCCCTTAGACTACAAAGGATTTGTTATTTCACCATGTAAGAATTATGAAAATATATATTTATTTGTGTAAAACCAGAAAAAGAAAAAGGATTAGTTGAATACATAATTTTGATTACTTATAAATAGGTGGCAATTGGCAATTGGCCCATTTTATCACTTCTTTTGAATTCGACACGTAGCATCGCATCAAATTCACAAAACATTTGTATTATTCAATGTATGCACAATGCATACATATATACAAGAAGAAATTGACAAAATAACTTTCCAACTAGAATCAAACTTTAAAACGATGCCTAATAAAACAAACAGTCTAACGTCACGCGTACTTACAAAAATCGACAAACTTTAATCCGAGATGTGAATTGTACAAATCGTGAAATCTCTGCTATTAAAGAAGAATAAACGTTCAAATTATTTATTTATATTGGTGTACAATCACACTACATGTACATCATAGTTGACAACAAATTTGATGCTTTTTATGTGGGAGCAATTTACACCATTGATTTTAAACACATCCATTCCATCACCATCCCGATTCCTTCCACCTAGAGGGGACGTCATTAATAATTATGCAAATGACTAAATCACTTGATATGCACTCCACGTAGAGCACCCCCATGAGGCTTTTTACCACCTCCTATGTGTACGCGGGTGACAATCTCAATATTGCAACCGCGTACACGGGTGACAATCTCAATCTTGCAATTGCGTGCACGAGTGACAAAGACAATCTTGCAACCGTGCATCACCATGAGGTCGTCGACCCCCATGCGGTCGCCTACCCCCAAGAGGCCATCGACCTCCATGAGGCCCTCTATGTGCACATAGACCGCTTACCACCGTGAGGTCAATACTATGCTTAACCATACAAATGGCAAGACGTAGAACGAAAACCACCCAACAGCGAACATTGGTACAACCAATCGCTTGATGAGTGGGGATCACCACGTTAGAACATAGAGGAAGTGAGAAGGTCTACGTGGGACACGTGTCACCATTTACTACCGAACACGTGCATAACAACAAGTGACTATAAATACCTCCAAGATGAGAAATGTATGGTCTCTTGAAATCAGAACTACGTGAATTCACATTATACTTTACCTTTTATTTCTCTAAAACCAGTAACTGATTTTCACGCCGAAGTACAACGGGGGAGAAAGTCCCGACCTCTTTTTGCAGGTAGCAATCGTTGATTGGAGTAGCCGGAGCACCGTACTAGACAAGGTTAACTCGCAACCATTTCATCATTCTTGACGTCAACTAAGGATGTACATCTCGCTTAATTTATCTGATAATGTATGTGTGAAATGGAAATTGAAGTGATTGTGATTGGACATGTCGTTTCTTGGAAGGTTAATTAGCAGACACGATAAGAATTGTATTATGGAGCCATCTTTAATTTTAAGTTTTGAGTGTTATAATGATGTTTTTATGATAAGCTTGCCATTTTAGAAAAAAAGAGCTTATTTTGTGCAAGTGTCTTTTTCTGTTAATATTTCAATCGATAAAGGGTCACTCTCTTGGACCATTAATGGTGGCTTTTGAAACATTTTGTTCAAAGCTGTCACTCCCATTATTTTCTTGACAAAAATTAAAACTCATTTACTCGAATAATTAAAGATTAATACTAGTCATATTTGCCTTCTATTACCGCCTTTGATATCGTTTTTTTTTTTTTATACTTAATTATCCTCTTTTTTTCTAAAATGTATGCAACGACACACACACTTGAATGATTAGGTCGAGCACGTTATCATCAAAAATGGGTTTTAGTCACATTAGAATTATCATAAAAAATCTAGAAATTATTTGACTAAACATATATATTATAGGGCATGTCATGGACATAGACGTGAGAATCAACTCAATGCCACGAAATAGGCAGGCAAATGCCCCCTTTCTAATTTCTTGTCATATTTCTTTCAAATAATTTTTTTTTTTTGTCAACCAAACAATATTCTGACTTGTGAAAATTGAATGAAGTACATTAATTAAATATTAGCACGCCATTGTTGCCTTCGAAGTTCTAAGAACGTGACAAGGACTAGATTAGGTTTTTTCAAATTTAGAAAAGTTAATCAATTAATTAAGGGCTGCTTGGTTAACGTAACGCCATAGCTAATATTTTTGCGTATATTAATAATTTATTATAGCCACAACCCTAAATTATTTTCGTCGAGTTGATGAGCTTGTTTGATGTTGATATTTAATTATTTACAGTTTATTTGGCTTGGCCAAAATTACCGAAATAAAATTTTGTAATAACAATAATTGTTGGTTTTTTTTTTTTACCCAAATTAGGTTGGATTTTTTAGAAAATATTTTTTCTTCTTTCCACATATTTTTATTGGAAAAATATTGTTTCCTTTTATTTTACGTGATTTTTGATCTTGTTTCCATCTTTGTAGTATTTATAGGTTTTGGCATGCACCCCTATAAACACTAGATTTTTTTCCCAAGTTTTATATTATTGAAATATAAAATAATTGTGTAAGCACATTTATTGTATTTGTTTTCTCCATATTAGTCAATTGAATAAAATACTCCGTTCATCTACAAATTAATTCTTTGCTTTTTATCTTATTGTTTGTTTGCAATCATATACTTCATATCGTATCATATATATTACCTCGACCCGTTTTATTATCCAACAAGTGGTATTGAGCTATTGATTGTGATTTGTTCTAGGTTTTTCTTATTGATAACACCATAAAGTATGAAATTCCGCTCTTGGATTTCAATATAAGATTCTCTTTGTGGCAAGTGAAGATATAAGTTATACTCACGCAAATGGATTTGGATAATGCGTTTTGGGATTTGACAAAATGCCCACAACTTGGATGACGGAGGAGAAACAACGGAAGGAACGTAAGACACTTTTACATATCCATTTCTATCTCTCTAACAATATTTTTCAAGACGTTTTGAAGGAGAAAATGGTAGCTGTGCTGTGGTTGAAGTTAGAGCAATTGTGCAAGACTAAAAGTCTGACAAGCAAATTGTATCTGAAGTAAATGTTATATTTTCATCGCCAAGCAAAAGATAGATCTTGGAAGATCATTGGCTGTGTTCAAGGAGATCGTCGTTGATTTGGAGACTTTAGAGGTAAAGTATGATAAAGAAGATTTGGCCTTAATCTTTTTGTGTTCACTGTCCGCTTTGTTTAAAGACACGATCTTGTATAGTCATGATACTCTCACCATTGAAGATAAGTACGATATCTTGTTTTCAAAAGAGAAGATGAAACATCTGATTGGATATGAGGATATAGATGGATAATGCCTGGTTGTTCATGGTGATCAGGTAAGTCGAGGTCAAATTTCAGTAATCAGATTTCTTATTATTGCAAGAAGAAATAATACATTAAGAGAGATTGCAACAAATTGCAGAACAAAGGTAATTTGACTCCAATCATGGGAAGCAATCAAATATTTCAGATGAGACCAACATAGTCGAGAAATATTTGAATATGGAGATATTTTGACGATTTCTAATATGGAATCCAAACTTGACAAGAAGTAGATTTTGGATATGATTTGTGTGTTCCATATGTTTTCCAATTGGGATTTGTTTGAAACATATGAAATAGTAATGCAAGGTGTCGTTGTCATGGGTAACAATAACCTTGTTAGGTAGCGGTATTGGTAGAGTCAGATTGAAGCAGTGGATGGAACATGTAGAACACTTGATCATGTTCGACGTATTCTAGACTTGAAGAAAAATCTCATTTCGTTGAGTACTCTTGATTTAATAAGGCATAAGTTCTTTGGAGGAGGTAGAGTTTTGAGGTTCGAAAGCGTGTTTGTGTTGTATTAGAGGGGTGGAAGAGGTCCTAGTTATACATCTTGTAAGGTCGGACAGAATTTGTGAAGTAAAGTCAGCACAGATTCAGAACCTGGTGGAGACTCAGTTTGGTATTGTACTTATGGAATTTGGTTAAGGGTCAATATTGAGTAATATTACCCAGTCGAGTTTGGAGGATATAGGTAATTTCGCTTTGCCACCATTACCTGTGGCTTCATCGTATTCAACTGCTAGGGATAGACCATTAGAGATAGATACATGGAAACAGATTCGATCGCTAATGCTTTAGCGTTTTTGAAGGTGTTGAAACTAGTCAGGGCCTTCCATGAGAGTATTGGAAGTTGATTATGCTATAGGGCGTGCTTGACACTGTTTGGTAATTTCTATTTTTTTTTGAATTTTGGAAAACCCGATATATTTAGTTCATGTATCCGAGTTGGATACCATGGAAGATGATGATTATTTTTATGTTGGAGAAAATTTGGTTCTTGTTGAAGAGTTCGATTTTTTCATTTCAGTTAAATTTATTTGTCTAGGTGAAGAAATTTTGGAACTTTGTTTGTTTTATCGGAATTTGTTTCAAAGTGTAAATTGTTGGGTTTTTTAAATCCAAATTAGGTTGGATTGAGAAATAATTTTTCCTTATTTCCACGTGTTTTTATTTAGAAAATATTATTTATTTTATTACACATGATTTTTTTTATCTTGTTTCCATCTTTGTGGTATTTTTAGGGTTCGGTATGCACCCCTAAAAATACTAGACTCTTTTCAAACGTTTTGTATTATTGAAATATAGAATAGTTGTGTAGGCACATTTATTGTACTTATTTTCTCCAAATTAGTCAATTGAATAAAATATACTTCATATCGTATCATATATATTACCTCGATCCGTTTTATCTTCCGACAATAATGCGTTAGATATTCAGAATATTGCTGAAAAAAATGTTTTGGGGGCTCAGAAGCTCTACTGGGAGGCAAAGGCCTCGTTTGTCATTGAATATAACGGTCAACTTTTGATTGTGAAAGTACTAGAAGTTATGAATTTGTGGTGATTTTGGTGAATATTCAGATGGAAATTTGTGAATTATTATTGCGACCTTATTGTGAATAAACTCTGAGGGGTTGGAAGAGAAACTTATGATGTGAAGTTCCTATTTGATTTTGGTAAAAATCATATTTTTAGTATATTTCAATAAAACTCGATGAAATATGTAATGAAAAGGGTTTAATAGTAGAAAACCCCTACTTATTAGAGGTTGTGAAAGCCTCCCTACCTATTGAAAATAGTAGAAAACTCTTGTGTTTAAAACTTTTTGTGCGGAAAACCTCGTACTGTCATTTTGTGCTAGCTCTGCTATTAAATTTCAATAAATAGGAGAAAAATGAAAAAAAAATAAAAAAATAGAAAGGAAACCCCCACCTATTAGATATGTGTGTAAAGCCATCCCACATATTTCGCCAATTTCAATAGGGGGGGGACCCCTTTCTATTTTTTCCTATTTATTGAACTTTAACAGCAAAACGATAGAACATGAGGTTTCCGCACAAAGGTAATTAGGATAGCAAAAGAAGAAAATATTTCACGTGATATACTACGCAAGCAAAACATTGATTGATGCCCAACTAAACTATGCCACTATGGAGAATGAACTGTTAGCTGTGGTCTATGCCTTTGATAAATTTTGGTCATATCTTGTGGGGATCAAAGGTCATAGTCTACATTGATGATGCTGCCTTAAATTATTTGTTGACACAAACTCGGGGAGCAGGATTAGTGTGAAAATCGCTGAATTAATTAAAAACGTCGGGAAAGCCCAAATTCAGGTTGTAGACGATAGAATCTCGACCCGCAAATTATTGAACCAAGCAACCAAACAAAAATGAAGTTTGAATGACCTCTTGATTACAAAATCAACGAACCTCAATTTGCGAACGCTATAAAGAGTGCCTAATCCCTTGATAAGTTCTAAGGGTCGAACTTGCTGTTAACCACTCTCCGTCAATCATCAAATTCCATGTAGCTTTCAGGCCATCCAGGATCATATCACTTGTTGATGAAGAAAGATGCCAAATCGAGACTTATCCAATGGGTGTTACTCCTACAAGAGTTTGATTTGGAGATAAGGGACACGAAGGGCACCGAAAATGTGTTAGCCAACCACTTATCTCGACTTAGCCGGGAGAGCAAAATGATTTGATCGAAATTAATGAGATTTTTCCATATGAGCAGATTTTTAGCATGGATGGGGTGCTTTGGTATGCTGATATCGTAAACTATTTGGCCAAGTCTATCAACCTACCGGATTATTCAAGTCATCAGAGAAAGAAGTTCTTCACTGACTTGAAATATTATTTTTGAGAAGATCTCATTCTGTACAGGTGATAAACATATTGGAATATATGACGATTGTGCCAGAGGAAGAAGTGCCTAAAATACTGGAGCAGTGTCACTCATTTGCATACGCGGGACATTTTGGGACATCCATAACATCAGTAAAAATTCTACAATCTGGGTTCTATTGGCCTTCTTTATTTTTTTTGGATGCTTTTGATTTGTGAGCAGGTGTGATAGGTGTCAGCGCAATGGAAATATCTCGAGAAGGCATGAAATGCCTCTAAAGAACATCCTTGAGGTAGAACTTTATGATGTATGGGGAATTGATTTCATGAGACCATTTCCACAATCGTTCTCGAATCAATACATACTGGTTGCTGTTGAATATGTCTCCAAGTGGGTAGAAGTGGTAGCATTGCCAACCAATGATGCGAAGGTGGTGATTGGGTTTTTAAAGAAGTATATTTTCACCCGTTATGGCTCCTCGGGCTATAATCAGTGATAGGGCCAAGCACTATCGTAATCGTCAATTTGAGATTGTTGGCTAAATATGGCGTCTGGCATCGTATAGCAACTTCATATCATCCTCAAACTAGCGGTCAAGTTGAAATCTTTAAAAGGGAGTTGAAGATGATACTTGAGGTAATAGTGAGCTCTTCTAGGAAAGATTGGTCTAAGAAGCTTGATGATGCACTATGGGCTTATAGGACAGCTTTTAAAACATGTATAAACATGTCTCCATAGTGGTTGGTTTTTGGGAAAGCATGTTATTTGCCAGTTAAGTTGAGCATCGAGCATACTAGGTAGTTAGGAATTTAAACTTTGATTTGAAGGTAGTTGGTGAAAAGAGATTGCTATAATTGAATGGAATCGATTAATTCCGACTGAAGGCATATGAGAACGCAAAACTTTATAAGGAGCACACCAAAAAGTGGCATGACATGAATATTCAAAGATAGAAGTTTGAGGTGGGGCAACAAGTTCTGTTATACAACTCGAGACTCAAGCTATTCCCTAGGAAGTTGAGGTCAAGATTCTTTTTGGTGTGTCATCAAATTCTTTTTGCCCTAATTTTCGGTCGTTTCTCCTTTAGTGCTTGAAAACAAACTTGAATGCTTGATTGAGGAGTGGGTCATTAGGTGGATCATAGATTCTATGCTATTGAGTTGTATTACACAAATTATGGCTTGGGTTATGACCAAGGTCTTAGGAATTAATTGGAACAATATCATGCTTACAAAGTGTTCGATAAATGGCCTATGTGAACAATTATTGTGCATTAGGTTTACCATTTGACCTCAAATCTGAATATGTGTGAGACTACACTACCCTCTTTCATATACCCAGAGGTTGCTCAAGAAAGTTTTGATTTTTCTCGACTGGTGTCTGGAGGCGAAATTGCTTGGTCGAACACGGTCTTATATGAAAAATTTTCATTGTTTGACTTCAGTTTGGGTTTGTTGACTATATCTTGCATTTTGTTCTATAATACACGTATTTCACTATACATTTAGTCTATCATAACCTCATTACATTGTTTTATGCTTTGTTTGGTCAATTACATATATCTTTTGGATTACTCGAATATTATGCATACCTTTGACAAAAGCTTAGAGACTTTGGTGCTCATGTGTTCCATTTCATCTTCAAGTCTTGTAGCATCTACTTTATGCATCTCAAATGACTTACATATTTCGTTTCTCTTTGTACTACAGAATGCCTCCTAAGAGAACAACCAAAGGAAAAGAGAAAATAGCTTTCACTTCGGGTGCCACGCGAACTAGTGACCTGAAGGGAGCATACGACGATTTTTAAATCAAGAGGCCATCACGTGATACTCTGATATCATTAGCCACTGAGCACTGCTTTCAGAAAGGTCAGTTAAATTGAAAGATTTTCCCGAATTCGAGATAGTCACTTTGGTCCAAAACCGTGGTTGGAACAAAGTAATAAAACGACCACATCAATGTATTAAGGACTGGTTTGTGAGTTCTATGCAAATTTCAACAGAGACATAGACACCCATGGCCCCGAACATCTATACCAGACATGGGTGCGGGACAAGTGGATCATGTTTACACCCAAGGTAATATATGACTACTATCAGTTGACTTGGGATAAATTGTTCATATTTTGGGAGATTTCCATTGGAGCACGATTGGGAGAGTTTTACTTGGGCGTGAGGATGCTTGGATATTACAAACTTCAGCGTGGCATCAAATTGAGCTTACACCGTCATTAGCCATTCTTTGGCTGTTTATTTGCTATAACATCGAGCCCACCTCACATAGGACCACATTCATCGATCCAACGGTTGGTTTTATCTATCACCAGTGAGAAGATGAAAGATTGATTTATCCACCTTCATTTATGATCAGATTTATTCTTAGGGTGTCTGGGGAGATCGCACTGTTCTCTAATTTTTCCAAGTCTAATCAATAAAATTTGCAAGAGTGCTGGCATTACTATCCTATCCGGGAAGCTTCCCGAGAAACCTAGTCCCTTCATTAAACACACTACCTTCGAAGCTCAAAATCGAGCAAGGGAAAAACATAGAAAGAAGCAAGAGATGGAGCAACTGAGGTAATAGCAGACTGTACAGGGTCAAGGGACTGAGGACGCAGGTCGACACCTCTGGATGTTGATACATAGTTGCTACGACAGATGTTCGCCACTACGATCGGTTTTAGTCGAGATATCAAGAGTCTTTAGCAGACTGTGGGTGCCATGGGTACGGATCTCCAGACAGTGAGGAATGATATGCTGAGCACCGAAACTTCTCTTCTACTGCTATTTGGGAGTCTTTGGCTGCGATTCGAGAGGTTGAGATCCTGAAAGGACGGTTGAATCACTATGTGGGCAGAGCTGAGGGCTAACGAGACTTGGGACCGCTTGGGTCATATCGAAACTGAGGTTCGATATCAGTCTCTCCACATTCAGGGCATGTAGGCCGAACTTGCATATCAATTCGAGTTGATGCGATATATTCTCACATGACTCCCACCACCATTAGTTGATGGTGCATCCAGTTCTGATTTCTATCCACCACCTTCGTACTGATTAGGGAAGTTTTCTGAACCCCATAATTTTTATCTTATTGTGAATGTGTCTTGATTGTTATGTACTCTTTAATATTTCCTTGTGTTATTAATCACAACATTAAGGTCAATGTATGACATAAGCTTGGGGGTGACATACGTTATATTTTAGTATAGGTTTGCGTGATTGTGTGAAAGAAAGATAAAATCTTGTAGTTTTCATTCAGTTATTTTTGATTTTTATCTGTTTGTTTTCTAGCATTAGATTATAGTTTGTGTGCTTGTGTGGGTTTGATAACTTTGTCAACTATGATGTTGAATATTGGAATAAGTATGAATTGTGAATAATGCAAATAGTGTACTATTAGATTAGTCAAAGTTTGTTAGTGTGAAACTTGACATTTTCTATGCATAATACTCATGTTGGACATATTGAGTTAGTGAGTTGGTTCATTATTTCGAAAATAGCCGAACATAGTATGTAAACCCGAATAACTTTCATAGTATGAATCCATAATCCAACTGTAGGGTGGTTTGGAGATGGTTGAGTTGTTACATGAGAACATTGAGATGAGTAGGAATTCCATGCATGATACTAACTTGTGTGGATTGTCTAAAACCAACGAGACGAGGACGAGGACGAGGACGAGGACGAGGTGAAAGTTTTAAGTTAGATGTTAGTTTTAAAAACTGGATGTCTAAAAGAAAATGGGCATTTCACTAATCTTTCAGTGAATAAAAGCATCTTTTCGAATCTGTATCATTCGAGTAATTAAGCCTGTGAGGGTAGTTTAAAATCTGGTGCCCTATGGTCATATATATCAATATAACTATACTCTTAATGAGAGACAAGTCTTAGTTTAGTACTAAAGGTTGAAATGATAAAAAATAGAGGAGAGTCTCGACTTGTTGAAATGAGAACTTTTACTAGTAAGACCTATCCAACTTAAGGGAAGGCAATGAATAGAATTGAAAACGCTCAACTTGGGATATACCCCTAGAAAAATAGAGTGAAAAACATAAGTTTGGGGAGTGTATCTCTCGAGCGAAGTAAGGAAATATTTGACTATTATAGGTCAGGTGTTGAGCTAATCATGATCTTAATATGTTGACATGAGTTTTCACACATATACACGTCAAGTTATGCATGTAACATGTGAGATTGATTTGATTTTGCATGGTTGAAGTTGTTCATTTTGTTAATTACTAATTTCCAATCTGGAGAGATAGCAGGTTGTCAAACTATGTTTGTTTATATAGATTTAAGTTATAGTTTTGTTTGAGAACAAATAATAGTTCAAGTTTGAGGGAGTTGATAAGTGCGTTTTACACACTTATTTCATGCTACAAACATGGATACTTGTTGATAAATATATTGAAATATAGCTTAATTCTATGTGAATTGTATGTTGTAGGACAATGTGATGAATATGGCGTAAAATATGAGAAATAGGGAAAAAATGACTAAAACGAAAGAAAATCAAAGTTTTTTTCTTAGTTGAAGGAGGGCGGTACCTCCGAGATTTTATTAATATGCCCTCACTTGTGGCAGAGGAATACCGTGGTTACATGAAAATACGAAGATGAATAATAAAGGAAAGGGACCGAGTTGCAAATAGTTGAAACATGACACGAAAGAGGAGTTGGTGATGTTAAGATGTTGAGGACCAGTTGAGCATTGGAATAAAACATTGGAAGAATAAGACGGGGGAAAAGAGGTCGAGATTGGCGAAATGAAGTTCGAAGGCCAAAATACAAGAACCTAGAATTGGTCACTACTATGCGGTCTCATAGCACAAAAGTTATGCGGTCCCATAGGTCCATTCAGGCAATAAAAGAGGCCTTTTCAGCTCCTTTATGCAATCACATAGAGGTATACTATGCGGTCACATAGTTGAGTTTTTGGACGCTTCTTTATTTGATTGAATAACTTAAGGAAACAAGATTTTGGTTACGTATTTAAACCCTAAAGCCGTCCAGAACGGAGGGGGAGAAGATTGATAAGAGTTTTGAGAGAAGAAAAGAGACAAAAACAAAAAGAGCAACACCACAAATAGAAGATTAAACTCTAGAATCGAATTAGTGATGTCATTCTTCATTTATTTTTCTGATTTTCTTCATTCCACCATGCTAGGCTGGGTTAATTTTGTACTAGGTTTAGATGAACTATGTAATATGATTCTTAAATTTTGAGATCAAAAATACATTTTGAGATGTTTAAATGGTTTATATGAATTTCTTTTTTCCATAATTATTGTATACGTAATTGTGTGAGTTTGGTAACTTATTTCATGCATTTGAAAGAAGGGGAATATGTTCGACTTGTGCATTCTTGTATGTTTGCATCCATCATAGAAATATAGTCGGGTCGCATATTAAAATATGTTTAACTTTATTCGAGAGAGGCTATTAAATAATTTAGGAACATAGATTTTTCAATATTTCAATTATGCGTCAAGGTGTAGAATTAGGTTTAAAGAAGATTATTACAGTACACTATAACATGACTAACATAATGTGAATTATAATTACTGTAACTTCAAAAATGTGGGATTCTTAAATTTCACCGTAAAAAAAGTATACGTCACCTATTTTTAAAAGTCTTATGTATTTACCAGATTTTTGAAGGGAAACATTCATAAGTAAGATTTTAACTATCACTCATTTCAAAACTAAGATAAAAGGTTTAAAATTTAAAATATCAGATATTTATTAAAATTTATTTATGAAATAATTCATTAAAAAGATATAAAACAAATTCTTGAATTAATTGATTATATTTTTTTCTCGATCACAATTCAAAAAAATCATAGGTCGTAAATTATTCTCAGTCACAGATAAATTTTTTTATAAGTCACAATTTATTTCTTGATCACAAATAAAAAAAATCTTATACGTCACAATTTATTTATCAATTACAAATTATAAATTTTATAATTCACAATTTATTTAAGGGTTACAAATTGTCAATTTAATTGATCACAAGTTATTTCTCAATCATAACTTAGTATATTGTGAGTCACAATCACATTTTTAGGTCACATATTATATATTGATCACAAATTACTTAATTTATTAGTTACAATCAACCAATTTATTGATCACAAACACTCTTGGTCCTACTGACGTCGTCGTCGCCACCAACACCTAGGCCTCGATGCGGTCGCCATCGCCTGCTCCACAACTGTTTGCGGCCACCACCTCATAACACAATGCCAAAGTCCTCATGCACCACCGCCAACAAAAATACCCTAAAAAACCAACAAAATCTGGCTGCCTCCACCAACGCCACCACCACATGAATAGGGATGGGAACGGGATGGGTTGGGGCCGGGGTAACATTTCCTTGTCCCTACCCCGTTAAGTAATTCCCTACCTTATACCCACCGTTGTACCCATTTAAGGCAGGACGGGTTGGCACGGCATCCTTGCCCCGTTTACATTTTTTTAAATTCAGCTTTTAATATAGGTATTTGATTATGACATTTCCATAATACAAAAAATATAAAACCCTTAAAATGAAATAAAGGTTAGACCTAGAGTACTTTATCATATTATATAATTACATTAACCATAAAAGCAAAAATAATCTGAAGATTTAAATACAAGATAAAAATTATGCATTTGGATAAATGACAAGATATCGCGCAAACAAACATCACACAATGCAATATTTCGCGTTGTAGATCTTCAAGAGCTACCTTCTTCTAGAATATCTATATCAGGCTCCTTAAAAATTGATGACTATAAAAGTGATTATTAGTTAGACAAATGATGTATTTAACTATTTATATAGAAGTCTATTTAAAGAAAAATCAATTTAACTCATCTTCAATATTAGTGTCACTCAACTGCGTCCTACAACATCTAGAGTACAATGTAGGTGATGAATGTTCTAACAATAAATAAAACTAGTTAGCGGTAAAGAAATAATGAAAATAACAATTATGAAAATCACAGTAAATTGTATTTCCCATACCATGAATATCAGCCCATAACTAATATCTAGCAAACACCAAAGCCTCCAAGGTGTTTGGATGAAGCATATTGCTATGTAGACTAACAAAACTACCACTAGTACTAAATGCAAACTTTGACGCCACTGTGGATACTAGAATAGCTAAAATATCTCTTGCACCTTTTTACAAAGAAGGATATTTTGTCGAATTCACATTTCACCATGCTAATATGTCAAAATTGTTAGATATAGATAATAGAGGCTCGTCCTAGAAAATATCAAGCTCTTACTTTGTACTACCAATACTAGTGGTATTATAAATAAATAAATCAAATTGCGCCAACTGATTTTTTTGCTTATAGAAGTAGATGCCTCGATTTGGTTTGAAGATTGAGTCTTATTCCCACTTGAACCATGTCTTGTTTTGTACTCATTTAGCAGCCTGTGACAAAATTTCCTAATCTTTTCAATCTCAAGATCCGAAACTTCATTTCCATAAATCATTGGAAAATAATATTCAACTAACTTCATTTTAAATCTTGGATCCAACATACTAGCTATTGCCAAAATTCCATGAATCTCGCTCCAATATTTTTTAAACTTGTCAATTATACTTGAAGCCATCATTTTGATTTCCTCATAAGGCGATTTCATCCAATCATAAATTGATAACTTTATCTCATAAATATTAGAAAAATAAAGATTTTATCTTGGGTACTTAGTCCCAGAAAATATTTCAGTCACTTCAAAAAATACCTCCAACCTTTCACATATCTCTCTCGCCAATTTCCAATCTTCATCACTAGGCAAACATCTATATTGTGACTCACGTTGCTTTAGTCGAGGAAAAACATACCGATATTGTAAAGCACTATGAAGCATTAAGTACGTAGAGTTCCACCTAGTTTTGCAATCAAGTGCTAACTTTTTGGAACAAGTGATTTTCAATTGACGTGTATAATTCTCAAATTTTTCTACTCTTTTTGGAGTTGCTGTATATGCAATGCTGTCATGAATTTTCTCAACACTCGAATTAATGATCTACAAACCATCTTTAACTATCAAGTTCAACATGCGTGCACAACAATGCATATGAAAAAATTCACCATTTAACAAAAATGAACTACAAGAAAGCTTATATGAGAGAATGTAGATCATGGCATCATTTGTAGTCATTTGTAGTACAATTATCGACAGTCAAAGTAGACAACTTACAATCGATAATCCAATCGAATAAATAGTCCATCAATGATGTACTCAGTGCCTCAGACATGTGCAGACACGGTACCTATATGAACTTATATTTAAAATAAAAGCAACATAATTAAAACAAAAATAATTTTAAATAGTACACTAAAATAAGCTAATTAATTTATGCAAGATCAAAGTACTTCATAACACAACTTTGAAGTTTACAAGCTTCATCTATAAAATGTGTAGTGATGGCCGTGAATCCTTTCTTCTGATTAGAAGTTCATATGTCTGTAGTTATTGCAATTTTGCTATTGTTCTTCTCCAATAAGCTCATCACTTTCAATGTCTCGTAATCATAGATTTTCAAAATATCATTTTTATCCCCTAGATCCAAAGTTCCAGCTCAGATCGCCACATGGACAACCACATAAGCATCTTAATTATGTGGACAGCCACGTGGGCAGCAAGTCCACATGGGCAGGGAACTAGCTAGGAGGTCAAGGGAAGGGGTCAACAAAGTCAAAATAAAAGAAAGAGATATCGTCCGAGGTCCCCCTATTGAAGCAGATGTTGTCACCGAACTCCCCATCCTACATGAAGTATTGAGGCTCTGTAGCTTGAGGTAGAGGCTCCTCCAAGCTGCATGAAGTTCTATGCTACCAAAGACCTTCAAGTCAACGCCGACCCTGAACTGCATAGAAGATTTGAAGATCCATTAAGTGATTGATGTGAAGTTTGCAATAGAGTATGTCAGTGTGTCAATGTCAGCCCACTAAGTAGAATGGCTGACCCTGTGTCAAGTATTAATTGTGAAAATGGATAGTGATGTGAGGTTTCAGTCCAGAAGATCATGCCATGTAGTTTTTGATCCAACGATCACCACGTCGGCCAAGACAGTATAAATAGCTTCTCTTAGTATAAATAAAGGATTGGCATCTATGTAATGATACAAGATAACACATGCATTATCATTCTCAATGAAAAATGGAAGAAAAGCAAGATTTACATAGATTGTTATTTACATGTTTCACAAACACAAAATAGCAACGATCAAGACTCCAATATAAATGCCATCTTTCTATATCTGTCTTTCCACATATTCCATAATAAAAAAGATATTTATTTTAGGAAATCTACTGGGCACTCGTTGATAGTGCGATTGCCATCAAAACGAAACTCCTGGAGTCCAAACATCGCTGTCTCTTGTTGGAAAGTGCCTCCCACATCCTTCTTAATCTGGCTACCGTTCCTGTTTCGGTAGAAATGTGTCAGATTCGTACTTGATGTGGCAAGAGTGGATCCAGTATCTGTTGAGCTCATTTTTTAGGATCAACAAATTGACGCCGTATGTGGGAATCCATACATTCAACCATGAGCACACGTGAGGGAAAGGCCATGCTACAGCTAGAAGTTTGGCTAACAAAAGTTTTAATCCTTGAAAAAAAGAGACTCTTTGAAAAAGAAGCTGTCAGAAACTTAGAACTCTTAAAAGAAAGGAAAATTTATAGTAAATGTTTTGAGAAAGATGAGTTCAAATGATGAAAGTGTGCCTAGAAGGACAAATGCATACCTTGAAGAAGGAGAACCCTCATAAGCTGCCCTAGCTGCTCCCTCATGACCTCCTGTACGGAGACGAGGATGATCTAGAGGCAGAGGTAGGGTCGTAACAAGGTTTACTAGATAAATGGCCACAATGGCTGCAAACATGAGAAATATAACCCAGCAGAACTTGGCCATGCAAGAAATGCTGATGATCACGTAAGGACGAGAAGGGTACCAAGCCTCTCCATACGCTGCTTCTAAGGATGTCTTCCCAGAAATGCAAGAATATTATCAGGAGGAGAAGGAGGTTCAAAGCCAAATGGCCAAACATCATTACGCCAGATGGATGATCTTCAAGAAAAAGAGGTTGAGATGGATACATTGACTAACTACGCTTCGAATAGGTCGTACGAAGCTCCATTCAACTTCCCTCCGAACTACAAACTAGAAAATAGACCTTAGGGGTCGACAATTGTTTTTGATAGGATAAGTCCATGGTTACCTAGAAATAGGCGGGATCATTCACCCCAGGCGCCTAAAAATAGGCAAACTTATCCTTCTCCACCAATGCCTAGAAATAGACAATAAGAGCCTCACAAAAATGAGGAACGTAACCCAATATACCAGGATGAGCCTCAGGTTCGCCCCTATAGAAATAGGCACAAAAGGCGAGACCAGGCTAGAAGTGAAGCAGGTCTTTCTCAGCCACTTCCTCAGATTCATCAAAGGGAAGATAAGGACTTAGATGAACCTCAGAGGTCCTGCGACCTAGATGATGATGATGAGCATTTGCCTTTCTCAGAAGCCATAAGGAATGCCCCCATGCTGAACCACTTCACTCTCCCTAAATTCTCAAGTATGATGGAAGAGGTGACCCTACGAAGCATATCAAAAATTACAAGACCCATATGAATCTGAAAGAGGCCATCCAACAATGAAATGCAAAGCTTTTCACTTGACTCTAAGTGGGGGCGTTGAGGTTTGGTACACGGGGCTACCAGAAGGAAGCATCTGAAGCGGCCTGACCTCAAAAAGATATTATTGAAGCATTTCGCAACAATCAAAAAGGAGGGGAGGCCTATTCAAAGGTTGCAAGACATGCGATAGCAAAGGGAAGGGAATTTGAAAAGCTTCTTATCCCGTTTCACTGATGAAATGACGACAAGGAGACATTGACTACACCGAGAGGTGGATCGGACATGAATTCTCTCTTCTGGGGAGAGACATGCAAAACAAAGACCTAACCACCTACGATGCCTTGTTGGAAATGATAAGGCGTGAGATCCTCAATGAAGAATTGAAGGACCATAGAAACATGGCTAGCTAAGGCTTTCTACCACCTCAGATGCCAAGGGGAAAAAACCCAACTTCTCATTTGATAGATCACCAAGTGCTTATGAACCATGGACAAGAGCTCACTGCAACAACACTCAAAGCAATAGCTACCTTGGCCTATGAGAAGGATAATCCTGGTGCTGAAATGCATCAACAGCATCCTTACCCAAGGCACTCACAAAGAGGCTGAGGTAGGGGACGAGGCACTGAACCTAGAAATAGGGACGAAGTGCCCAATTACTGCTCCTATCATCAATCCCATGGACATTATACGGAGAAGTGCTAGGACGTTACAAGACACCCTCGTAACCAGCATCAAGGGAGAGGAAGATGCCTCCCAAGGAACACTCCGTATGGGTCCAATCAACAGCCTAGGAACAATGAACTGCTTCGGCCTAACAAGGATGACCCTCCAAGAGAAATGGAAAATGACAGTGAAAGACCCAGAGAGGGCCAGAGGCAGAGACGAAGTCTCCCACCTAACAATGAACTATCAGATAGATAGACACAATTATTGGAGGCCCTTATGTGGAGGGAGAATCTCGAAATTCACAAAGGAATTATTCCAAGAAAGTGAGTGATCCACCCATGACAAGCTACATAGTTAACCAATCTTCGATGGGGAGGGCAATTTTACCTATAACTTTCACCCAGGAAGACACGGAGGGAGTGCATTATCCACAATATGACACCCTAGTCGTAAGGGTTGTTGTGGCCCGTAATGGCCTGAAAAGGATGTTGAGGATAATGGGAGTTCGGCCAATATCATATTTGGTACCACTTTTGACAAAATGAAAGTCAATCATGAGCTAACCCCAATGAATTCCCCCCTGTATGGCTTTATGAGAGACAACATCATCCCTAGAGGAAAAATCACTCTGGCAATAGATATGGGGACAGAACATCAGATCGTTCACCATTTCATGGAGTTCCTAGTAGTTGACAACCGATTTGCTTATCATGGGGTACTTGGGAGACCCGCCTTAAAGGAACTATGGGCAATTACCTCAATTCATCACTTGTGTATGAAGTTGCCAACTGAGAGTGGCATTGCTACAGTCCAAGGTGACCAATGGGGAGCTAGAGAATGCTACTCCAATTCCTTAAGGAAAGTAAAACCAAGAACCACCAATGTTATCTTCTCTGACATCAAGCGATCTCCCTGAACAAGGGACTGTACCTGAACAAGGGATTTTCCTTGAATAAGGGATTGTCCCTGAACAATGAAACTATGTCATCATGGCCGAGGCCCCTGAAGAAGGAGGCTTCCTCAACACTATACAAGCCCCCGATGAAGGGAAAGCTACTGAAGAAGTAGTTTGCTTGGAAGAACTGGACCCTCACATTATTTATTGCGAACCTCGAGTAGCCCCCATGGAGGAATTGAAAACTTTTCCAGCAGACCCTGTAGATCTATTAAAACAATTACATGTGGGAAGCAATTTGCTACTAGAAATGAAAGAGAAGTTGAAAAACTTCTTACTCAAAAACCACGATGTTTTCACCAGGAAGTACAACAACATGGTTGGAATTGACCAGAAGGTCACCTGCCATCACTTAAATATAGACCCAAATGCTACAGCAGATAGGCAAAAAAGGAGAGCCCTTAACCTGAAAAGATAAGAGGCTCTTAAGGGCGAGGTCAAGAAGATGATTGATAATGGGTTCATACGGGAATCTGTATATCCGAAGTGGGTCTCAAACCCAGTACTGGTAAAGAAGCACAATGAGAAGTGGATGGTGTGCATAGACTTCTCAAACTTAAACTAAGCTTATCCTAAGGACAACTTCCCACTACCCAGAATAGATCAACTTGTGGATTCAATTGCTGGGCATGAACTTCTTAACTTTATGGACGCATATTCAGGATATAACAAGATTCCTATGTTTCCAACAAATGAGGAGTACACATCCTTCATCACATATAAAGGGCTTTATTGTTACAATGCCATGCCTTTTAGGTTGAAAAATACTGAGGTAACCTACCAACGGTTGGTCAACAAAATGTTTGTTGACCTCATTGTATAGACCATGAAGGTCTATGTGGATGACATGTTGGTGAAAAGCTTAAAGGCAAATGACCATATCACCCATCTCAACGAAACATTCCAAATCCTACAAAGCTACTGGATGAAACTTAATCCCTTGAAGTGTGCCTTTGGGGTATCATCAAGTAAATTCTTGGGTTACATTGTTAACCAGAGGGGTATCGAAGTGAACCCTGAAAAGGTCAAAGATTGATTGAAATGAGGTTCCCCCAAAAGCCTAAAGAAGTACAAAGCCTCACTGGCCGAGTTAGAGCCTTGAATTGCTTCATACCAAGGCAACAGATAAGTGCCTTCCGTTTTTCAAAGTTCTTAAAGAAAGAAACAAGTTTCAGTGGATAGAGGAATGTGAGGTGGCCCTGCAAGGGCTGAAGAAGCACTTGGATCAGGCCCTCTCATTTCCAAACCGAAGGACCATGAGGTGCTGCATCTGTACTTAGCAGTTATCTCTGATACTTTAAGCTCTGTTCTCATAATAAAAGAGGACAAGAACCAGTTGCCAATTTACTATGTTAGCAAGGCACTTCTAGTAGCTGAAACTCGATATCCAGACATGGAAAAGCTAGCCCTCTCCTTCGTAACTGCTTTGAGGAAGTTGATGCCATATTTTCAGGCCCATAGCATCCATATACTAACAAATTACCCCCTCAAGCAAGTGCTTCAGAAACCAGATGCCTTGGAGAGGTTACTCAAACGGGCTGTGGAACTTAGTGAGTTCAACATCAAACTAAGGACAGCCATTAAGAACGACGAGACGAACTACAACAGGGGATATTCCATTCTCCATGGCTTACGGGGCTAAGGCTATGAGTCCAGTTGAAGTGGGTCTACCATCTCCCAAGCGAATACACTTCAACGATAAACAACGATAAGATGAGAAGATGTGGGTTAGACCTCATCGAAGAAAGGAAAGATGATTCTCAGGTTAAGTTGGCCATATATCAAAGAAAAATGACCAGGTATTACAATTTGAAAGTGAAGAAGAAGTAGTTTTGATTAGATAAACTGGTGATACGAAGGGTGTTCCCACAATCAAAAGAACATGAGTCTAGAACCTTTGGCCCCAATTAGGAATGGTCGTACCATATATACGAAGAGGTTCGACCCGGAACCTATGTGATCAAAGATATGGATGGAAAGGTACAACCTCATCCTTGGAATGTTGAGCATTTACGTAAGTACTACCAATGATGTAAGACATCTTATATGTACAACTTTGAATCAAATAAAGTATAATATTTGCTATTATTTTAAGTTATGAATCAATACTTTCTTCGGAAGGCTAAGAGCCTCGAAGATATTTATGCGTGAATGAAACTGACCCTATGAAGGTAAACACACGAGTTTATCTTGAAAACCTCAGAATGGGTAAATCCTTCGACCTTATTTAATTATACGCAGAACGAGGCAATCGAGCACTTAATTTTATTAATCATGTTGTCAGAACCACCTGATGATGAGGTCGAAGCTCTAAGAGCATACAAGTAAGCTTAAAAGCACATCCGAAGTTATATAAACAAGCTTGAAAAGCTTCTAAGTATTTTGAATGCCTAAGTTATAGCATGAGGCAGACTTAAAACGGTCTAGAAAAGTTGAAGTAATGTAAATATGTTCGAAGTTGATTGCTAAGATTATATGAGTGATTAGAGGTCTTCCATATGACCTTATGAAATTTATGAATGCTAAGGTTGATTAAGTTTGTCAACGTAATTTATTTTTAGACCAAACCGCAAAAGTTTATAGGGGCTCGACTTCATCGCGAGTTACCTTAATATTAAGCCATTTGCTTCAGAGGTTTGCAAGTTAAAAGTTAAGATCAGAAGTTGTTAAGATACAGCAAGGTCAGAATAATGATTAATACATTACGTTAGGTGTACACAAGGGAAATGAAAAAGTGTAGAAGCCAAATGAAGGAGAAACTGAACTTCATTAAAAACAGAAAAAAAACATTGCATTAGGCCAAAGCCTTTACACTTGAAATAAACACAAAAAGTGAAAGATATATTTTAAGATTGAAGGGGTAGGGACTGAGGAGCTTCAAAAGGGACTATGGCCCCAGGGGCCACTTCTTCGGGAACAGCTTCCTCACCAGCCTCTCCATCGAGGTCAATAACTTGGACCCCCTTAGCTGGCATTTGAGGGGGTCCAAGTAGCAACCAAAAAAAAAAAAAAAAAATCTTATGTCATTTTCAAATAAAATTTTCTTTTTATAACTCAAAATAATCTGATTTATGTTATTAAGTCGCTACGACCTTTCCTAAGAATTCAAATTAAAGTTTGGGTCACAATAGTAAAGTTTTGCGCACTTGTTCATAAAATTTTTGTAATGTAGCAAATTGCTAGTAAACAAAAATTCTTTTATTATTTTATTTTGACAACACTCGTTGTTTTAATTGTTGCATACATACTTAGTGCTTAAATCTTAAAAATGAGTTAAACCGATTATATTGTACCAGAGGAGCCCAAATTCATTCCATTTGTTTTTCCACTGAATGCGCTCCATTTAATTTTAACACCTACTAACTTGTGCCATGATCTAAACACTTAATTTACCATTTTAATTTCCTTTTTGGTCCACTGCAGAAACTGTGACCGTTCATTCCATTTGGAGATACATTTTTTTAGTCTTATCCTTATGCTACCCACTAAGTGCACTCTTCAACTCCTCCACTCTCCAGTTTACAGATTGTAACTTCCCGTTTATGTTAACTGTTGAAATTGTGGCTATTATTTTCTTTTGAAAAATAAATCCTTCCACTACCATTTTGGTTATTGCCATCACGTTCCCCATTTGTTATTAATTGAAAATTTTACATCCACTTAAGATTTCATATCCCACTTCCACTTTTGACTCCCACTTTTGGTTACTACAGAATCCATTTTCTATTGCACTTTGTTACAAATTCAACACAAAGGATAATCAAACTCCAGGTGTTTAATGTAGGGATGTTGATTACGACACTTTTGTAATTAGAGTAAAATTATTTGTTTTCGAATTGCATTAACGTGTTATTGTGTTGTTTATGATGGAAGCACCATTTAGGTGGTTCAAATAAGAGATAAAGAGATTATGAAAGGGGTTATTTAAACCCAAGATTAAGAGATTAAGAAACATGTTATCAAAACCTGAGAGTAAGTGGACTGATTGATCACCTGTTCACTTCAAATTGACGGTGACACAAATAACCAATGATTACAATTCTAGAAAATATACTTTTTTATTTTTATCTATTTACTTAAGCATTTCCTACTGAGTATTACTTGTGATACTCATTCCTACTAAATTTACAGGTTAGTTGATAGCATCGCAATGGTTTGGCATGGTGGCAAGTCCTCAACGATTTAACGTACTCTTTAAATTCTAATAATATTTTCAGTCATGTAAACCTCTTGTGAACACGTTGATGACACATTTAAAATGTTAAATTTTTTATTTCGTCTAGCCTTATATACATTTCATGTCAACTACTAGATATAAATGTTGGATTGGCTATGTACGAATTTTAAATATTGCTCAAATGAATTTTCAGATTCTGTCTTCCTATTTAGAAATGACATAACTTGGGCTACAGTGCATGCTTTAGAGTGAAATTAGCGAGGTTTAAAGTTCTAGGAGTCCTCTAGTTGTGTTTTTTTGAATTACCTTAAAGTAATACCTAGGGAAAAGGTTATGCCCATTTTAGTAAACTACTTTGAGTCTGTTTCGGATTCTCTGTCCAGCATAGTTTCGTGCTTCAAACATTATCATCGAGACTCCAAATTTTTATATGTTGTACATGTATGAATGTTTCAGTCCCTGTTAAAATTTCATAATTTTTCGTTGACATTTGCTAGGTCAAACATATTTATTTTCTTACCGGTGTTGTATTTGCTAATCTTCTTTTCAATGTTTTCCAAAATCAAGTTTTACCATAATTGTTTAAGGCTATATAGACAATTACCCCCCATTAAACTTTTTAAATATATTTCAAACTCCAAAATCTTCCTTATTTACAATTTATTTTGGTTAACATTAAAAAGGTCAAACTAAGAAGAAATTGATTTTCGTAACTCTTTGAGTTTCGAGAATTTGAGCCATTACAACTTGGTATCAGAGCCATGGTTTATTTTCTATAGACTTGCATTAGAAACCATATGTTAGGTGTTGTGTCACATATAAAGTTAAAAAAAAAATCGAGGATCCTAAGCATTGTGCTTGCCATAGCCACACTATGTCGATTTTTAGGTAAAGAAGTTTAATAAATATGCCTGTATCTATGAGAAGAGTATGAGAAAGTTTATTCTAGATACAACATTCGAAATGTATGTGTGAATATCAGTATACGTTGGAGTTTGAATACTTTTGTATATAATCACTTTTGTACAAGTATTTTGAGAATGTGACCAAATTAAATATTTATTTAAGTCCTCGAGAATTAACTAAAACTTATTAGATACCCATTTATTGGACTTGGAATAATTGGTATTACTCATACGGTAAAGACTAAGAGAACTTGTAGGAAGATGAGTTCATTGATGCCTCGTCGATATGAGATTGTGAGGCAATATGAAGAGTATTGATGGACTCCAGCATACAATATGGGCTAGCACATTTGGTAGATGTTAGTAAGGTGGATGGAGGTGAGGGGACTAGGCCATGTGGTCATTGGTCGTTAGACCACCCTCCTCCTTATTAATACCTTATCGAAAGTATGGCTAGAGGTGGCTGAATCGATTTATGATTATTTATGGGGAATTGTCGTGCCTACCTTGCCCCAAGAGATTGACTATGAGGCCTTCTACGCAGAATTGATTGAGCAGCAGGAGTTGGCTTGACTTGCGATCCCTAAGGATGATAGTGTACCTACTGAGATGTACATTTGTGAGGATGTACCTCCACCCATTTTAGACGATGAGGCTTAGCTTTCTAAGAAACCTAGGATTCTTGGTAGCTATAGTGATGATGATGGTAATGATGAATAAAAGAGTGGGGTTTTAGTAGTAAGATTCCATGCTTTTCTGTTGATTAGAGCTAGACTTTTTTATTATTATTTGTATTCCTCTTGAAGGATTTCTTTCGAGATAATAATAAAAATGTTGCACTATAATTTTTTTTCCTTGGTTGCGTAAGTATCTAAACGAGATTGTGATTATTCTAGTATATAGGAATATGGTGCAAGCGAGGACAATTAAGGAGTTAAGGCGAGAGATTGATGAGTTGAGACATGCCGTAGCTGTTCAGGCTACATATCCAGCGTCTCAAGCTCCACTAATTCCCCAAGCACCACCAGCGCCCCAGCTCTCCAAGCACCGCCGCGCCATTGGCATACCTGATTTTACAGCCTATTCTGACAGTAGAACAATTTCGTAGATATCGATCCCCTACCTTTGATGGTGTAAAATACCCTCTGGCAGTTGACGAGTGGTTGCATAATATAGAGAAGATCTTTTGTCACATCTCTTGTCCAGAAAATTAAAAAGTATTATGTGCCGAGTTTATACTAATCGAAAGAGAAGGCCACTGAGGAGGAACAATGTAATCTAACTTGGATTCAGTTCACGATAGAGCTAACAAAAACGTTTTTCCCACAGGCTCTGCGAGACTATAAGGAGACATAATTTTTAAGACTGGTATGTGAAGATATGGGAATTTTTGAGTATGAGAGCAAGTTCGAGGAATTATCATGATATGCCCTACATTTTGTAAGTACCAAACTCGTGAAGGTAAAACATTACGAGAGAGGCCTACGTCCAGAGATCAGACAGATTGTGAGTTCACATGATCTCACCACTTTTCAGGTTGTGGTAAAGAAAGCTCTTATAGTAACCTACTCGGGTGTGAAGTTGGTAAATTAGGGACAACGCAATGACTTAGAAAAAAGGAAGTACCAGGATAAGAAGAAGAATAATGGACAGTTTAAGAAATAGATACATACGGGCCAGCCGAGCAATCATTTACCCTAATGTCCTAAGTGTAACAAGTTTCATAGGGGATAATGTTTGTATGGAAAGTTTATTTGATATAAATGTGGCCAACCCGGCCATGTGGTTTCATCGTACCCAATGATTAAGAAACCCAAGCAAGAGAAGAAAGAAAAAGCAAGGGTGTTTGCTTTGACTCATGATGAGGCTGCCCAAAATATGGACGTGATCTCTAGTATTCCTGTTTACATCCTGATTGATTTTGGTGCGACACATTCATTCATAACGAGTGCATGTTTAGCTAAGATTAATGCTTCATGTCAGAAAAATGATAGTGTACTAGAGGTTAGCATGCCATCAGGGGGAACTATTGTTACATATAGGATAGCTAATGGGGTAAGATAAATTTTGATGGACTGACTCTAGGGATTGACTTGTATGTTATAGAGATAAATGATTTTGATATTATTTTAGGTAAGGATTGGTTAGATGAAAATCGAGCCACGATTGTATGTTTTGAGAAAGAGGTAATTTTTCGAAAATGGGAAAAGAGGAGTTCAGATTTTATGGGTCGAAGATTAAGGCACTTCCTCATGTCATCTCCACTTTAAAAGCTGAGAGTATGTTGAGGAAGCCTAATTGTCAAGGGTATCTTGTTAGTCTCACTAGAACCTCATCCCAAGAGAAAGTATTAGATGATGTGCCAATAGTACGAGAGTATGCTAACGTGTTTCCTAATGATCTATCGGGTACTCTACCCAATAGATAAGTGGAATTTATGATAGACCTGGTACTTGGAGCTACTTCTGTATCCAAAGCCCCATACCGAATGACACCAAAGGAATTATAAGAGTTGAAGATGCAATTAGAAGAACTTCTAGACCAAGGGTTCATTAGACCAAGTGCATCTTCATGGGGAGCTCCAGTACTCTTTGTAAAGAAGAAAATTGGTACTATGATGATGTACATCGACTATCGTGAACTAAATAAGTTGACGATCAAGAATAAATATTACCTTCCTAGGATTGAGGATCTATTTGATCAGTCGAAGGGCACATCCATGTTTTGGAAAATTGATTTAAGTTTAGGTTACTATCAGCTGAAGATTAAGTTGGATGATATACCAAAGACGACATCTAGGACTTAATATGGGCATTATGAGTTTACGATGATGCCTTTCGGCTTGATGAATGCCCCTGCAGTGTTTATAGACTTGATGAATAGAGTGTTTCATCAGTATTTGGACGTGTTTGTCATTGTATTTATTGACGACATACTGGTATACTCGAGAGATTCTCATCAACACGAAGAACATTTGACGATAGTATTGGGAACATTGTGTAAAGAAAAGTTATATGCCAAATTCAAGAAATGTGAATTTAGGCTGGATTGAGTGGGATTTCTGGGCCATATCATTTCAGCACGAGGAATTGAGGTGGATCAATCTAAAGTTGAAGCTGTGACCAATTACGAAAACCTACAAACGTTTGAGAAGTGAGGAGTTTTCTAGGTTTAGCTGGCTATTATCGACGATTTATTGAAGGATTTTCCAAGACAACAAGTCCTATGATACAGTTGACTTGGAAGGGTAGTAAGTTTGTATGGTCAGAGAAGTACGAGCAGAGTTTTCAAAAGTTAAATGATAGGCTAGTATCTACACCGGTGTTGACTATCTTTGATGGTTTGGAAGGTTTTGTAATTAATAGTGATGCATCCAAGCTAGGTTTAGGATGTGTTTTGATGCAACATGGGAAAGTGATAGCTTATGCTTCAAGGCAATTGAAGCAATATGAACAGAATTACCCTACACATGATCTAGAACTAGCAGCAGTAGTGGACACCTTGAAGATTTGGCACCATTACCTATACGGGAGCAAGTGTGAGATCTACACCGATCACAAGAGTTTCAAATACTTCTTTACCCATAAGGAGTTAAATATGAGACTGTGACGATAGTTAGAATTGGTGAAGGATTATGACACTATCTTGTATCACTCGGGTAAGGCTAATGTAGTAGCTGATGCATTGAGTAGAAAGAACATGGGACAGTTGTCAATGTTGTGTAAAAGAAAAGATCGATTAATCAGAGAGTTTGAGAACATGAGAATTGAGGTATTAACTTCTTCAGTAAGGACATTAACAATATTAGCAAGTTTTACTATGAAATTGACCCTCAGGGACAAAATAGTAGCTGTTCAAAAAGATGATCCCTTTTTGGAAAAGATCAGGGCTGAGGTAGGAACTGAGAAGAGAAAAAGATTTGAAATAGCCGAAGATAAAGTCCTGATGTTTAAGGGTCGGTTGTACGTGCCAGAGAATGAAGTATTAAGGAATAAGATTATGATTGAAGCTCATTCTGCTCC
This sequence comes from Fraxinus excelsior, assembly GCA_019097785.1. Classification (NCBI taxonomy): domain Eukaryota; kingdom Viridiplantae; phylum Streptophyta; class Magnoliopsida; order Lamiales; family Oleaceae; genus Fraxinus; species Fraxinus excelsior. The sequence goes on along the minus strand of CM032624.1, from coordinate 35,177,996 downwards.
TTATGCAGCGCACCCAGACAAACTAAAATGTATAAAGATTTGTGCAACACATTTTGGTGGAGAAATATGAAGGGAAAGATAGGTTTGTTTGTGTCCAAATGCATTGTTTGTCAATAGGTAAAAGCTGAGCATCAGAGGTCATCAGGGTCATTGAATCCCATGGACATACCCGAATGGAAATAGGAGAAGATTGCAATGGATTTTTTTGTCGGGTTTCCTAGGTTAGTGAAAGGTCATGATGCAATCTGGGTGATTGTGGATCGGTTGACAAAATCTTCTCATTTATTGCCAATTCGGACTACCTATAGCTTAGAACAACTCGCACAAATTTATGTCAGAGAAATTATACGACTTCATGGTATTCCAGTTTCTATCGTATCAGATAGAGACCCGAGGTTTACTTCTAAATTTTGGATAAGCATTCAGAAAGCTATGCGTACCAAGTTAACATTTAGTACTGCATACCATCCTCAGATTGACGGACAATCTAAACGAACTATCCAAATTCTTGAAGATATACTGCGAGCTTGTGTCCTAGATTTGGAAGGTAAATGGAAAGATCATTTGCCATTAGTCGAATTTGCATACGATAATAGTTTCCAAGCCACTATTAGTATGACACCATATGAGGCTTTATATGGTCGACGATGTCGTTCACCATTATACTGGGATAAAGTTGGTGAAATGAGAGTTTTGGGTCGAGAGTTAGTCGAGAAGACCGTGAAGGCTATACATAAAATTAGATCAAGAATTAAGACTGCCCAAGATCGTCAGAAGAGCCATGTCGACAAAAGGAGAGAATAATTGACTTTTGAAGTTGGAGATAAAGTATTTCTCAAAATGACACCGATGAAGGGAATACTACTATTTGGAAAGAAAGGAAAATTAAGTCATAGATTTATCGGTCCATTTAAGATTATTGAAAAAATTGGGAATGTGGCATATTGTTTAGCGTGGCCACCCAAACTTTCAGCAGTGCACAACATATTTCACGTTTCTATGTCGAGAAAGTACATCCCGCATCCTATCCATGTGGTGAATGTTCGGTCACTTGATGTCCAAAGCGACATGACGTATGAAGAAGCTCCTACAGTGATTCTAGAGAGGAAGGAGCACGTTCTGAGAAATCGAAGGGTTGAGGGTTCCATTAGTCAAAGTCCAATGGGATAAACATGGTAAGGATGATGCTACTTGGGAAAGAGAAGAAGACATCTTAGCCAAGTATCCTTACCTTCTTAAATAAGTAAGTTAAATTTTGAGGATGAAATTATTCTAAGTGTGAAGAGTTGTAGCGACCAAAAAAAAATCTTATGTCGTTTTCAAATAAAATTTTCTTGTAGAACTTGAAAATAATCTGATTTATATTACTAAGTCGCTATGACCTTTCCTAAGAATTCAAATTAAAGTTTTGGTCACGATAGTAAATTTTCATGCACTTGTACATAGAATTTTTGTAAGGTAGCAAATTGCTAGTAAACGAAATTTCTTTTATTATTTTATTTTAACGACACTCGTTATTTTAATTGTTGCATACATGCTAAGTGTTTAAATCTTAAAAATCAGTTAAACCGATTATATTGTACCAAAGGAGCCGAAATTCATCCCAATTGTTTCTCCACTAAAGGCGCTTCATTTAATTTTAACATCTACTAACTTGTGCCATGATCTTAACCCTTAATTTACCATTTTAATTTCCCTTTTGGTCCATTGTAGAAACTGTGACTGTTCATTCCATTTGGACATACGTTTTTTAGTCTTATCCTTATGCTACCCACTAAGCTCACTCTTCAACTCCCACATTCTCCAATTTATAAATTGTAACTTTCTATTTATTTTAAAAATTGTAACTTCCCATTTATTTAACTGTTGAAATCGTGGCTATTAATTTCTTTTGAAAACAAAATCATTCCACTACCATTTTGGTTACTGCCATCGTGTTCCCCATCTGTTATTAATTGAAAATATTACCTCCACTTAAGATTTCATATCCCACTCCCACTTTTGACTCCCATTTTTGGTTACTGTCGGATCCACTTTTTGTTGCACTTTGTTACAAATTCAACACAAAGGATAATCAAACTCCAAGTGTTTAAGTTATGGATGTTGCTTACGACACTTTTGTAATTAGAGTAAAATCATTTGTTTTCAAATTGCATTAACGTGTTATTGTGTTGCTCACGAAGGAAGCACTCTTTGGGTGGTTCAAATAAGAGATAAAGAGATCATGAAAGGAATTATTTAAACTCGAGATTAAGATATTAAGAAACGTGTTATCAAAACCCAAGAGTAAGCGGATTGATTGATCACCGGTTTGCTTCAAATTGACGGTGATACAAATAACCAATGATTACAATTCCAGACAATATATTTTTTATTTTTATCTATTTACTTAAGTGTTTCTTACTGAGTATTGCTTGTGATATTCATTCATACTAAATTTATAGGTTAGTTGATGGCATGACAATGGTTTTTTCAGTCATGACGATTTGATGTACTCTTTAAATTCTAATAATATTTTTCAGTCATGTAAACCTCTTGTGAACACGATGATGACACATTTAAAATGTTAAATTTTCTGTTTCGTCTAGCCTTAGATACATTTCATGTCAACTACTAGTTAGAAATGTTGAATTGGCTATGCACGAAGTTTAAATATTGCTGAAATGAATTTTCAGATTCCATCCTCCTATTTAAAAATGACATAACTTGGGCTACAATGCATGTTTTAGAGTGAAGTCAATGGGGTTTGAAAGTTCTATGAGTCTTCTAATTGTAGTTTTTGGAATTTTTCTTAAAATAATACCTAGGGAAAAGCCCATTTTAGTAAACTGCTTCGAGTCCATCTCAGATTCTTTGTCCAGCATAGTCGAGCTATACTTTCATGCTTCAAACATTATCATCGAGACCCCAAATTTTTATATGTTGTACATGTGTGAATGTTGTACATGTGTGAATGTTTTCCAAAATCAAGTTTCACCATAATTGTCTAAGTCTATATAGACAATTATCCCCCATTAAACTTTTTAAATATATTTCGAACTCCAAAATCTTTATTATTTACAATTTATATTGGTTAACATTAAAAAGGTCAAACTAAGAAGAAAATAATTTTTGTAACGCTTTAAGTTCCGAGAATTCGAAGTGTTACAAAGACCCCACTAGCTGAACCCATGCGTTAGGAGTGAGCTGGGTAGGGGCAGTCTACATAACCTAAGGATGGCTCGAAAAAAGGGTAAAGTAGTAAACGAAGCCCACCCTTAAGTAAAAACTCGCCAATGGCAACACAGTCCTGCCTCGGAAGCAGGCTCGCTCATCAGAGGAAGTGGTTAGAAGCTCTATGTCATATGAAATCCTATATTTTTCCCTAAGGCTAATAAGATGGTACAGGTCGACACACGATGGGATTTTGGCTGCCCCATGCTATGTCATCGTAGACCTCAACATCACCCCCAGAAATCGAAGCTCCCTGTGCAGACTCAATGGCCATGGTAAGGTCGGCTGTGTTGGTTACTAAAAAACCTAACTCGCTAGCCAATTCACTAATATCTATGTTTCCCTCAACGGGGTTTAGAAGAGGCCATCGATTCCTAGGTCAACTTAGAGAGTTTTCACAATGTACAGAGAAAAAAAAATAGATTACTTACGATTTTCCTAAAGAAATTCGAAGAAAACTGGGTGGAATTTTGAGAAGAAATGATCTTTCAAAATTCTTAGAAAATTTCGAGAAGAAAGGAGCTTTCGATCTGAACCACCCACCACATTTGACACTTTGTCTTTAAAGGCCTAAATTAGAACGTCTGCCACACGTACTCTCATGCGTCTAGAATAGAAGGAGGAGAAAGAGAGATAACCATCATTGCGCATTAAATGTGCCGATAGTTGCGTGTATTGGAAGTTGTATCGTCCCTGCTATTTTTCTTGGGAACGTACCAAGACATCAAATCATTGAGGCACCATGATTAGTGATGTCTCATATTTCTCAGAGTTGTTGGAAAAATAATAAACCATTCGTAATTATCAATCTAAAGCTATTTGCCAGCATCATGCGCTATCAGCCTCTGAAATGAATGAATGCACTTCAGTTCTAAGAAGATGCTTCCGATCTATGAAGGTACTTCGAATATAAGAGGAAGCCTCAGATACTGGGGAACACACCCCCATAAGAACATCTTTCTTTCTGAGGAACCACACCATATTTGAAGTCTATGCATTTCATAAATAATCATACATAGACTTGGGTGATTATTGTTATATTCTCAGATCCGAATCGAAGTCCCAACTCAGATCGCCACGTAGAAAACCACGTAAGCATCTTAATCACATGGACAATCACGTGGGTAGTAAGTCTACGTGGGCAAGAAACTAGCTAAGAGGTCAAGGGAAGGGTCAACAAAGTCAAAATTAAAGGAAGAAATATCGTCCGAGGTCCCCCTACTGAAGCAGATGTTGTCACCGAACTCTTCCATCCCACATGAAGAAATGAACCTCTGAAGCTTGAGGCAGAGGCTCCTCCAAGCTACCTGAAGTTCTATGCCGCTGATACAAGAATTTTCCAACCGTAAGTGTACAGTGTCAAGTTTTAATATAATGAGAGTAGAGTATCGTTTTCCACATGGATTCAAATCAAATCCTAATAATTCCTGTAATTAAAATAACCTTAATTTTATCTAAAAAATAGGAATATTGGAGTGAGATAACTAAATGAACTAATTTAATAAATTAACAAAGCAATTCAACAAGATTAATACTAATGGGCTCAAACTCTAGAGATCCAATTTCACCTAACCATTGATCATGCTTCAATCATCTAACTATTTCTTAATCTATTCTAATGATTTATTAGTCAAGAACCCAAAATTATCTTAATCCTCTCTCTCTCGATGGTGAATTAAGAATTACTATTAAAACCCTAATTTTGAGTCTCCATCTAAAATTAAGATGATGAAGTTCATTAAGATTTTTGGTTCTCTTAATAACTATAAAGGATTTCATAGGCATCTCGAACTCTATAATCTCCTAGGTTGTGTTTATCAATAGTCCCTATTTAGAATTCATTCTCTCGATAGTAAACCCTAAATTCCATATCATTCAAATGGTGATCAAGTATTCAAAAACATTAAGAGTAGATAAGCACAAATAAACCAATGGAATAACTTTTAAAATAGATAATTAAATGATCAAAGCATAATCTCTAGTGTTGGCTACATTGCATCTCTAGAAAAATAAATTACTCCTTGAAAATATAAAAGAAAACACAATTCATGTTCTTAAATATTGATAGAGAATAAGAAGAACTCTATGATTTGTGGATTTCTCATCTCCAAGGGTGTTCTCTTTAGTGTGGCTGCTGGATTTCTTCCCCTTAAAAGTCCTTTAATTGAACCTTTCCAGCCGTATTTATAGTTTCCCCTTGAACTCATCAGTTTTAGGGCTTATATGGAGGACTACTGTCGTCGCGACGTAGGGGCGCCTCTTTCGGGCGCCCTATGATTGGTGCGAGGACGCCACTACTAACAAAACTAAAAAAAAAATCAACTAAAACACGTTTCGTTAGATCTCTTGTCTTCGTAGCTCAGGATTGGCAACATGTATTAATTTCATGAATCATTTCAAAATTATAATGCAAAGCTAACTTTCCACCTATTCAGTGCAAAAATGGGTGTGTATGTGTGTGTGTGTGTGTGAAGAGTTAAGGGCAACGCCATACAATAATAAATTGATCCAATTCCCAACCTTAAAAGTCAAATTTTTCCTTACTTCGCTCGTAGGATTCATACACCCCAAACTTGTTTTCTTTTCACTTCCCATGATGTATTCTAAAGCTGATCTTCAATACTAATCTTCTAAACCACTGAAGTTTGGTTAGATTTCACTAATTGTAGTTCAACATGTTAACAAATATGGATTTTCCTTATTTTGACTGCTTCAACCTCCAAGACTCAACCAAGTTACTAACCCTTTATCAAAAGTTTAATCTCCTAAAATAAGTGTTCGGGGCTTAATCAAGGCATGTAATGCTTCTTCTATTTTATGCACCTTATTATGTGTAGACGTCTCTTCATTAAGCTTTCTAAATAAGCCATGTAGTGAGCTTAAGGCCGATGACTTCCAAATTATATGACTCTAGGGCACCATGTTTTAAATCCTTGCATGCTTAATCACTCGAGTCATAAAGACTACAAATGGATGTTTCACAATGAAATTATCATAATTGTCCTCATTGTGATCTTTTTAGGGTAACTTCACAAAAATGCAGCTTTTGATTAGTGCAATGCCCCTTATTAAACACTCATTCTTGAAAATTGACCTCTAACTTAAGGTTTATTACCCAATTTCCATCCCATCGGTCTCAGATAGTCCATACAACATTTTGCATACACGGAGTCCATATATATATATAGCATTTAAGTTCTCTATTACCACCTATAAACAATAGATTAACATACTCATGTACAACATCACAATCAACCCACGTGCATAAATATTTTACGTCTCACATAAATAAGCAAGAATTTACCTCAAACACATAACTTATCCACAACTTATCAACCAAAACATGTTACCAAATATATACATCAATGCCGGCAAAGCTATCTAACTTACACAAGCATGCAAAAATATAACTTTTTTCATGCACACAAATCACACAAAACATAAAAAAATAAAATCAAGGCAATTAGACACAATTTATAATACACCCCAAACTTAAATTAAACATTGTCCTCAATGTAAAATTAAAGAAAAATGAGGAGACTTTCCTGAATTGTCTGTATTGCCCATAACATTTTGGTGTTGATGATGTTGAAGTTGATGGATGTTTCTTTTATATTTTTCCTCCCAAACTTGAGATATATCTCGTTTCTACATGTCAATGCAAGTTTGAATGTTTCAAGACGTCATGTTCCTGAAAACAAAATCATATTTTAGATGTTAAAAACATGGAACAAGTTTTACTTAACTCAAACATCTAATGACCAACTTGATTATTTTGAGACCTAAGGGAAGACGAGATAAGGGTGATGATTACTAAATAAATTGTAAAATAAACTAAATTATCCTATAACTAAAATAAATAAATGAATAAGTAAAAAGGAAGAAAGCTTAAGTTGCATCTCAAGAAGCGCTTCTTTAACATCATTAGTTTGACTCAACGCAGTGCCTATGTTGGATCTTCAGATGACACCTCTCTCTTATTTCTAAACTTCACCCTTGGCCTTGTCTTCTTCTTCACTGTAGCATAGCTAGTAAAATTGAACGGTTTTAACTTCAATATGGCCTTCAAAACCTCTTTTGGTTTGGAAATATTTGGAGGTTTTAAAGGTTTTTCCACATAGCTCTCCTTCTTGTCAGGTGGATTTGCTTCATGCTCTAAGATATAATCCACCATTTAATTGGTCCCTTTTTCATGTGTACATGTATCAAGCCTTGAATAGTTAAGAGCCATATGTTGTTCTAGAGGATTATAAAATATTTTTCTCTTGCCTTTCTCATCCCTCACTGCATTAATGGATTAGATCATATGGCATGCATTTACTTTTTCTGGGGTTTTCTTTTCTTGATGAATATTGAAGTTCACTTGCTCTTCATTAACTCGCAGTGTCAACTTCCCTTCTTGTATATCAATTAATGCTCTTCTAGTAGTTAGAAAAGGTCGACCAAGAATTAGTGTTACTTTCTCATCCTCTTCCATATCCAAGACCATAAAGTCCACCGGAAAGATGAACTTATCTACCTTTACCAATACATCTTCTATAATCCCCCATGGATAGGTGATGGATCTGTCTGCCAGTTGCAATAATATGGTTGTCGACTTTACCTCTCCAAGTCCCAACTTCTTGAACACTGATAGGGACATCAAGTTGATGCTAGCTCCAAGGTCACACTGTGCTTTATGAAACGTGATACCACCGATATTGCAAGGAATGCTGAAGTACTACATTCCTCTGTTAACTTGATTATTTCCAATTCTTCAAGTCTCCTCCTCCTAGCCATGATGTCTTTCATGAATTTGATATAATTTGGCATTTACTCCAAGGCATCTGCAAAAGGAATATTAATGTGAATTTTCTTGAAATTTTCTAAGAATTTAGCAAATTAAGAATCAAGTTTTTTCTTTTGAAATATTTGAGGAAAATGAAAAGAAGGTTTAAGAATTGGAGGATTGTCCGGAAATAGATTGGATTTAGGCTCTTCAGCCTCTTTTTGATGCTTCCGATTCAGTTGTGCTTTCTTTGTTTTCTTCATCCTCTTGGTCACTTGATGATGTCATTCTTGGAGAATTGTTTGCTTTTGTACTTTTGTATTGTGGATCTTCAATCTCCTTACCACTCCTAAGAGTAATAGCCTTATAATGCTCCTTTGGGTTTACTTTTGTATCACTAGGGAATCATTCCTTTTGCTGAACATTAGAGGATGATGCTATTTGTCCAATTTGGGTGTCAATTGACTTGAGGTGAGTCTCAATTCCTTGCAACCTTGCCTCATTCCTGTTGAACCTCTCCATTGATTCCATCATAAATTGTCCCAGAATATCTTCTAATGACATTTTTCTCTCTAGAGCTTTGTTTTCAAACGCCGCAGGGGGTTGTAAAACGTTTTTTGTATTACCATAAAAAAATCCTCATGATTACGGAGCCCCGGATGATATTGATTAGGCATGAAATTTTTCCAATTGTTGAAGTTGCGGTTGTTCACATATTGTACTCGCTCCCCATTATCAACTATGGCTGGAGAAACCATATTTGCTGCAGCTACAAATTTCGTTCCTTGAGAAGCTTTTGGGTTGGTCAAGATGCTCAATTGATGACAAAGCACATCAACCTTTGCTGACATGTTTGTGAAGGCATCAATTTTATACATTCCAGCTGGCTTCTTGGTCATTGCTCGCTCATTTGGCCATTGATAACTGTTGTTGGCCATTTCTTCTAAAAGTTCATATGCCTTATCAACTGATTTGCTCATTAAAGAACCACCAACTATGCTGTCAATAATAACTCTTGTTTGACCGTTCAATCCATTGTAAAACTGATCAAGGAGCATCCAATCATCAAACCCATGTTGCGGGCACTTTTTTTGCATCTCCTTAAATCTTTCCCACGTCTCATATAAGGGTTCAAAATCCATCTAATGAAATGAGCCAATCTCACCCCTTAATTGAGATACTTTTGATGGAGGGAAAAACTTTGCAAGGAATTTGGCAGTCAGTTCTTCATAAGTCTTAATACTTCCCAATGGTAAAGATAACAATCAGCTTCTCGCCTGGTCTCTAAGGGAAAATGGAAACAATTTCAGTTTGATGCTATTATCACTCACTCCATTAACCTTTATGCTATCAACCACTTGCAAGAACATAGAAAGATGAATGTTCTGGTCTTCATTAGGTAATCCCCCAAACTAATTCTATTGCACCATACTAATGAGTGATACTTTCAATTCAAAATTGTTGGCATTGATTGCTTGGCGCCTTATCCCAGAATAATGCTCTTGGACTACCGAATTGAAGTAGTCTTGAATAGGTTTTTCCCGTTGATCAGCACCTTCTTGTTGATTTTGCTCAGCCATTAGGATCTCCTTAGCTTTCTTCATTGCTCTTATTGTCCGAAGAGTTCTTTCAATTTCTAGATCAACATGAATTAAATTACAATTTTTGGATTGTCGCATCAACTGACAAAACACTTAAAAAACAAAAAGAATAATTCGAATTAAAACAAAAATTAATCTAGATTAAAATTAATGCTACTTGGTAACATATTAAATAAGAAAAGATAAATCAATCCCTAGCAACAATGCCAAAAACTTGATGCGAGAATTTTCCAACCGCAAGTGTACGGTGTCAAGTTTTAATATAATGAGAGTAGAGTATTGTTTTCCACATGGATTGAAATCAAATCCTAATAATTTCTGTAATTAAAATAACCTTAATTTTATCTAAAAAAATAGGAATATTGGAGTGGGATAACTAAATGAACTAATTTAATAAATTAGCAAAGCAATTGAACAAGATTAATACTAATGGGCTTAAACTCTAGAAATCTAGTTTCACCTAACCATCGATCATGCTTCAATCATCTAACTATTTCCTATTCTATTCTTATGGTTTATTAGTCAAGAACCTGAAATTATCTTAATCCCCTGTCTCGATGGAGAATTAAGAATTACTATTAAAACCCTAATTTTGAGTCTCCATCTAAAATTAAGATGATAAAGTTCAGTAAGATCTTTGGTTCTCTTAATAACTACAAAAGATTTCATAGGCCTCTCAAACTCTATAATCTCCTAGGTTGTGTTTATCAATAGTCCCTATTTAGAATTCATTCTCTCGATAGTAAATCCCAAATTCCATATCATTCAAATGGTGATCAAGCATTCAAAAGCATTAAGAGTAGATAAACAAAAATAAACCAATGGAATAACTTTTGAAATAGATAATCAAATGATCAAAGCATAATCTCTAATGTTGGCTACATTGTATCTTTAGAAAAATAAATTACTCCATGAAAATATAAAAGAAAACACAATTCATATTCCTAAACATTGACAGAATATTGATAGAGAATAAGAAGAACTCTATGATTTATGGATTCCTCAATTTCCAAGGGTGTTCTCTCTGGTGTAGCTGCGGTATTTCTTCCCCCAAAATCCTTTAATTGAACCTTTCCAGCCATATTTATAGTTCCCCCTTGAACTCATCAATTTTAGGGCTTATATGGCAGACTGGTGTCGTCACGGCGCATGGACGCATCTTTCGGTAGAAAAACACTTTGGGCTTCTAGTTGGGCGTGGGGGCACCAATACTGGTTGTAATATACATCTTTGGTTTGGCTGGTGACACTTGAATTGTTCCTAATTGATTCCACCTTCTCATTGTTGACTCCTATTATGAAAGTATCTGAATATATCATAAAAACACATAAATATAGTAGCAATTCTCAAATTCAAAAGTGAAAGATATCTAATAATTGCGTTATAAAACCAACTTATCAGCCGCCAAAGGCTTTCAAGTCAACGTCGACCCTGAATTGCACAAAAGATTTGAAGATCCATTTGATGTGACGTTTGCAATAGAGTATGTCGGCGTGTCGTGTCAGTCTACTAAGTAGAATGGCTGACCCTATATCAAGTATTAATTGTGAGAGTGGACAGTGATGTGAGGTTTCAGTCCAAGAGATCAGGCCACGTGGTTTTTGATCCAATGATCACCATGTCGACCAAGACAGTATAAATATCTTCTTTTAGTATGAATAATGGGTTGGCATCTTTGTAATGATACAACAAAACACATGCATTATCATTTTCAATGAAAAACAGAAGGAAAGCAAGATTTATGTAGATTGTTATTTACATGTTCCACAAACACAAAATAGCAAAGATCAAAACTTCAACATAAACACCATCTTTCTATATCTATCCTTCCACATATTTCATAATACAAAAGAGAGATTTATTTTAGGAAATCTACTGGGCACTTATTGATAGTGCGATTGCCATCAAAACAAAACTGTGGAGTCCAAACGTCACTGTCTCTTGTCGGAAAGTGCCTCCTACGCCCTTCTTAATTTGGCTACCGTTCATGTTCCAGTAGAAACGTGTCGGATTTGTACTTGACGTGGCAAGAATGGGCTCGATATCTGTTGGGCTCATTTTTTGGGGTCAACATCATTCTTTATAGTTGATCTTCTAAATCTAATGTGTTCAACCACTGAGAGTGGATCTCATGCGAGAGTATCATACTTCCAAGTTCCCTTTAAGTATTGTCTTGATCAAATGAGTAAATACCCAATGAAACTCTCCCGCAAGCTCCCTTTACTGGATTCAATATTGTTTTGCTAAACATTTTTTTTTTAATTTCGGTGTGGACATCTTTTCATATGATCATGCAAATGTTTTGTCCCATTCTTACTTTTAGCCCCTAATTTTCTATCACAATAGTTACAAATTGCCTACTCTTACCCCTCAATGACTCTTTTTTTGAAGTGATTCTACGCTACCAAAGTTAATTTCATTTTCTTATTTTTTGTGTGTTTGCTTGACTAGTTAAGTTTTCGTACGATGGACTAGTACTTGATTGTATTGGAGTACTTCTAATGCTCGGTACTGGTATACAATGACGTGATCCAGACATCTGAAATGAAAAGAAAGGAAATTACATGAGAAGGAAAAACAACAAAAATGCATCATTTTTAGACTTACTAGTTTATGGAATGTGCATTGTACATAATACATCAAAGTTAATTGTATAGAAAACGTTAATAATATAATCATAACAAGTAAAATCAAAATTATATCAGATGTTAATTTTATGATAAAAGAAAAATATATTAAAAAAACTTAATATCAGTAACATATGTTTGATCTTTAAATAATGCATTAAATTTAATTGTGTAGAAAATGTAATAATTTGTTCAATAAGTAAAATTTAATTCTACCTAATGTTAATTTTATGATAAACGAAAAAGATAGTCACAAAACTTTAAAACATAATCACATAGACTTGAAAACAATATTTAGGTTAAAAGGACCACTATCATCATTTACGAAATTACAAATGGGATCTGGTGCTCACTGCTCATTTATAAGTAATCCTCATGAAGAATACAAAAAACTTGGAAGAGTTCACGTAGAAACAAAAAATATTTCTTCATCTTCCTCATCACTTGACTCATTGGGAACAAGGCCTTTATCTACCGAGTTACAGATACAAAAATTAGGTGATAAATAAAAGGAAAATCCAGGCATTACATCAAAAAACTGATAACTGGTTAAGGAATGTAAACACTAAATTACCTTAAACAGCTAAAACGAAAGCTCACAACACGTCTAAACTTTTTATTGTAGAAGAAGACATGGTAAGACCATCTGAAAATTAAAGAGAGGTGCATGTCACAACCGTCTCAAGACATAGGCAAAGCACCGGAGAAGTTGCAATGGTTTTGTTGTTGAAGAAAATATTTTTGATTTAAAAGAACTTTTAACTTGTTTTCCAAGTTGACAAGCATCACAAATTTTGTCATTTTCAAACTTTAAGTTTGGCAATCCTTTAACAAAACAATTTTTATCAATTTTTTAAATAAGGTCCATGTTTATATGACCAATTCTTTTATACCAAAGTCAAGTTTCATCTTTTAATCCAAGTAGGTAATGTTCATAGTTTTCATGCTCAATATTAATGATATAAACATCATTGCTTCGGCTTCCTATGAAAATCACCTCTTTCGATGTAGCATCCTTAATTAGACATTTGGAAGAATTGAATTTTATATTATAACCTTTATCACACAATTGACTAATATTTAGTAAATTGTGCTTGATGTTATCGACTAACAAAACATTTTCAATAGAGAGGGAAAGGCAATTACGGATGTTGCCGATTCCAATTATCTTCCCTTTTGCATTGTCCCCAAAAGTTACATGACCACCATCCTTTATTTTGAAATTTGAAAGTAATGATCGATCTTCGGTCACGTGCTTTGAACATCTACTATCCAAAAACCATTTGCTTTTGAGTTTGCTTGGTACCTACAAAAATAATTTAATTTTTGATTTTTTGTACTCATACAAACTTGGGTCCTTGGTAGTTAGTTTTTGAAGATTCCTTAATCCACTTGTTTTTATTTTCAAAATATAGTTTATTTTTAACTAGGCAATTAAAAGAAACATGTCCAATTTTGTTGCAAAAGGTGCAAGTGGTGTTTGATGCCTTGACGAACATATTTTTAAGAGATTTTTGTTTCAATGAGGGTTTGAATCCGATTCTCCCTTTATCAAATACATATTTTTGATTTCCGAACATTAAATCAAAATTTTCTTGCCCTAGGTGAATTTATAAACGATTTTTGTTAAATCATCAACATTTTCTTTTAGAGAAATATTTTCCTTAGTCAATAATTCATAATCAATGTTTTCTTTTGGGTTTTCCAAGGTTTTCTTTAATTCATTTTTCAATAAAGAATTTTTCTTTTTCAGAATGGAATGATTCAAGGCAAGCTTTTCAAAATCTTCTAACAATTCATCATAAGAAAATTCTTTTGTACTTACCTCATTTTCAACGGCTATGAAGCACATGTTAGCGATTTCATTTTGATCATCGCTTTCATTTTGATCTTCATCATCACTATCATCACAAGTAGCTTGAAATGCCTTTTTCTTGAAACTTTTCATTTTGTTTGGACACTCGGTTCTTTTGTGACTGAGTTTGTCACATTTATAGCAAATGATTTTCTTGTTCTTCTCTTTTCCTTTATCATATTTTATTTGAAACTTCTTGTTGTTTTGAAACCCTCTCCATTTCTTGACAAGAAGTACTTGATCATTGAGCTTTTCTTCGTTCATGTTGCTTGTTGATGGTTCTTCATCAATTGCCGATTTTAGGGCTATTTGTCTCTTGGGAATTTCTTTTGATTCATCTTTGCTCTTCCTTGTCTTCTCTTTGATTTCGGCATTGTTAAGCTCATAGGTAATCAATATTCCATACAATTTTTCTAAATGATATGAATTCACATCCTTTGTCTTTTCTATGACAAATGTATGGGAGTCAATTCTTCCGAGAGTGACCTAAGCATTTTGCTCACAAGTTCACCGTTAGAATATTTTCGATCATGAGTAAGACCTTTTGATCTACGTCCCTCGTTACCAAGCTCTCTATCATGAGTAAGACCTTTTTCACTTTGTTGATTGACTTGTGGTGCAATCCAACCCTTTACAATGCTTCCGGTGTCTTGCAACCAAGAAGCACCGAACCTTTTACAATGTTGAGCTTTCTGGGACCTCAACACTACCCACAGTTCAAAATGAATTTTACAAGTGAAAACTTCTCTTCTTATCGAATGATAGAATAAAGATTGATAGTAAGAAGAGAAGATGCAAACACTTCAATAGATGACAATGAGTTTAACTCAAAGTGTTACTATGAAAAACTTCTTGAAGAACTAAAGATTTTCACAAAATTAATCACTCAAAAGTTTTTCAAGAATTTAATGTTTTTTATCTTCTTAAAGATGGAGAATAAGGTAGTTATGATCAATAAAAGCCTCACTTTATTGTTCAAGAATAGTTGGTTCAAGTGGAGGAATAGTGAGGTATTTATAGCACTCAAACGGTCAAAAAATCTGCCTTACGTACCTTACCAAACTGTCAAATATCCGTTACTTTTTGTTAGAAAATGGAACGTTAGAAAAATGACCGTTATAACCAAAATTTGTCATACCGGATGTCCGGTATGCGTACCAAACGTTTGGTACGCCAATTTTGGCTCGTAACGTCCTTGTTTTTAATTTTTGTCAAATGTAGGTATTCAAAGGACGTTTCAAAATATTTTTCAAGGTATTTGTTATTTTTGATTATACATGTTTCAATTTTTATCTTTGAAAACACATTTTTCGAGTAAAAATATTTTGTCGTGCTTTTTTGATCGTCAATTCAAAAACTTTGAGCTCGTCATGATTTATCGCCAAGTATTGAGATGTTTTACCTTTACATATGATTGTGATAAGTCTAAGTACTTTGTTTTGAATATCTTGACATGCGCTTCTTGATGGTACTTCGACTTTGTCTCGATTTTCGTTGAGATATCCTTTTCACGGGTTTTGCCATATCGTTCTTTAATTGAATGATCATCGTATGCAAATATACTTGGCCTCGAATTTTCCTGTCATCAATTTTATTCATGTGTGATAATCCCTATGGACACTTGCAATTAATTTGTTAGTAATAAACATATTTTGTTTGTGATAATCAAAACGAGAAGTCAACCATAGGTCAACATTCTCTTCCTCGCTGAGCGTTGTTCCTATTAGGTCGACGATGTTCATTGTTTTGAGCCTGTTGACTCTACCTGTTTGGAATATTGCTTGGAGGATGTCTTGCAGTGTCCCGGCAATCCTCTGTCCGATGTCCATAAGACTGATGATAGAAGCAATACTACGACACTTCGTCCCTATTTCTAGGTTCAGCGCCTCGTCCCCTGCCTCGCCCTTTAGTTGGCACCTTAGGTTGGGTTGATGCTGATGCGTTCCAGCATCAGGATTGACCTCTTCATAGGCTAACGCTGGTACTGCATTGAGTGTGGCAGTAGCCAGTTCTTATCCATGGTTCATTGGGGCTTGACCGTCCATCAAATGGGAGGTATGACCTCTTCCCCTTTGCATTTGTGGAGGTGGCAAGCCTTGGCTAGCCCTGGTCCTATGATCTTTTAATTCTTCATTGAGGATCTCGTGTCTTATCATTTCTAACAAGGCATCATACGTGGCTGGATCCCTATTTTGTACATCTCTCTAGAAGAGAGAGTTCATGTCTAATCCTCATCTGAGGGCAGTCAATGCCTCTTTATCCGTAACTTGTACGCAGTATGTCATCTCATCACTGAAGTGTGAATGAAATTTTTCAAAGATTCACCTTGTTGTTGCCTCATATCCTGCAACTTTTGGATGGGTCTTTCTCTTTCTTTGCTGGTTGCAAAGCGTTTTAAGAAAGTTTTCTTAAACTCGGGTCAACTTCGGATGCTTCCCTCTGGCAGTCTAGTGTACAAAATTTTTGCTCCTCCACTTAAGGTCAAGTGGAAGGCTTTACACTTCATTAATGGGATGGCCCATTTTAGATTAATGTGTGTCTTGTAATTGTTCATATGTTTCGCGGGGTGCCTCTCCCATCATATTTTGGGATTTTGTGGAGTGTGAAGTGGTTTATCATGGGAGCATTTCTTATAGCCTCGGAGAAAGGAGAATGTTCATCATCGTCATCTTGATCACAGGACCATTGAGGACCATCTGAATCATCATCCTTCTTTTAATGAGTTTGGGGAGGTGGTAGGGAGGTTCTTGCTTTATTCCTAGTCTAGATTTGTCTCTCTCACCTATTTCTAGGGGGTCTAACGGAGGCTCTTCATGGTACATGGGTTGATCTTCATTTGGACGAGGTTCCTGTTGCCTATTTCTAGGCATTGGAGGGGGGATAGGTATGCCCATCTATAGGTGCCTGGGGTGGATGACCCTACCTATTTCTAGGTACCCCTGGGCTTATCCTATCAAAAGCACTTACAGACCTCTGGGGTCTATTTTCTGGTTCGTAATTTAGAAGAAAATTGAATGGAGCTTCGGGTGGCATTTCCATGGCATAGTGGGTCAATAAATCTGCTTCAACCTTTCTTTCTCGAGGAGCTTCCATTCCATCATAACGATGCTCAGGCACTTGGCTCTGGACCTCGTTCTCCTCCCGGTAATACACTTGAGCTTCAGGAAAGACATCTTCATGGGCTATATATTAAGGGGCCTGATAACCTCATCGCCCTTGCATGTTCATCAGCATTTCGTGCATGGCCAGGTTTTGCTGAGTGATATTTCTCATGTTGGTAGCCATTGTTGGCATTTCCCTAGTAAGCCTGGCTGTGACCTTGCCTCCGCTTCTGGAACCTCATCTTCTACGCATTGGAGGTTATGGGTGGGCTGCTAGGGCAGCGTACGAAGGTTTTTCAGGGCATTCCCTCATCATTCTAGGGCATTTTCGTCAATAGAGCTCATTTCTCAGTCGCTTGGTATGAATTTTATCCCTCTCTTTCAGGATTTCAAGCTCTTAACCATTCCCTTCTCAGGGACCATCCTCTCTTTCAAGGACAAGAGCCTTCCTTTACCAGACTTACAAACATAGCTTGGCCTTCTCTCTACGCGTATTCGTGGTTAAATGTAGGATTTTCCAGAGACGGTACCAATCTGTTGACCCCAAAAATTAATGCCAACAGATGACGGGCCCACTCCTGCCACAACAAGCACCAATCTAGCGCGTTTCTACCGGATTTGTAGATGGTAGCCAAAACTGACTGGACGCGAGAGGCACTTTCCGACAAGAGATGGTGACGTTCGAACACCGACAATTTTGTGATGACAGCAATCGCACTAACAACGAATGCTCAATAGATTTCCTAATATAACTCTTTCATTTGTAATCGAATATGTGGAAGGATAGATATGAGATAAGATGACTGTAATTTTATGTTAAAACTATCGATCTCTTATCATAATTTGTGCTTGTAATGCATGTAAATGACAAAGTGTATAAGTCTCTTTCTCCTTGTGTGTTTTTCTGGAACGAAGCTAAAGTTCTCCTTCTATCTCTTCCATTTTCTTTCTTCCTAACATACAAAGAGAGGCTATTTATACTATTTTGGCTAACGTACTGATCGTTAGATCAGATCCACGCGGCGACATCCCCTAGACCAAAGCTTCACATCACTGTCCACTCATTACAATTAATATTTGACAAGGGATCAGCCGTTCTAGTTGTAGGCTAACACACTGACACATACACTTTATTACAGACATTACATCAATCATTTCCAACATATCTTCAAACTCATTACGAATCAACGTCGGCATCGATATGAATCAGGGTTGGCTTTTGGGCTTATGGACCTCTGAAGTGGTTGAGCTTCGGACAGCTTGCAAGAGCCTATGCTGGGGGCTTCAAGTAGGCTTCCGTTTCTTCAAACTGAAGGGACTTTAGATGAACCTCTACTCTGACGTTTACAGGACCTCGGATAATTTAGAGGGTTGTGGACAGTCGTTCCAATTTTATTGACCTTGACTTTGTTACTTCCCCTGTTGACTTTTTACCCATCTGGCAACTCAGAGTACGTGGCTGCCATCATGGATATATTGCTTAAGTGGAACCTTTAATTAGGGAGTACGGGTAACATTATACAATTTGAGTTATGTTGTTTTCAATATATTCAAGAAAAAGCATAATAATGAGAATTGGCCTAATCAAACCTAAATTTCTCAATTTTCTCATTTGGTTAAGTTGGCCATGTACTACTGCTCAAACATTCCCATTGATATTTTTCGAACCCTTTAAATTCAAATATGATTTTCAATTAACTTTTGTATTTAGTTCGTACATTTATTCGAATGTGATTATATGACACAATATGTGAAGATAGTGGACTAATCAAATGCATAACAAGATGCAGTTGCTGCTATTCCCTCATGGGTGCAACTTCACTAAGTGTAAATTGTATTTCATCTATGCACATGCATTTGTCTTGATCAAACTTCCTTAAATAAAATAAATAATAATTACTACTTTAAACGTGACTTCGCTGTACAACAACGTCTAAAATCATCTTAATTCAAAGAAAATTAATCACGTTATCATGATTCAAACTGGTACAACTATTATACACACTCTCCCAAAATGCATACTGAATAAAGACAACGAGGAGGAGGGCCGGATGGACATTATGTTCCAAATATGAAACTTCCTCTGATGTATCACATACTTGCTCTGTCCTAGATGATTGTGAATCGAAAAGAAGGCTAAGGTAACTTTGTAGGTGATGGATGGGGTGCAATTTGTGTAAGTTCCGTGACTATTTGAAAGCAATTCAAAGTATAGTGAGTAAAGCGTGACAATAAGCAAAGTTCAATTTGTAATGAAACAAATTGACTCTTTCAGATGTGGTAGCCACACAACACTTATTTGGCAAATTCCGTCTGTCCATTTAGGCTTTCCAGCAACGGTAACTGCGTGGTTGATGGATGGAGTGCAAATTGAGTAAATTTAGTGATCATTTGATAGCAATTCAAAGTAAAGTGACAAAAGCGTGATGATGAATAATTTCAATATTATAATGTAACAATTAACTAGTAACAAACCCAATATGTTCGAACGAGCCTCCCTATAGTCCAGTCTAGTCTACATGAAAATATGTTACAAAACGAACCCAACTCACCCGAATCACAGGGATTAATAAGTCACAAGTTAGCGTTGACTACCAGTTATGAGCATTTTTTAAAATACCTATTTTGAGTATTTATGAGCGAATCAATTTTGACTAGTTTTAGTAGCAATATTTAAAATTGTGCAACTTATACTTGAGAGTTTATTATTTATTGGTTCTAAAAGTTTGTTTTTTAAAAGAATAAAATTAAATATATGCTCCTTAGTAAGATTTTCGATTTATTTTTTCTTATATGGTTTTTTTTTAATCATAAGTGATATTTTACTGATAGATATTTTTTTACCATATAAATTAATATTTAAAGTAAAAAATTAAATAAAGTTAATATTTTTACTTTTAAGTAACTTTTTATATTTTATAAGTGAGTTTTTGTCATATTAGTAGCATTTTTAATTTATAAATAATTTTTATTACATAAAAATGAATTTTTACTTATAAGTATTTTTTTAATTATAATTTATTTTTAATCTTATAAGTAATATTTTACTTGTAAATGCTTTTTAATTATAATATAATTTATTTGCTTATATTTAATTTTTTAGTTAATATATTTTTATTGATAAGTTAGTTTTGAAGAAATTATGTTGGTTTATAATAATTATTTTATAGAAGGTAAAATTAGAAAAGGATATGAAAAAGGATCAAAATTCGTCGATTTAATGGGTCGAGAGAATGGATCAAAATTATACTATAGGGATTTTGAACGATCGAAATTGATGCCAAAGAAAAAATTAGGAAGCTCCTCACCCAAGACTAGCGAAATAAAAAAACTCCCAAGGTGGCCCTTAAACTTGCGATAATTTGACAATAGATTCACACAATTCAAATCGAAATCTGCTCTTGTTGTAATCCCCAAATTACTTTATTTTGCTTTTCCGCTTTATTCACACAGACGTTGGTGCTACCTTGAATCTTTCTTAGAGTCCGTTTGATTACAAATGTGGAAAATATGTGGAAAGAAAATGATTTTCAGGGAATTGAATTGTTAGAAATTGTTTTACTGGAAATTGTAATTAATTGTGGTTGATTGGTATAATTTTGTACTTGGAAAATGTTGAAAGTTTGATGTTCATTTAACTTTATTTTTCATGGAAACTATTCATTAAAGTGATAATTCTTTTTTATCATTGAGTCTAGAATTTATTCAAATTGTAAAAAATAAA
This sequence comes from Fraxinus excelsior, assembly GCA_019097785.1. Taxonomy (NCBI): domain Eukaryota; kingdom Viridiplantae; phylum Streptophyta; class Magnoliopsida; order Lamiales; family Oleaceae; genus Fraxinus; species Fraxinus excelsior. Next base: position 35,157,107 of record CM032624.1, on the reverse strand, counting down.
AAAAATAAATGAAATTACTATACCGAATAGAATTTGTTTGACTTTGTTTTACATGGAAATTGTCAATAAAGGTGATATTTTTTTACCATTGTGTCTAGAATTTTTTTCAATTGCCAAAAAAAAAAAAAAAAAAAAGAGCAAAAACTGGAAAATCAATTGACGACAAAACCAAATGAAAACCATTTCATTGAAAAATGGGAAAACATGGCGCGTGGAATGAAAGAAGGAAAAGAAATTTAGTTGCTATCAAACATTCAATTTGGTTGGAAAATGAAAATATTTTCCAACTTCCATAGAAAAGGTTGCCTATCAAACATGGCATTAATGTTTTGTGGAACTGTAAATCCTTCAACATTGAGAGGATGAAATGGTGGAGAGTAGGGAAAAAGATGATTTCCCATCCGTGGAAACTCTCCCCCCGTAGTCCAAGATCGACGCTGTAAGTTACTAGTTCAACCCTAGAATTACCTAATAAGTGAATAATGTGGAATTAAATTTGTCAATTAAAAGCAACAAGTCACTTTTTTATTGTTCTGGATGTTTAGTCAATCAAATCAAATTATCATATGATGAATTGTCGCAATAATTAATAAAGTAGTAAATAATACAAGATTTGATGACGGAGAAAACCTTTAACTAGGTAAAAACTCCAGGACCAAGTCAATAGTTTCCACCGTGGACAATAAGAACTTACAGTAGGATTCAGCCTACAAAACTCACTAGACTCGCTTATCTAATTCTTTTAATCTCCAAGACCCGCTGGAACGTACTTCACTTACACCTACTCCCAATCTCTTGAAATTGTCTATCTCATGTGAAACACCAAGACGTCTCGTTTTTGTACTCTTTTTGTGTTTCTGGTCCAACCTTCCTCAATCAGCAATCTCTAAAAGCTATTGAGAAAGTACCTTCCTAATGATATCTAGGAAGTGAGTGTTTTTGGATTATAAGAATTTTGATGTTTTTTCCAAACTTGTGATCGATTGATCTCAAGAATCAAAAAGATTAATCTCAAAATTTGGACGTGTTATTGGATCTTGGAATGATGTTACGAAGATGTAAAATAATGATCAACCACACTTTTGAATGTTTGTAGGGTATGATATATACATGGAAAAGAGTTTGGGATAAAAAGGGATTGAAAAACCAAATGTTTGAAGCAAAACATATTTCTGAACGTCGACCGTCACTCGAGTGCCAAGGCAATGACAGGCGAGCAGCAGCTGGATAGTTGTTAGTATGTTTATCATAACTTTATCTTCTGATTTCCGATTGAGGTGATTCAAAATGCGTTGTAAAGCTAACTCAAATGAATACAATTATTCTAGAAATAGCTTTATCCGAATTTCAATGTTTTCTATGTGAGAAATGCGTTGTAAGTTACGACTAGGAATTTGGAACGTAACTTGTGCGGCTCTTTGATATTCTTTAAACTTTTAATTGCATTCCCTTGATCATATGTGATCTTCTTGGACATCTTGGACTCTTTCAAAGACTATACTACCCTTCAAAAGACTTTTTGAATTTTACAACTCTTTTGTTACAATATTATTCTTTTACAATAGTTCTTTTATCTAAAGAATTGTCAATACAACTAAAAATATACCGACACCATTTACCGGTCCAAAACTGAAAAGGTAAATTATTTAACCAAAAATCTTTTCTTTCTTTTAGAACATAAGAGTATTAATTTACTTCAGTTTATGTAAAATGTGCTGGAGTTTCCTTATTGTTGAACTTAAGTTATCCCTTTGCAGAAAGGATAGGTTTACCTCTCTCGTTAAATAGATTTTTTTGACGTACAGTGACACTATAGAGAAAGTGTGGTACATTTTGCATCGGAGATTATTCCCTGCTAAGACAGACAGCTTTGTCACGGTCGATTTTGCTGAGGCATGATGTTATTGTTTTCGAATTATAAGTCCCACTATATAAAGTTAACCAATGGCCAATGGTTTCTTTCAGGGTGGTTTCTGTTGGAACCCAGAATAAAGCATCAGTCTTTGCATTTCTGGACTAATTTTATAATAACCTTTTTAAATTCATAGAAGCTGAAACATATAAAACCTAATATAATTGTATGTTTTCTTTTGGTTCTTCCTTAGAACTACTTTCATCCATTTCTTATGATGTATCCATCATTAATAGCCGGTATTCATATTTTATGTATGGCATCAGGAAGATCTGCTTTGAGCTTTTGGATTTAAAAGATGCAGTTGAGAATTTGTGCAGTAATACACTCACAAAGTATTCCGCTTTCTTGAGGTAAGAGTAAAGTTTACGGTTATTGAATTGATATATAACAAAAAAGTTAGTAGTAGGACATAGTATTGTCTTTCTTTACTCGTATTTTTTGTGCATATTTTCTTCCTTATGTGTGCTTCCATTCCTTTTCAGTTCATACAATATTAGCGTCAATGTTCTTGGAATAGGAAAAATAACAAATACAAGCTTGATTTGATATATGGATTACCATGGCTAGAACTAATTCTTCGTAAAACACAAGCAATCATGTATGTACGACTACAAGGTAGTCGTATAAGAAAATTTAGTCTATTATTTTTACCGAATTAAGTCAATTCTTATTTTATGTTGATTCAGCAATAGCTCTCAGATGGGGAAATTATTAAATTTTCGCATATGTTGACTGTTCTTAGTAAGCCTTCATTGTAGGAAAATACTTATATATGACTCCAGTAACTCCGGATGGTATTTATTTGAAGAAAATACTTGCTTCCAGGTGAAAAAATATAGAAATGGATATTGACAAAATGGTCTGAAGAGAATCTTGGAGCAACCAAGTGGAGGTAGTGCTTGGAAAAAGCTTGAAGCCATGTGGTGTCGATTGTGTTTTTCTGAGCCCGGAAATTGATTCGATTGGAGGACAATAATCTCACATCTGGTATCAGAGCGGTGTTGGAGTCGATCCAGGCTAGATCAACGGAGGAGAAGAATTCCGAAATCGACAGGCGCGATTTTCTTCAAAGAATCCGGACTGTTTTTTACTATTTCGGCCAACTCGGACACTACGAGCTCTGCAGGTGGCGGAGCTGCTGGGTGTTGCAAAATCCCGCAGAAATCGACGGCGGGGAGGCACTCCCAAATCGCACAGACGCGTGAAACCCGAGGCTGTTTTCCCTGATTCCGGCCAAACCACTAACCTGCCGGAAAATATGAGACCACACGTGATCTGCAAACTGAGGTGCACCTAATGGCGGTGCGCGTGGCGACGGTTCCCAGCCAGAATTTTTTGAGCAGTTTGTTCCCTTTATTTCCTGAACGTACTGATGTGTCTACTTTAGTGTTTCGGGTTTTGCAGAAAATATTAGACGATTATGCCCTTCGGTGATTAATATAGATCAGAGGCTGTAACTGACAACACATTTACTGAATTACTTTATGCCATAAATTGAGGCCTAAAGTAGTAAATTCGCAACTCTCATAAATTATGGAATTAGACAAGTCTGCTCTGGTAAATTGACTGATCCTCTTTTTAATTTCAGCACTAGCATGTCATCCTGTGAGGTGACAATAGGGTTGGGGTTACTGTGTGCTTGTGCTAGAAATTGAGAACTATTTGCTCTTTCTGCTATGTGATTTGAAATTTACTCTTTTGATTAATTACGACATATTATCTTTTGTGATATATATTGTGAGTGAAACTGTTGTTGATATCTCTCTGGTTGCGTTGATAAGTTGCTAGAATACCTAGACCTTACCCATTTAAAAATTCACTTCATCTAAGATCCTGAATATTAAGAAACCTTGAGAATCTAAAACAGTGTATATTTGTGAACATAGGTCTGCTTTGTGTAGCTAAATTGTGACTTTGTATTTCTCGTTTTGAAAATAACAACGCACAATTTTGATTTGGGAACTTTTAATGGAAAATGTGATTTTTCTATTTGGTAACAAAAAATGAGAGGTATTTTGGTTCAACAAAAAGTTTCAAATGCCATAGACGAAAAATTTCTCGAAAATCTTACAGAAGCACAAAAAGAAAAATATGATGAACTTGCATACACTTCAATTATTTTACACCTGTCTGATACTGTTTTGAGAAAAGTTGGAAAACTTGATTCTATGAAAGAACTTTGGCAAAAGTTAAAGGATTTATATTTGCTTCAATCGACTCCTAATAAACTGTACTTGCTTGAAAGATTTTTAAGTTTTAAAATGGACCATTCAAAGGATCTTGATGATAATTTGGATGTTTTTAACAAGTTGGTTCAAGACATCGTTAATTTTGATGAGAATGTGTCTGAAACCTATAAGACTATCATTTTGCTTAATTCTATGCCTGAGTCATATGGAGATGTTAAGAATGCGATAAGTATGGCAGGGACACCTTAACCCTTGAAATTGTCATCGATTCCCTTAGGAGTAAGGAAATGGAGATTCAGGCCGAAAAATAAGATAAAATAAATGGTGAGGTGCATATGATGAGGAGTAGAATGAAATTTAAGCAAATGAGTTTGGGTAGATCTCAAGACTGTGGTGATTCGAGTAGTGACTCGAGTGATGATGGTGGTAAGAAGAAGAGCAAGAGTTGGGATAAGTCCAGTGGTGGACGGTGTTATAGCTGTAGTAAATCTGGACACTTCATTAGGGATTGTCCTAAGAAGAAGTGTAAGATGAGGGCTGAGGAGAATTTGGCTATGAGGTCAAGTGGTGACCCTTGCGAGCCTTACTGAGTGTAACCCTAGTTACTGCATGTGCATCTATGTGTTATCCTTTCTATATGTGTGTGATTGCTTAATTCGGTTGCGTGATTATATGTGCATTTTCAATGTGTTTGATATGTGCATTGGCATCATTGTAGTGATCTTATTACTTTGTGTAATTGTTTGCATGCATAGTGGGTTGGGATGCATTTGCAGTGTGTGGTATGTCTTTTGGTAAGATGTAGTATAGATACATAGGGGTACATTGCGGTTTGTATTGGGGGATGTGGAGTGTGACATTTGGATCACGAGTGGAAATGTGATCAAATGTTGGAATCATTTATCTGTGAAGAGACCCTGATCAGGTGGAGTGCGAGTGAGACACTTCTATTAGATGGAGACCCATTATCCACTTAGGTTGGATAAGTGATGTGGTGATAGAGGATTATCCCAAGAACTTAGGATCTATAGAGACTTACTAGTTAGACATGTTTGTTTGAGTGATTAGTCTAGTGAGCATGATGAGCGATGAGTTAAGATATGTGTTCTCGAGGAGTGAGTAACATGAAATGGGATAGGATAAGTGGTGAGATCTTATTCGTGAGGTCATTTATGCATTTGTTGCGTATGTGTTGGCCTATTGATTGACTTAGTGTTAATATGTTATTCTGTGTGAACATGTTGAAAATATATATGTGTTATCATATATGATATCTTTATCGCATGTTTATTTGCTCTTGATTGATTGTTGTGATTATTTGTTTCTACTTGAGTGTTCTTGACCTTAGCCTTGGTGAGTACATGAAGTAGGTATGATATGTGTTTCGGGTTCAAAACACAAGGTAAGGCCTGTGCTACCAATTTTATTGGTTACCTTGATTGTGCAAGTATGAACTTTGTGTTTCGGTTAGTTGGAGATTTATTGGGAATCAAGGCGGAGATTATATAATAACTGCTACCATGATTCACCTCGTCTCAATATCATATAAACCGAGGCTCACCATCTTTGTTCGGCATTCCGAGGAATTCATCCACATGGCTAAGTCTGGGCTTGGCTCTAATACTACTTGTTGGGTTTATGAATACCACATATCTCCACAATAGTATGATATTGTGCACGTTGGGCCTAAACCCTCATGCATTTACTTTTGGGCTTTACCTCAAAAGGCCTTATACCAATGGAGATATTGTTCATACTTATAAACTCATAATCTTTCCCATTTCTAACCAATGTGGAACTTTTGGCACACTCCTAACAATTCTCCCCTCGAAAAAAGGACCACCAAGCCTCCCCTCAAACGATCATCCATCCGTCCACTCTCTACCAACTAGAATTCTCCACTCTCCTCTTCACCGTGTTGGGGTCATGACAAGTCCGTGAAGCATTTCGAGAGCACTACTTGACTCGAGAGCTTGCTCTATTCAGGTCAAATCCTCTTCATCGTGTTGGGGTCAGGACACGTTCGTGAAGTATCCGGAGCACACCGTGTTGCGTATTTTTATATCGCAAGTGTACGATATCGTAACAAGTAATATAGTGGACCTAAGAGTTTGGATTATCGTTCCCACGAGAACTATAATTTAGTCTTAATCTACTTTTCTAACTCCTATTTGATGGAAGTAAATCAAATAAGGAATTATGATAGTTGGAAAGATTGATTCTCTTAAATGAACTAAATGCCCAAAACTAATGAAAATTATACTGAAATAACAAATACAAATAGATCAAAGATTCATGTATATAAGATGTATTAGGGCAAAACAACTTCATCTAATGATCACATTAATTCCCAATTCAAGATTCTAGCCTAATGTAGTGTTCGATCGAATTCTCCTATGGTATTCAATTTACCCCTCTCGAGTTCTCATTGAGCCTATTTAACTAATTCAATTCCATATCTCTATGCGAATTACCCTTAGTTAAACGAGTTATGGCACTAGGAATTCATATAACGACCGCATCACTTAGTATAGGTATCTCTACACGTTATACCTCGTTACCAGATTTTATTAGACGTTCTAAATCTCAAACTCACCTCTCGATTCATAAGAAACTCAATAGATCATCAAATTATTGATCAGGTAATTCAATGCATTGCAATCATAATAAAATCAATACATGGAAGAATAAAACTCAGAATTCATGAATTAAAGAATTAAGGGTCTCAATAGATTACATTATTTGCCATAATAATGAATTTAGCTACTCATAATCAAAACAACGAAATAAATAACTAAATTTGAATACATCACCGGATTTAAATGATAAAAAGATGGAAAAGAATCAGCTCTTGCACCAAGATCTTTTTCCACTTCCAATCCTTGATTTGAACTCGAATCCTTCATCCTCGATCTTGTGTTTTTCTCTCCATGTTACAAAGTGTGGAACCCTATTTTCAATGTGTGGGAACCCCCTTTTCAATGTGTGGGAACCCCCTTTTTCAATGTCTCCTTAGGTCTATTTATACTTTCTTACACGTTCTTGGCCAATTTGAAGTCTTTTTGTGGAGTTTTCGCGGCCCAAACAATAAAAATCTAAAATCTGTGGCGGCACGCAGTGCTTGAGTGCTATAGGATAGCGCTTGAGCATTGAAAATCTGTTGAAAATTGTATTTTCTCGGCTAGCGCTCAGGCGCTGAGTTTGTAGCGCCCGAGCGCTGAGTTTCTGTCCATTTTGCATCTGCTTCAGTTTATGTATCATAACTTTTCCTTTCGATATCCGATTGACGTGATTCAAGATGCGTTAGAAATATTACTCGAAGAACTACAGTTTTTCTAGAAATAGCTCTTCTTCAATTCGAGCTTTTACTATTCCAAAAATAGGTCTCAATCTTCAACTAAAACTTTCGACATCCATGTACGGTTGAAAATTGATTTGTTGTCACTCCTTTTGATCTTTAGTTGCATCCATTTGACTTCTAGAATTCTCGAATCTTCCTTGTGAGCTTCGACACAACTTTTAAGTATTTTCACTTTAGCCCCCAAGCATTGGATCTTGCCATTTTTCACTCTTTTCGCTTCTTTCTTTCAATTTTACTTCCATTCATTAAGTTTCACCTAAATACACATTATATAATAAATTAAGCTATAATTTCATTAAAAGAACCACAAAATGTTGATATTTTAGAGCCCAAATAAGTGTATAAAATACACTTATCACACCGTCTGTCCAATAGAGCTCATCCACGGATCACATCGCGAGCAAACCAGGTTCACCACCTTCGTTCGGCATTCCGAGGAATTCATCCACATAGCTAAGTCTAGGCTTAGCTCTGATACCACTTGTTGGGTTTATGGACACCACATATATCCACAACGGTATGATATTATCCACTTTGGGTCTAAGCCCTCATGGATTTACTTTTGGGCTTTACCCCAAAAGGCTTCATATCAATGGAGATATTGTCCATACTTATAGACCCATAATCTTTCTCATTTCTAACCAATGTGGGACTTTGGGCGCACTCCCAACAAAAGTTTATTGGAAGATAATTAATGTGGAATATCAATGTTCAGTGAACCATTTTCAAGATTTCGCACGTTTGTGTCACTAACGCTATGCCTTTATGTATAAGCTTATTGTACTGATCTTTGTAGGTTATCTGATGAAGTTGTTGAAATGAAACACGAGATAAATGAGCTCCAAAAGCATATTTCTGCTCAGGGGATTCTTGTCCAGGATCTGATGGCCGGTGTTTATCAAGAATTGGAAGAATGGAGCCAAACCAGTGGTGACATTCAGGATAGCCTTCAAGCTTATGAAATTAATGATATAGTCTCAACTGAAGTGGAAGATCGAAGGGTGCAATTTTTGGAGCATATTGATGTTCTTCTAGCGGAACACGAAATCGAAGAGGCAATAGAAGCGATAGATGCTGAAGAGCGAAGTCATCCTGGCCTGAAAGGATCAGGGGAAGGTTCAGCTGATGAATCCTCATTTAAGTCTGCTCTATTGAAAAGCAAAACAATGCTTGAGAACCAGCTTTTTGAGATCAGCCAACAGCCCTCGGTATACTGGAATTGAAAAAGGTTTTATCTGGTTTATCAAAGCTTGGGAAAGGTCCCTTAGCGGATTAGATTTTTTTGAAATCTTATGGATCCCGCCTTCAGAGGAGCATTGAGGATTTTCTTGCATTGTGTCCTTGCTACCCAAAAACATATTCCGCAACATTGTCTAACCTTGTGTTCTCAATGATTTCATTGACAACTAAAGAATCTGGTCTGATGTTTGGTGACAATCCTGTCTATAGTAATAAAATTGTTCAATGGGCAGAATGGGAAATGAATCTCTTGTAAGGTTGGTCTAGGAAACTGCACCACCTTCTGAGACAGCTTCAGCTTTATGTGCAACTAGTGAATGTGTTCAGGCTAGTCTCAACCATTGTTCCACCTTGGAATCACAAAGGCCTCAAAGTATCTAAGCTACTTTTGGTGCTTTTGCAACCATATGTTGAAGAAGTCCTGGAACTAATTTTCAGAGGATCCAGAAGAGAGGTTCTTGATTTCGTAGGCAGTGATGAGAGCATACCATTATCACCTCGGTTTGCATCTCCGCTTTCTACTTTTGCAACTTCTGATACTATGCTTGTTGATTGTGGTATGAGGTTTGTCTTTGTTGTCAAGGTGAGTTGATGATTTCAATTGCTACATTATTTTATTCATTATCACTGGCTCACATTCTTAAACAGCCATTGGCACCTCTTTTAGACAAGATTTCATTAGTATTGTATCTTTATCTCCCTTACTGTACATATAGAGCTTGATCATAGTGTAAGCTGAACTTAATTGAGAAATATGTTTAAGTTGTTTATCCACATTGTTTGACATTGTCCTCTGCTGGCCCTGGTTCCTCACCATCTAGTTGCCTGAAGCCTTCCTTGCCAACTACACTACCTCATTTGAAGCATGTCTCTTTAACTATTTGTAGATAGCATCGTGAGGTAACTGCCTAAGTGTGGATTAGGTCTTAGATGTCCTGCAGTGCAGTCCCAAAATGCTTTTCATTAGTGATGAATCATATTGGAACATTAGATAGGTAGCCTTTTTCAATCAAATTGTGGTTATAAAATCAGCCTTCTTGGAGGCCTTCCAATGGCATTTGAATCGCCAGTTATGAGAGAACTACTGCTAAATATGCTGATGTATTTTGTTGTATCATGGTTTTCTTTGTTTAAGATGTTTTTGTGCATTTGTGTGCGTGTGGGGGGGAGCCAACTTATTTGTCCTGACTCCTGATTATATCAGTTATTATTACTATCGTCGAATCTTAATCTAGAGAGGTCCTTTTTGTTAAGCACATCGAGCCAGGAGTCGACATTATCATCATCTGACGTACAAACTACACCATAAATATACTAATTTTGTGTTAATGCATCTCTTGAGATAACATTGATACATTTAATAATTTACAGTAGATAGTTGAGCAGCTAACTCACTTGGTCATCCTGCATTTTGGTGGAAACATATTGATGAGGATTGCTCTTCTTTTCCGTATGTTGATTTTTTGATTAAAGCCATAGCTGGCCCCTCTGAAGAAGACAATCTTACCGAGCTTAAAGAGCCAGTACCATATAAAGCTGAAACAGATTCTCAACAGCTCGCATTATTGGGAACTGCATTTACTATTGCCGAAGAACTATTGCCTATGGTAGTCTACCCAATTTGGAATGTTTTGAATGTAAGCAAGGAAGCAAGAATTTCACTAGCTGATAATATATTGCATGCTGGAAATAATTCTTTAGATCCTAAAGATTGGAGACGTCAACTACAGCATTCATTGGACGAACTCAGAGATCATTTCTGTTGACAATACGTTTTTAAGTTTCATATACTCAAGAGATGGTGAGACCCGATTAGGTGGACAAATATATGTAGGTGGAAAAAGGGAAGATCTGATCTTGAACTCTGATCCTCTTCCTTCACTGCCATTCCAGGTTTCTATTTCTTGCTTTAAATTTGAAGACTTCTTCCCTCAAGTTGCTTGTACTAATTTGGCACTGAATGGACATTTTTTGATGTGCCTGTCTTCTCTTAACTGTACATATGTAATATACTGTTTTTTTTTTTTTCATCATGAGTTCTGAAATATTCTGATGAATACAACTTCTCTCCAAAATACCTAGATGTATGGTATAATGAGTTTGCTGGCTTTTTCAAGATACATATTTTGCTGGTTGTGTGACGGTAGTTTCACAACCATGTTTAGATTGATTTCTTGCATATGCCTTTTTTCATACCATCGCACAACCATGTTTAGATTGATTTCTTGCAAGTGCCTTTTTTTCATGTGATAAACCATTTTATTTAAAAGTTTTAAGCGGTTAGATAATGTCAAATGTATATCATTTAAGTACTATCTTCAACGTGTCCCCACAAGTGTAGGCGGGATTTAATTTTTCCCATGAAAGCCTTGCACTTGCACATTTTTAATAAATGGACGGCAGAGAGACTTAAATTCAGAACCTTTACTTGCTTTGGTACCATGTTAAACCATTTGGTCTAATATTTTAAGTTTTTATATCAAGTTGTTCGACATGTATGTTTGTGCATATAATTATTTTTTTTCATTTAGGCCCTGTTTGATTGGGCTATATTTTTCATGGAAAATGGAAATTAAATTTCATTTCCACAATTTTACATGTTTGATTGACTAAGTTTTCCATGAAATTGATTTTTCACATTTTCTTGTTTTTTGAGGAAATTTTTTTCAGGCAAATTTTTATTTTTTATTTTTTCCTCAATTGTAACAAATTTTATCCATTTAATGGGCAATTTTCAAGGAAAACAAAGCTAAACGAACACCAAAAGATTTAAAATTTCAATATTTTTCAGATGAAAAATTATATCAATCAAATACAATTAATTGACAATTCTCACTAAAATAAGTTTTAGGCAATTCAATTCCCTAAAATTTATTTTCTTTCCACTCAATTCCATTCTTCCAATCAAACGATACCTTGGAGGCATTAAAACAATATATGAAAAGCCTCGGATATACTTAACTCTTTATTTACTAGTTTTGACCGTCAGTTTCATTTTCTACAGGCATTATTTGGGAAGCTTCAACAACTAGCAGTTGTGGCTATTTTACCAGGAAGAGAGAAAATACATAAGGTTTTACTAGCCAGGCTAACCGAAACAGTGGTGATGTGGTTGTCTGATGAGCAGGAATTTTGCGGGTGTTTTAGAGCATGATTCTGCTCCTCTTCGGCCAGTAGGTTTGCAGCAGGTATTTATAATATACAAATTTCTTTCTTTCCTTATTTTTTCTTTTACCCCAGTATTTGGATTTAATGCTAGATGGCAGAAACTTGGGAAAGGGCATGAAACCTCATTTCTTTTTGGAGAGATGTTTGTGGGGGTTACGATGAGGTGGGGACTCAAACTAAATTTTGGACCTTGATCCCAGAACCAAACCCCGAGATTCATATAACTAGTTTGTGTCTTCCTAAAGAAGTGTAGAGGTGCTCATTGTTTCTGTAGCATGTTGCTTAAAGTGCTTGTTAATTTAGAAGCACCCCCAAGAAGTTAAGCCACCAAATACAGTATCTTCTTTGGCATTCTGCGGCACTAGACGATGTTAAGATTATCACAATTCAAAATCTTGGGATTTATGCATCTAAGATTCCGTTTAAGCCCCATTTTTCGGGAAATAGATTTTTTAATAGTGATTTTTTTAAGAATGTGTAGTTAAAAACTAAGTAAAAGTTATGTAAAAATTATTTTTTTGGGAGAATGTGTGGTTGGAAATGAGTTTGGGGAAAAATGACTTTTTAGAGACCAAAAACAAATCTGTCATTTATGTAGCACATCTATTCTCTCTTACACAATATATGTGGACTTCTCAATTGCAGTTAATACTTGATATCCACTTCACTGTTGAACTTGCACATTTTGTGGGTTATCCTTCTAGGCATGTGCATAAGATAGTGAAAAACGCATAGTTTGATCCTAACAATACCTAGAGGGGGGTGACTATGTATATTATGTGGAATTAAAATATTAATTAATTATCAGCATGTCACCAATTAATTATCTCTAGATGATTATTCAATCATATCAATTTATTCCTATGTTTAAATACCGCAGATAATTAAAACAATAAATAAAGCAGTAAATAACACACGGATGATTATGGAGAAACCTAACTGGGAAAAATTCCAGACACTTTGCCAGATAATCCACCATAAACGATTCAAATGACTTGTAGTCTATTAGACTAGACAACACGTGCTACTGATCTCTTTACTATAATTCCTACAGAACTCCGCGGATCCCATGCTCTCCTACACTAATCCTTAACAGCAATTCACCAAAACTCTTCATGGAATCTACTACCATGCAGCATTTCTAGTCTTGTGGAATTGTCTATCTCTCGTGGATCACGAAGAACACCTTGTTCTTCACAGACTAGAACTCTAATCAACTTCCCTCGATCTTCAGAACTCTGACGATGTGGAGGAAAGACATGTTTGGTATTTGGATTATGTGGACGATGTTTTTCTCACCAAAACAATATCAATGGACGAAGTCTGAAAGACAAAATATGAAGAATATCTCATAGATGAAACGTTCTCAATGTTTAACCTTGTGAAATTAAGTTCTGAGGTGTTTTGGTATATATATGTAGGTTAGGAAATGAATGGACTAAAGAAAAAGTCTTTAAATCGCGAAATAAAAATTTTCCGGACAACACTGTCGCTCGAGTGAGGGCTCAGCGACGGTCGAGCGACAAGCTATCGCTCGATCGAAGAAAGGGCGACAGTCGAGCGAGAGGGTTTCTGCTTTTGACGATCGAGCCAATCCTTGGCGACAGTCTAGCGAAAATCCGCACTGTATTTTCCTTCCTTTGCCATTCTTGAACCCTAGACCTAAAAACCTAAACTTTATCTATTTGCACATGCTCCTTAACTTTTTATACAAATTATAATACAGTCTTTTTTTGTTTACAAAATTGACAATTACAACATTAAAAACCTATCAAACTCCCCATTTGTCATTCTGTGACAAAACTATTAACTAAAGTCAAGGTACTAATCAAAAGCAAATTACAGACTCAAAAATCTACGACACAACTAATTGACTAGAACAATTTCTACATTTCAATCAGCATCTGGTTTCTGAAACAAACAACTCAACACCCAATGTAAAATGTATGGAAAACAGTATAAATAAATCAATTCAAGTAGTTCACAGAATTCATGCAATGTAAGTGTTATGTAGTATTTTTCAGTTTTAATGCTAAATTAATACATAGTACCAATGCAACCCAACATACCAAGAAGACACATCGATACTACTAAAACATTAAACTTAATTTAGCAGAACTGAAATAAAAATATAGCATGCCTTTGAGTCAAAAATCATTATATATATATATATATATATCAAAAATTTGATTAATGATATGATGTTGAAATCAAACAAGTTAATGCAATATGCAGTGCAGGCAATAAGCTTTATTTTTGTTTGATGGACACTTTTATTTTATAATTATTTCCATTTTCTACTTCTTCTTTTTGTCACAAAATGACAATGGATAAAGCATAACATGCAACATCTTATTAATGTAGGTGTAAGTACTCATAAGTATATGCAATGAACAATAAACTTTCCCACAAATCCAACTCAAAATACCCATGGAGTAAATGATATAAGTGGCCTATATGTGTTAACTGTCACTAATCCTCTAGTAGTATGACTCCAAACCTTAATTTTGTGAGAAATGACTTACAAAACATCACTACTAATAAATATATTTTTATACTTGTGAAAGTCAAACAAAAAACGCACATTAGAACCTACATATGAAAGCTCATTTTTATGGAGAATGTCTTTTCTCCTCCTGACTTTTAGCATAAAACAATTATCTTATATCACAATAGTAAACATGAGTGCTCATATAATTTTTTTTATCTTAAATGCAGACTTCTTTTCATTAAGCAACGAACATGACCCATGTAACGAGCTTTAGGCCGGTTAATCTAAGTCAGTTAACCATAGGCACCAGGTTATGAGAAACCCTTCAGGCTTAATTACTCAAGTCAAGAAAGCTTCGAAAAGTAGTATAAGATATTTAGCTCCTTCAATATTATTTTTTTCATCTATTTATTCATTATTGCATGGATAATTTCAAGCTTAGGTCTAAATAAGTTGGTCGATTCATGTTCAAAGTCATCGTACTAACATGTGACGCCATCCCAAATCTCACACTCGCGGTAGAGTCTCACTATCAAGTTCATAATGTGTGCAGTGCATATGTTATATGAAGAGACATATATAAAATACTCCAAAAGTATCTTAAGCCAGCAATGGGAATTACATTACAATTTACTAAATAAATTCATGCTTGATTACGACTAACAAAATCAAGTGTATAGTATATCATGTTGTAAAATAACTTTCTACATAAAAACCTTTTTGTTCATTTAAATCATAACAAAGAATTTTTTTTTGTTTTTTTTAAATTAAGACATGAATGTACTAGACACACAAAACAAAAGAAATTTCACACAAAAAACAGAAAGTAGAAATGCATAAAAAACAAATAAATAAATAAACATGATGCATGCATAACTCAATGTCACACAATAGTAGAATACGAGCATGCATCAGTTATACTTAGTCAATGAGACACACAAATACCAATAGCTGTTATAAGAGATTTGAACTGATGCCCATCCAACGGTTTAGTAAACAAATCAGCTAATTGGTTCTCAGTAGAAATATGTTCACGATTAACTATTTGTGTTTCCACAAGCTCCCGAATGAAATGATTTCTAATATCAATATGTTTAGTTCGAGAGAGTTGAACAAGATTTTTTGAAATGTTAATAGTACTAGTATTATCACAAAACACAGTCATTGTTCTATGTTCAATCCCATAGTCACTCAAAATCTACTTCATTCAAAGCAGTTGAGTGTAGCAACTTCCTACTGCAATATACTCAGCCTCTGCTGTGTATAATGAGATATAATTTTGTTTCTTACTCATCCAAACAACAAGATTTGCACCAACATAAAAATAGCCTCTAGAAGTACTTTTTCTATCATCAATATTTTCAGCCCAATCAGTATCGGAATAGCCCGCAAGATCAAGATTAGAATCCCAAGAGTACATGATCCCATAATCAACAATATCATTAACATATCTAATAATACGTCGAACAGTGCTCAGGTGTGATTCCTTGGTATCAGCCTAAAAATGCGCATAAACCCCAACACTAAAGACTATGTCGGGTCTACTAGCAGTGATGTAAAGTAAGCTACATAACATACTCCTATACAATGTTTGATCAACATTGTTACCTGTAGGATCGAGACCTAACTTGACACTGGTGTTCATGGGGTTCTAGTATGTTTCTTACTGTCTATGCCAAAACATTTGACAACATTCTTGGCGTATTTTGATTGAGATATGAATAATCCCTCATCAATCTGCTTGACTTGAAGACCAAGAAAGTACGTCAATTCTCCAATCATGCTCATCTCAAATTCCTGTTTCATGGACTCAGCGAAATCATGAGCAAGAGAATCAACATGAGAACAAAAGATGTCATCTACATAGATCTAAGCTACAATGATGGTATCTTCAATTCATCTTATATAAAGTTCTGACTGCACCATCTCTCGTGAAACCATGTTCCAAGAGATATGCAGTAAGCCTATCATTCCAAGCTCTAGAAGCTTGTTTCAGCCCATACAAGGTTTTATTCAACCAATACACATAGTGAGGATACTTCAGATCAATGAACCCTTTAGGTTGTTCCACATAGGCTTCTTCCTGAAGAATTCCATTCAAGAAGGTACTCTTGACATCCATTTGGTATAATTTGAAACCTAAAGTACAAGCAACAGCCAAAAGAACTCTAATAGATTCAAGCTTAGCTACCGGGGCAAAGTTTCATCAAAATCAACACATTCGAGCTAAGTGTATCCTTGGGCAACTAACCTAGCCTTATTTCTAGTTATGATACCTTGATCATCCGTTTTATTCTTGAATATGCACTTAGTACCTATAACATTGCAATCATCATGCCTAGGAACCAAATCCCATACTTTGTTTGTCACAATTTGATTTAATTCTTCATGCATAGCATTTACCCAACATTCAATTCTAAGGGCTTCTTACACCTTTTCGGTTCAATCTGAGACACATAGCTCACATATGACAAGTTGTTCAAAACCCTCTTGCAAAGTCTCATACCTTCTTCTAAGTCTCCAATAATATTAACCTTAGGGTGATTTGACTTAACTCTGGATAAAGGTTCTTTAGGAGGTTTAACTTCATTATCAGAAGTAGACTCCATATTTGAAGCAACTAACTCACTCGATGTGTGTGGGGGATCATGAACTGAAGCGTCCTTAGGTTCTATTATCTTGTCTGGATCAACACTCAACTGTTCCAGCTCAACACAATCTCTGACAATCTTCTCTCACTACATGCATCATCTACCACCATATTAATAGATTCCATCACAACACATGTGCGATTATTGTACACCCAATAAGTCTGACTATTTTTGGAGTATCCTAAAAATATACCCTCATCACTTTTGGAATCAAATCTTCCCAAATTTTTTCTATCTCTCAAAATGTAGCACTTGTTGCGAAACACACGAAAATACTTGACAGTAGGCCGTTTACCCTTCCACATCTCATAAGGTATCGTATCAGTTTTAGGTCTAAGATAAACCCTATTAACTATGTGACATGCAGTATTAATGGCTTCACCCTAGAAATGCATAGATAGTCCCTCACCATGAAGCATAGCTTTCATCATTTCTTGAAGCACATAATTTTTCCTTTCAACTACCCCATTTTGTTGTAGAGTGATTGGTGAGGAGAACTCATGCTGGATTTCCTCCTCCAAGCTGAAGTTCTCAAGATTTGAGTTTTCTAACTCTTTTCCATGATCACTAGGAATTCTAGAAACATAACATTCTTTCTCATTTCTAAGCCTCTTGCGTAATGAGATGATAAGACCAATACCTCAGTTTTATCTCTCACTAATTCAATCCAAGTACACCAAGAAAAATCGTCAACCACAACCAGAATATATCTTTTACCACCAAGACTTTCGGTCCTAGATGGTCCCATTAAATCCATATGGAGTAGTTCAAGCGGCTTACTTATCAAGATCTTAGAAGTTTGTTTGTAGGGGCACTCTAAGCTGTTTACCTGGTTGACAAGGACCACAAACAATGGTATCAGTATTTTCTAACTTAGATAGGCCATTGACTTTTTCCTTCTTGGCGAGTTTAGACAAACTGTTATGGTTCATATGACCCCACCATTAATCCCACAATTCAGTAATGTTGATCTTGGCACTACTACATACATAGCTAGAATTTGGTAAAATTTCATAACAATTATCGGAGGTTCTTACACCTTTGAGAACAATGTTACTCATCGAGTCATACACAGTACATCTTTCTAGACAAAGCTAACCTCAAAATCAGCATCACAAATTTGACTGATGTTCAACAAATAGACTTTAACCCTTTCACATAAAGCACATCTAAGATGGCAGGTAGTCCAACAATTTTAACAACACCTTTTCCTTGAATCGGTGTGGTAGATCCATCCCCAAAGTAACTATGAAACCATTCAACTCATCTAGAGATGAGAACAAGACTTTGTCACCACACATGTCTTGAACATGTACTGTCAGATACCATATGGAGTTATTTTGAGCTTTAAGAGCAAGGTGTGCAACTTAACTATTTCTCTGATCTTCAGACTGTTTACTCTCATCCTCTATTTTTCCCTTCTCAATCTCACGGTCAGATTCGATTGTAGCAATCGAGGTGAAGGCCATATAATCTTGTTCATCTTTACCACCAGATGTCTCAGTCTGAGAACTGGAATCTGACTCCTCATCATTCATGGTCACACCTAAAGCCTTACGACGTTCTTTACCTAAACTCCTCTTCAGATTAGGACATTCACTCCTAATGTAACCATACCCCATGCATTCATGGCATTGGACAAATTGAGATTTCCTAACGAGAGTCCTAGAGGTGTTTTTCTCACGTCAACCTCTCGAGAGTTTATTATGGACCTCACTTTTTAGCTACTGAGGTTTTCTCCTATTCCTCATCACCTTTTGGAATTGTTTAACGAAATAAGCTATTTCGTCATACCTAAGAGTCTTAGTATTAGTGGACTCACTCTCCTTTTCTCTAATGGTGTTCATGGTGATGGATTTAACCTTTTTAGGTTGAGACGCGGTGAGTTCATGAGTTTGAAGTGATCATACAAGTTCTTCAATCTTAACAGCATCTAAGTCCTTACATTCTTCTATCGCAGTGACCTTAGGTCTAAAACTCTGGGGCAGGGATCTTAGGACTTTTCTAACAATGTTGGACTCGGTGATTTTTTCATCTAAGTTAAAGCTAGAGTTGACTTTATCATTTAGCTTCACATATAATTTATCGAACAATTCATCGTCATTCATTCTAATCTCTTCAAACTTAGTGGTTAACATCTGCAATTTTGAATTTTTAACAGTTTTAGTTCCCTCGTGTGTGGTTTCTTAGATATCCAAAACCTCTTTAGAAGTTTCACACATCGAGACTCTCTTAAATTCCTCAGCAGACATAGCCATTAACAGGGCATGAAGGCCCTTACTATTCCAATTACACTCATCCACATTAGTTTTAGTCCACATGAGAAATCAATAGGTGTAACTACACTAGCAATAGTTGTTGTAGGTGGAGTCCACCCATTTTGAATGTTAATCAAAATACATTCATCCAAAGCTCTCATTCGAACTTTCCAGTAGGCATAATTGCTTTCGTAAAAAAACAGAGGCACGGACAGTGACGACTCATCTAGAATTATGAAATAAGGGCCACGAATCGATTTAAGGCTCTAATACCAATTGGAAAACGTGTAGTTCTACCCTAACAATACCTATAAGGGGGGCGAATATGTATATTATGTGGAATTAAAATATCAATTAATTAGCAACATGTCACCAATTAATTATCTTTAGATGGTTATTCAATCACATCAATTTATTCTTATGTTTAAATACCGCATATAATTAAAATAATAAATAAAGTAGTAAATAATACACGGATGATCATGGAGAAACCCAATTGAGAAAAACTTCGGGCACTTTACCAGACAATCCACTATAAACAATTCAAACGACTTACAGTCTATCAGATTAGACGACATGTACTATCCGATCTCCTGAATGTAATTCCTACAGCTCTCTACGGATCCTGTGCTCTCCTGCACCATTCCTCAGCTGCAATTCGCCAAAGCTCTCCATGAAATCTGCTACCCTATAACACTCCTAGTTGTGTGGAATCACCTATCTCTCGTAGATCACGAAGAACACCTTGTTCTTCACAGACTAGAACTCTAGTCAACTTCCTTCGATCTTCAGAACTCTAACAGATGTGGAGGAAAGACATGTTTGATAATTGGATTATGTGGATGATATTTTTCTTACCAAAACAATATCAATAAACGAAGTCTGAAAGACAAAATATGAAGAATATCTCACAGATGATGCGCTCTCAAAGTTCAACATTGTGAAATTACGTTCTGAGGTGTTTTGGTATATATATGTAGGTTAGGAAACGAATGGACCGAAGAAAAAACCTTGAAATCGCGAAATAAAATTTTTTCGGACAACACCTTCGCTCGATGAGAGCTCAACGACAGTCGAGTGACAAGATATCGCTCGAGCGAAGAAAGGACAACAGTCGAGCGAGATGGTTTCTGCTTTTGACGCTCGAGCCAATCTTTAGCGACAGTCTAGCGAAAATTTGCACTGTATTTTCCTTCCTTTGTCATTCTCGAACCCTAGACCTAAAAACCTAAACTTTATCTATTTGCACATGACTCCTAGACTTTTATACAAATTACAATACAGTCTTTTTTGTTTACAAAATTTCCAATTACAACATTAAAAACCTAACAGTTAGCATCAGACATAAACAAGTCGTGCAATCAAGGCATTTTCTACAAGAGGAATAGATCCACAAAGGTATTTTTGGTTCATCTACATGACTAAATATCAACACTCTTTTTTTCGATCCTACAATCAACACATTATTTCTTGATAGTGCCATTTCCGAAGATGATTGATTTGTAGAAATTGCGAAGGGCACGATAAACAAGTTTCTGATTGGGGCTTCTGGTTCAGATACATGGGAGATTGATATGAACACATCATTATGGATGATGAGGCCATCTCCAATTCTGACGACTCTCTTTCCCCGTCATTAGTAGATACAAACAAGTCTTTTGCCTTTGCACAAATGGATGAACTAGATACTCCAATCTACACTGATTCAGAGAGTTGAGACAACAATAAATTGAGGTTAGGCATTTAATCATGGATCTGCTGGTATAAATCATCGCATTGCTGATAGATCAGGATACTTGGATTTCTTGATAGTGAACATTTATTGGTGTTGTAGATTCATACATTAGTAAGTTATGTGGTGTTGTACATTAATGTTGTAGTAGTAGACGACAACAACACTTTTTGAGTAGGAATCATATGGAGGAACAAATTTGAAATTAAACTTGAATGGGTTTTGTCATTCTGATCATGTGGTAGCTATGTACCAAACATGGTATTTGATGCTGAAAATATTAAGGGTGAGGCTGAAAGCCTAAGATTGGCTAACCAAGAGGGGGGTGAATTGGTTATTAAAACTTTTTCGTTAATCAATCAAGATTTTAATATAAAGAACATGCAAATGATAGAAAATAATTTAAATACAAGTAAGCACGTAAATGGAACAATGTAAACTTGCGTAAAGTGAAAGCGTTAAGTAAAAGGAATAAAGAGTGCAAACGATATATATGGAGGTTCGATCTAATGCAATGATCTACGTCCCCAGTTACCAAGCTCTCCAGTACGAGCAAGACCTTTTTCGCTATGTTGATTGACTTATGGTGCAATCCAACCCTTTACAATATTTTCGGTGACTTACAACCAAGGAGCACCGATCCTTGTACAACATTGAACTTTCCGGGACCTCAACACAACCCACAATACGAAATGAATTTACAAGTGAAATCTTCTCTTCTTAATGAATAATAAATTCAAAGTTGAGAATAATAAGAGCATAGGGCAAACACTTCGATAGATGACAATAAATATGGCTCAAGCGTTGAATTGAAAAACTTTGATAGAAATTGATTTTCTAAGTTTGGAATGATCAAAAGTTTTTCAAGTATAAATCAATTTATGAGGATGAACAAATAATGAAGATCAATGATTTATCTCAATAAATGCTCACTTATTGCTCTAGAAAAGGTTAGAAAATGAATGTAAAGTGAGTTGGTATTTATAGGTGAAAAATCGTGAAAAACTCTGATGTACCGGTCACGGTGTACCGGATGTCCGCCACGTACCGGATGGTCAACTAGCCATTTTGTCAGAAAAATCAGAACGGTTGAATTTTTTACCGTTGGCTGTAAAACCACCATACCGAACGTACGGTAAAGTATACTGGACGTCCGATAGACCGTTTTATGGCGAAACGTCCTCGCTTTAATTTTTATCAAATGTAAGTATTTGAGGGACGTTTAAAAATGATTTTTCAAGGTTTTTTTATATTTCAAAATTACGTTCTTTGATTTTTACTTTTGAAAATATGATTATGTGTAAAATATTTTTGTTGTGATTTCTCGATCGTAAAAACAAAACTTGAGCTGGTTTCAATTTATTGCCAAGTAATGAGATGTTTTACTTTTACATATGATTGTAAAAAGCCTTAAACTCTTTGAATGTCTTGACGGGCATGCTCGAACGTACTTCGACCTTTACCTTGAATCTCGTTGGGGCATCTTTTAGCGAGTATTTCAATGTCAATCCTCGTAACCTCGTTTGATCAATTTTGTTTCCATGTCGATCGTTGCATGCAAATTTCTTGGCCTTGAACCTCGTGTCTTCAATTTTATTATTTTACAATAATTACTATAGACACTTGAAATCAATTTGTTAGAAATAAACGCAATTTGTTTGTAATAATCAAAACGAGACTTCAACCATAGGTCAACAATTTCCCCCTTTTTTATTATGACAAACACGATGATTTACAATGTACAAATTAAACAAATTGATAAGGAATAAAATTGTATACATATATTCTCCCTATTTAGCATAATCATGCAAATCTATATATCATCTCTCCCCCTTTTGGCATAAGCAAAAAGTGCAGTAATAAAAAAAAAATAGTTATAGAGAGCAAGAATAAATCAACAAAAATATTACATTGCAATACATAATTCAAGTAGTCATTGCAATACATAATCAAAATATTCAACCATAGTCAAGCTAGTTATTTCAATTTAAGTCAAAATAAAACTACTGTGCCGGAGAAGGAGGCGGGTTAGCTGATCTTACATGTCGGCCTATCAAGCAAGGATCGCATCATGTTGTGTCCATATATGACAAAGTTCTCTGCTTATCCCGTCTATTGTCGTAGTAAAAGAATCGATCTACCCACTCAAGAGTGAAAACTGGTCCTCGAAAAGTCCTCGACTGGTAGGATACGGAGCACTTGATCGGGGAGTAGCGCGTGAGGTACCCGTGGTATGAGGTATGCCCTCATCGTCATCGTCTTCCTCTTCTTCGTATGGTAGTGTAGAAGGCCACGAAACCTGGTCGAACCCCTTCTTCTCAGACACCCATTGGCTATTTTTCTTAATGATTTTCATACGTCTAAGAGTAGTGGAACTAATAGTGTCGGTAGGATGGGGTTTGATGAAGGCTTCATCGTGAAGAGGGACATCAAAGTGTTTAAAGATCTTAGTTAAAAGTACACCGTAGGGAAGTACTTTAGCATATCGTGAAGAGTGTATGAGTTACATAAGGCCTAATACAATGGTTGGGAAATCAATTTGCCATCGACAAGGAAAGCATTGAGAATAAAAAGATCAAAATTGTTCACCTCGTCCAGATGCCCCTTCCTAGGTAGGATTGCGTTTGCAATAATATTTTGTAAAACTTTACATGGAAGAGTAAGTCGGCGTGTAGAAATTTTTGTAATGTTTTCAAAGTTCTTACCCGTCACACGACGACAAACGTCGATCGGGTTATAACCATCCACTTGAGGGTAGGCTTTGTGTACAAAAGTTTGAATGTCACATAGTTCAAGTTCAAGAAGAGTATGAATGAGAGGTTTTAGAATATTGGTACGGACATTTTTAATGAAACAAGTAATATCACCTTGACGTATAGGAAAAGTCACGTTTCTATAAAATTCTTTCTTAAGTCGTGGATATGCATACTCTTCTAACGTGAAAACCGACACCCATCCCATATTCATGAAGTGTTCTTCTATTCTAAATGCGGGTGCATCGTAAGTAACGGAAGGAAAATCTACATTTTTTCCTAATAAGACGGGCGACTTCTCGAATGGGTTCGTGGCGTCTCGAGTTTGAGGTCCATTTCTTCGTCGGATGATGGAGATGGGGAGCGGCGAATGGTTTGCTTGAGTCTCTTTCCTCGGCCTCGAGATGTCGACATTTTACAAAAAAAAATGGGGGTTTTCGAAAAATTAGGGCTTTAGAGAGAGAGAATTTGAACTTTTTGGAGAGCAATACTTTGAGTAAATGTTGGAAAACCTTACAAAGTGATAGATGTTTCCATAAAAGTTTGAATTTTGAGCAAAACTTGAAGTGGAAATTAGAGAGGAATTTTTAGGGCTCGATTTTTCGAAGGGAATAGGTTATTGGCCGAAAATGTGAGACTTGGAGTGTCAATGTTGGATGGAAATCGACTTTTAGGGGGAGAAAATTTGATGGAGGTGATGATTATGAAGTTTGAATTTGAGGATTGTAGGGAGTTGAGTAAAGTTGGAGAGGAAATGAAGTGGAAAGAAATGGAGAAATTGCGATTGGTTTTCTCTGTCAACAAATTCAAGTGAGATATGTCGTTTTGAACATGATCTCTAAGAAAGTGATGTCTTGTCTCAATGTGCTTAGTTTGAAAATGTAAAATGGGATTTTTAGATAATTTTATGGCATTAGTATTCTTACACATGATAGGAACATGATCGTAAGATAGGTGAAAATCGCTAAAGGTTTGTTTCATCCATAGCACTTGTACACAACAACTCGTAGCTGAGATATATTTGGCTTTGGCCATAGACAAGGCTACAGAATTTTGTTTCTTGCTAAACCATGAAACTAGTGCAAAGCCTAAAAAGTGACAAGTGCCGCTAGTGCTTTTCTGATCAACTTGACAACTAACCCAATCGGCATCTGAGTAACTAAATAAATCAAAGTGAGTTCATTTTGGATACCAAAGTCCTAAGTTTTGAGTCCCACTTAGATATCTAAAGATTTATTTTACAGCTTTAAAGTGGGATTCCTTAGGATTTGATTGAAATCGAGTACATAAACATACACTAAACATAATATCTGGCTTACTTGAGGTTAAATAAAGAAGCGATTCGATCATACCTCGATACTTAGTGATGTCGATGGGAGTGCCTTGATCATCTTTGTCAAGCTTTACGGAAGTGCTCATTGGAGTGTTCATCAACTTAATGTCATTCATTTCGAACTTCTTTAACATGTCTAGTATGTACTTACTTTGATTTATCACATGTTTGTTTAATTTGAAGTCCGAGAAAGAACTTGAGTTCTCCCATCATGCTCATTTCAAATTCCATGCTCATATTTTTTGAAAATTCTTCGCAAAGTTGAATATTTGTTGCCCCAAAAATAATATCATTCACATAAATTTGAAAAATAAGCATGTCTTGCTTTTGAGTTTTAATAAAAAGAGTAGTATCTATTTTTCCGATAGAAAAACCATTTAAAGTAGAAATTTGCTCGAACGTTCATACCAAGCTCTAGGAGCTTGTTTTAGTCCGTAAAGAGTTTTTCTAAGTTTAAAAACATGGTTAGGAAACTTAAGATTTGCAAAATCGAGTGGTTATTCGACAAAAACTTCTTCTTGAATGAATACATTCAAAAATGCACTTTTAACGTCCATTTGATAAAGAGTAAAATTTTTATGACAAGCAAATGCAAGAAGCATGCAAATGGATTCTAACCTAGCAACTGGTGCAAACGTTTCTTTACAATCAATGTCTTCTTCTTGATTGTAACATTGAGCCACTAATCTAGTCTGTTACGCACAATAATACCATTTTTATCTCATTTGTTTCTAAAAACCCATTTAGTACCAATAACAGTTTGATTAGTTGGTCTAGCGACTAAATCCCAAACATGGTTTCTTTTGAATTGATTTAGTTCTTCCTGTATAGCTACAATCCAAAATTCATCAAACTCGGCTTCTTTAAACATTTTGGGTTTAATTTGTGAGATGAATGTACAACTATAAAGATGATTTCTAAAAGAAGTTCTAGTAGTGATATCTTTTTACGGATCGCCAATTATTAACTCCTTTGGATGAGAGGAAACGAATTTGCATTCCTTTGGCAAAGTAGGATCGCTTTGAGTCTCAGTTGACTTTTCTTCACTTCCTTAGTTGTTGGGCTCCTTTGATTGTTCTTCATTTGATACTCCCTTGTTTTGGTCTTGAATATTCATTTGTTTGAAAATAGTTTCCAAACCTACATCATCAGTACCTTTCTCTCGATCAAGAAGGTTAGTCTAATCAAAAGTGACATATATAGATTCTTCAACGACTAGAGTTCTTTTGATGAAAACTCGATAAGCTTTACTAGTCGATGAATATCCTAAAAAAATTCCAACACTGGATTTAGAGTCAAATTTTCCTTTTTGCTTAAAATGAAACATTTGCAACCGAAAACATTAAAGTAACTATTGTTGGGAATTCAATTTTTCCAAAGCTCGTAAGAAGTTTTGGTTTTCTTACGACTTACCAAGACTTTATTTATAATGTAGCATGCGGTGTTAATGGCTTCACCCCAAAAGTACTTAGGCAAGTTATTTTCATTTGACATGGTCCTAGCTATTTCTTGTAATGTACGATTCTTTCTTTTTACTACACCATTTGTCAAAGAGTTCTAGGAGTCGAAAAATTATGTTCATATCCATTTTTGTTACAAAAACTATCAAATGCAAGATTGTCAAACTCTCCACTATGGTCACTTCTAATGGTTGTAATAGTGTAGCCCTTTTCATTTTCAACATTTTTACAAAAATGTTTGTAAGCCTTCATCTTTTACATTTAAAAATATGACCCATGTAAATCTTGAAAAATCATCAACAATAACGAATGCATAATGTTTACTGCCTAAGCTAGACGTTCTTGATGGTCTAAAGAGATCCATGTGGAGAAGTTGTAACGGCTTTGTAGTTGAAGAAAAAACTTTTTGTTTGTAAGAGTTTTTAACTTGCTTTCCGAATTGACACGCATCACAAATTTTATCTTTTTCAAATTTCAAATTCAACAATCCTTTCACAAAACAATTTTTGAAATTTTTTGAAATAAAATCCATGTTAACATGTCCTAGCCTTCTATGCCAAAGCCATGGTTTATCCTTTAATCCGAGTAAACAATGTTCATTATTTTCATATTCAATATTTATGATATAAACATCTTTATTTGGACTTCCTATGAAAATTACCTCTTTTGATATAACATCCTTAATTAGGCATTTTGAAGAATCGAATTTTATATTGTAGCATTTATCACATAATTGACTAACACTTAGCAAATTATGTTTGAGGTTATCAACTAATAGAACATTTTCAATAGAGGGGGATGAGTAATTACCAATGTTGCCAATTCCAATAATTTTTTCCTTTGCATTGTCTTCGAAAGTTACATGACCTACATTCTTCATTTTGAAGTTTGATAAAAGTGATCGATCTCCAGTCACATGCTTCGAACATCTACTATCCAAAAATCATTTGCTCTTGATTTTCTTTGGTACCTACAAGTATAATTTAATTTTTCATTTTTGGTACCCATATAAACTTGGGTCCTTGGTAGTTAGTTTTTGATGATTCTCTAATCCACTTATTTTTATTTTAAAAGTATAATTTCTTTTTAGCTAAACAATTAAAAGAAACATGTCCACTTTTATTACAAAAAGTGCAAGTGATTTTTGAAACTTTAACGAACATGTTCTTGAGAGATTTTTGTTTTAGAGAAGGCTTGAATCTGATTCCCCATTTGTCAAACATGCATTTTTGATTTCCAAGCATTAGATCAAAGTTCTTCTTGTCTTCGGTGAATTTATAAAAGACTTTTGTCAAATCTTCAACTTTTTCTTTTAAAGAAGTGTTTTCCTTAACTAATAAATCATAATCAACATTTTCTTTTTTGTTTTTCTAAAGTCTTCTTCAAATTCATCTTTCAATAATGAGTTTTTCTTTTTGAGAATAGAGTGATTTAGGGCAAGTTTTTCAAAATTTTCGAGCAATTCATCATAAGAATTAAATAATTCTTCCCAAGAATATTTTTCTTTTATACTTACCTCTTCTTCGAGGGCCATGAAGCACATGTTGGTGATTTCGTCTTGACTATCCCCTTCATGTTGGTCTTTATCATCATTATCATCCAAAGTGGCTTGGATTACCTTTTTCTCGAAATTCTTCTTTTTGTTCGGGCACTCGGTTCTTTTGTGACTGGGTTTGTCACACTCATAGCAAATGATTTTCTTGCTTATTTTTTCTCCTTTGTCATCATTCCTTTGAAATTTTCTATTGTTTCGAAATCTCCTTCATTTCTTAACAAAGAGAACTAAATCATCGAGTTCTTCATCGCTCATTGTGTTGGATGTTGTTTCTTCATCAATTTCGGATTTTAGAGCAATTTGTTGTTTTGGAGCTTTGCTCTTTCTTGTCTTCTTCTTGATTTCAGCATTGTTGAGTTCATAGGTCATTAAGGTTCCATAGAGCTCTTCTAATGGATATGTATTCACATCATTTGTGTTCTCCATTAGCATCCTTATAGGCTACATTCCTCCAAGAGTGACCTAAGCATTTTGCACACGAGTTCACCATTAGTATATTTTCGATCGAAACCCTTTAAACCATTTACAATATCTGTAAAACGAGTAATTATGTTAATAATAGATTCACCTTGTTTCATGAAGAAATTTTCAAATTCTTTGACTAACATATTTAATTTAGTTTCTTTAACTTTACTCGTTCCAACATAAGTAACTTCAAGAGCATGCCAATTATCATATGCCGAATCACAAGTGCTAATTCTAATAAATTCATTTCTATCTAGTGCACAATAAAGCAAATTTTTGGCCTTAGCATTTAATGACAATTTTCTTCTATTTTCCTCATCGTATTCCTCTCTAGGTTTGGGAATACTTTGATCATGTCTTCCATCAATTTTAATAGTCTTTGTAGGTACATATGGACCATATTTAATTATCTCCCAAATATTATAATCAATACATTGAACATATATTATCATCCCAGCACGAGCAAGGCCTTTTTCACTATGTTGATTAACTTATGGTGTAATCCAACCCTTTACAACGCTTTCGGTGACTTACAGCCAAGGAGCACCAATCCTTTTACAATGTTGAGCTTTTAAGGACCTCAACACGACCAACAATACGAAATGAATTTACAAGAAAAATCTTCTCTTCTTAATGAATAATCGATTCAAAGTTAAGAACAAGAAGAGAAGAAGGCAAACACTTTGATAGATGATAATAAATTTGGCTCAAGTGTTGAATTGAAAAACTTTGATAGAAACTAAGTTTGGAATGATCAAAAGTTTTTCAACTATAAATCAATTTACGAGGATAATAAATAATGAACCTCAATGATTTATCTCAATAAATGTCTCACTTACTGATCTAGAAAAGGTTAGCAATTGAATGCAAAGAAAGTTGGTATTCATATGTGAAAAATCGTGAAAAACTATGTCGTACCAGACATTCTCCACATACCAGACGGTCAACTAGCCGTTTTGTCAGAAAAATTAGAACGGTAGAATTTTGACCGTTGGCTGTAAAACCACCATACCGGGCATCCGGTACGATCGTTTTATGCCGAGACATCATTGTTTTAATTTTTATCAAATGTAAGTATTCGATGGACGTTTAAAAATGATTTTCAAGGTATTTGTTATATTTCAAAAGTACGTTCTTTGATTTTTACTTTTGAAAATATGATTTACGAGTAAAACATTTTGGTCGTGATTTTTTGATCTTAAAAACAAAACTTGAACTCATTTCAAGGGGGCCAAGAGGAGCTTCATTTATCATGACCTTATCCAGAAGGTCAAGGACAAAATCTCAGGTTGACCTTCACGACTTCTATCTTATGGGGGCCGTATTACTTTGCTGAGGTTAGTGCTTTCATCCATGCCATTATACTTTCTTCACATCATGCAGCCCCCTAAGACTATCCGAAGAAACTTGAGAGCATCTTTGCACGATTTTTGTGGGATTCCAAAGAATAGGTGCTATGCTTACATTGGTGGATTTAGAAGAAGATTTGTCTTCATACTGATGAGGGTGGACTAAGCTTCAGGAGATTACAGGATGTGGTGGACACCTTCTCTATGAAGCTTTGGTGGTTGTTCCATTCTCAGAGATCTCTTTGGGCCCAGTTTTTATGGGACAAGTAGTGTACGGGGACACACCATTTATTTGCAGTAGTTCTTTACTCACCTTTTCCTATCTGGAAGAGGCTGAAATTAGTTGGGCCTTGGACAGAGCCATACATTGCATGGCACCTTGGTGTAGGTCAGATTTTCTTTTGGCATGATTGCTGGATGGATGAGACCACACTGGCATCCCTATTCCTACACCGGCAACACACATATACGAGGGTGTAGGATTTCTTTGATGGTACTAGGTGGAATATTGGATGTTTATTACGGGTTCTCCTTTATCTTATAACGGAGCAGATAAAGGCTATACATTTATGTGTAGATGCCCCAGATTGAATTGTTTGGCGAAATACTTTGGATAGTAGCTTCGCTACCAAGTTCACATGGCAGCTCATACGTTCGGGATGCCAGTATCAGGATTCATACCAATTACCATGGAGCCGGTCAATGTCTCATTTTTCTGCTAAAGACTATGGCATGACCTCATTCCAGTAGATGTGATTATTAGGAGAGGATTGGATGCCAGTTGGCTTCTCGCTGTTAGTGTTGTTTCGAAATTGAGACTATCAATCATATTTTCACTGGCAGTAGCATCTCCAATCAGGTATGGCAGCATTTTTGGGATATTATTCATATACATGTGTGTTCCAAAAGGGAGTCGGATATTATTCGTTGTGGACACATTCGCATTATCATTCCACTACTGATATTTTGGTACCTATGGACTGTAGGAATGATGCAAAGCATATGGGGATTCACATAGTAGTCAAACGTATCATTTGGAAGGTTTATCGCGTGATTTTTTTTTTCATATGGGAGGTTTGTTTTGAGTGGGCCATTGGCGGGAGGATTTGACACTTGCATTCATATTTGGTATTTTTATGGACCCATCTTTCCCATCTCTCCCTATCCTAGTTTTGTGGCGTACTCCATCAGTCGGATCTGTTAAGATCAATACTGATGGATGCGTCAAGGATGATTTTACGAGTGGGAAAGGCATCATCAGAGACCACGTAGGACACTGTATTAGGGCTTTCTCAGCTTCGTATGGACCATGTTTGATATTAGATGTAGAGCTATGGGCTATTCTTGATGGGATTTTACTAGCCCATGGACTTGGTTTTTCAATGATTTACGTAGAGTCTGATTCTATAGTAGTTATTCACTACATCACTAGAGGATGAGGATCATGGGTTATTCAGGGCGTACTTAGATATATCACAGATATCATATCCTTCGATAGAGATACATTTTCTCACATTTACAGAGATGGAAACCAGGTTACAAATGCTGTTGCTGCGGAGGATTGGGATCATTGACGATACCATATATATGGACTACATGACCTACCACGACATATTAGGACACTAGTACAAATTGATAGACATGGATTCCCCAGTGCCAGATTTCGATTTCGATTTTATTTCCAATTCTTATTTTTGCCTTAATTTGCATTAGTTTTTATTGTAAATGAAATAGTACTTCCTCGTTTACTGTTTTAATATTCGTCATTTATTTTTACTGTAAGGGAAGTAATACTTCCTCATTTATTGTTTTCATTATTTTCATATAACCACGGTATTCATCCACCACAAGTGAGGGCATATTATTAAAATCTTGGAGATACCGCCCTCCTTTAATAAAAAAAAAACATATGATTGTAAAAAGTCTTAAATTTTTTGAACGTCTTGACTGGCATGCTCGAATGTACTTCGACTTTTATTTCTAATCTTGTTGAGGGATCTTTTAGTGAGTATTTCAATGTTAATCCTCATAGCCTCATTTGATCAATGTTGTTTCCATGTCGATCGTTGCATACAAATTTCTTAGCCTTGAACCTCGTGTCTTCAATTTTATTTTATTTTTGTAATAATCACTATAGACACTCAAAATCAATTTGTTAGAAATAAACGTAATTTATTTGTGATAATCAAAACGAGACGTCAATCAACAGAGGCTGCCCTAGCAACGCCCTTAACAATTTATTCTCTCATACTTCGGTTATTTTTTTTTCATCAAGTGAACACCATTAAAGCTACCTAAACCCAAAGGAGGTTAGGAACACCCTACCAAGTTTACTGATTCGAAAAATGAGTACATGGGATGGGACTTAAGTAATTTATCGAGGAAGATGAATGAGGGAGTCAGATTCTTTAACAGCCGATTCTCAAGCACCAGATTATAGGACAACCGATTCTTATTTATCAAGCCCTTCTGTAACAGAACTAGCACCGCTTACTTTGACAACAGGGGATGATTTTATAGTTACTTTATCTGTAACACCGGCAATGAACTCACCAGAAAGTAAAGTCATCTGTCCCAGAGCCTATGATTGCAAAGAAGACCTAGTCTGATTAACTGACTTCAACGAACCTATTTGAAAGCAAAAACAACTTACCCAATTGCATCAAGGAAGAATAGTACTGTTCCATGGCTTCCTTCTTCCTTTTTTTCCTATTAAACTATCCACCCCTTGCAATTGAATCAAATGAGTTGTTACCTCCAAAGTTACAATTAGAGGGGAGGGAGAAAAAAAAGTAACAACATGGAAAAGTAAATGAGGACATACCATGATGCTTTTCCCTTTACATAAATTATAAAACAGAAGAGAAACTATACAAGTTCTAATTGTTAATATGCAATCTGCTGTTGAGGTAGATTCCATTTGTCCAAACAAGTCTTTAGGCCTGTTAATATTGTTCTTATATCTACTTCAAGATTAGTGCAATAACCATAAAATTTAAAGAATGCAAACTCAGGTTTACCTATACGATCTCGACGGATTCATCCACCAGAACCGTTTCTTGGATTATCTTTGTAGCTGCCGTTGGTTTTCACCGCTTACGAAAAGATTTCTATTGAAAATTGAGAGGTTAATTTAAATAGACAACCCATTGGAGCAGTGAGAATGAAAGATGCCTTATGTATTGGAAAAATAGTCACAATCAACCTGAAAGGAATATTACACGAGAAATTACCTCTTTTCTTCTTATTACCAAAAGGAGAAAAAAATAAAAGCTATTTAATTTGTGGGTTTAATGCATTTTAATAAATTTATGGAGCCCCTGTTTGATCTACATTCTTAAAAAAAATCTTTCAAAAATTATTTTCAACCACACATTTTCGAGTAGTATGAGAGCCAGACTCTTCAATTGCAACCATACTAAGCCCTTGTTTGGTCTCTATTATTTTCAAAATACATTTTCTCTTTTATTTTTAACCAAAATTTTCAATAAAAATAATATTACACGCTGATGCTACCAAAAACCTGCACATACTTGATCTCGAATCGGTTGCTTGAATCACGCGCAAACAGATTTTTAGTACCTGAAATAAAGAAGTCGAGGTGTGTCCTCGTCGCCCTTCGATGCTTAAATCAGAGAGAATTTATGCGAAAGATGTATGCTAGAAATTGTGTAAAAAAAGTACCTGAATAGTGAAACTTGATCCTGTATTTATAGATGTTGGAGATGGAGTCTTAAAATGATCCAACTTCTTGTAGTCCTTATCTTTGTCATACAAGGTTTTTGTGTTATGTTAGAAGTGAATTGTTTGAGTTAAAGTCAAATTTGTAATAGGTTGAGAGTTTGTATTTAGATAGGAAAAGTGAGGAGTTGTAGTCAAAATAGGATTAGTATTCCAAGAAGATGTAAGATAAGGTTAAAGAGACCACACAAAAGTGCTACGAGCCCAACTTCAACGATAACCTCGACCTCAACCCAAACCCGATCTTGGAACTAGCATAATTGGGATAGGTTGAATTCAGGAAATGTGCTCGAGCTCGGGCATATAATATTTTTCTGCATTACAGGCTTTGTGCATTCAAGTCGCAGCCAAAAGTTACGTACTTGAGCTACAAGATGAGTGCAAAGAGGTACAACAGATCGAGATCGAACTTAATTAGATGATCGTGAGGTGCTTGACAAGTGTTGGACGCGTGTAGGGCAGAAAACAAGTGACATTGGATGGTTGACACGTGGCATGATACAAAAGTTAGGATTGTACGATCTTTGACCTTCTTATGACCCTATAAATACCCAATTTTCACCTCTCATTTTCACTTTTTCACTCTCAGCTCTTAGTAAAAGCAAGCCAAGTTCAAGGCTTAAAGGGTTTTTGGTAGCGACCACTTTAAGAGATAAGTGTTTGATCTTTTAAGTTATTTATTTTATAAGTAGAATAATGTTGAGTAATAGTAGCAAAGGGTTGAGAAATAGGAGTAATCGATCTTCTAAGAGCTCGACAGCTAGGAGCCTTGAGGATGTAGGTGCATCCCTTATTCCTATGCCAGTTCCCATTAGTTCGCACTTCGAAGTCGATATAGTCTTGACCTATCCTAAGGAACCAACGAAGTACAAAGAACATGTAGTTGTTAAGGTTGCTAGGGAGTCTGGGATTATGCCCCTGTGCGATATTACGGCCCCCGAGCCAACTGAGTCCATAGTTGATGCTCGAGAGGAGGAGATGACATTTTTTAGGGATGCCCTTAATGTCGAGCTTAGGTGGCCTCTCTACCCTTTTTCATTCACTTCATGACCTATTTCCTTACGTGTCCAAGTCAGTTAACCCCTAACAGCTAGAGGCTTTTGGTTTACTACTTTATCCCATGTAGATACCTCGAGGTCGAGCCACGAGTTGACCTTTTGAGGGCAATTTTTGACATGAAGTTTGCACCATGGTATAAGTGTTTCATGTACCTACTACAAAATGGAGGTTTAGGACTCCTAAGACGTCAAGTTCTCTTCGGGGATGGAAGGAAGGGTTTGTTTTTGTAAAACCCTAAGACCCCGATCACTTCTTTAGCTCGAAGTGGGAAATTTCAAACATGGATAAATTTAACGAGGGTTTGGAGTACCTTGAGGTTTTAGAGAAGGATAAGATACATACCCGAGTCTCCATTCCTCATGGTACTCCAGAGATCGTCGACCTGGAAGAGGACGTTAATCTTTTAATTTCGGTAATGGAGGAACAAGTTCAATTCCCTCTGGTCCCGAGTATAGTAAACAAATACGTAGAGTAGGTCGAGTATGACGATGAGATGAGGACCTTTGAGATGTTGACCAGTATGACCTCGATCCCTCTATGTTGATGTATTTACATGTTTATCGAGTGTCTTATCTTGAACTCGTCCTCATTTGTCAGACTCTGAGTATGGCGCTGGGATTGGTACTGAAAGGGTTGAGTAACTCAAGAAAATTGAAGGAGCTCGATAAAGAAAATAAGTAGAAAGAAAGGCATATTCATGAGCTAGAGGTGGAGTGTAATCTGGCAAAGATTTAGATAAGGAAAGATCGGGATAAGTGCGGATCACGAAAGACGAAGCCGATGAGGCCAAGCTTGAGCTTATCCATGCAAAGAAGGAGTTCGAGGATCAATTGTTGAAGGCTCGAGCTCAGGCAATGGAAGAGTTTAAGAAGTTAGAAGAGTTTGGGACGCTGCTGGGATAGTATAAGTCTGGCTCTTATTACTACGACCTAAGGTTTGCTCGCTCATTTTTATGGACCAAGCTCCCTGAGGACTTGAAACCCATCATCGACGAGCTTAAGTCAGTCAACGAGTTTGTGAAAGAGCTTGACCTTACAGCATCAGAGGTCAAGGGTGAAGAAGACGATGGAAAGGAGGCCGAGACACCTAATCAAGGCGACCCTGCCAGTGTAACAGATCTAGATTAGGTCTTTTACCTTGAACTTGAATTTTTAGGTTTTTTGAAAACGTAACAAGTGTATTGCCCGATTTGGGTTCCTTTTTAATTTGAATGTTGGCTCGATATTTTGTCTTGCATTTTGTTATGAATTATGTTTGTTCTTTTTAAACATATTAAACTCGAGATTGAGCTCCTACTTAGACAATCAGAGCTCGAGTTCTTGGCGAGCTCGCGTATGCTGCTTCCTAACTATTTTGGCAACAACTCGAGTTTCTGAAATATTTTCTAAGTTGAGCTCGAGTGTGTATCTTGCCATTTGTTTTGGGTTAGCAGCTCGAGTTCTTATTTGATCTGAAATATATATGTAGCTCGAGTATTTTACTTGACCAGTATTTTGGGCAACAAGATTGAGTTCTTTATTCAATTTACAATATGTATGTAGCTCGAACATTTTATTTGACCAATTTTTTGGGTAACAAGCTCGAGTTCGTTGTTCAATTTGGAACATATATGTAGCTCGAGCATTTTACTTGACCAGTATTTTGGGTAACAAGCTCGAGTTCTTTGTTCAATTTTCAACATATATATAGCTTGAGCATTTTACTTAACCAATATTTTAGGCAACAACCTTGAGTTCTTATTCAATATTTATATAACTTGAGCATTTTACTTGACCAGTTTTTTTGCCAACAAGCTCAAGTTCTTGTTCAATATGTATATAACTCGAGCGTTTTACTTGATCAATGTTTTTGCCAAGGAGCTCGAGTTTTTGTTCAATATGTATGTAGCTCGAGCATTTTACTTGATCAGTTTTTTGGCCAAGGAGTTCCAGTTTCAATATGTATGTAACTCAAGCGTTTTACCTTACCGGTTTTTTGGCCAAGGAGCTCGAGTTCTTGTTCAATATGTATGTAGCTCGAGCGTTTTACTTGACCAGTTTTTGGCCAAGGAGTTCGAGTTCTTGTTCAATGTATGTAACTTGAGCGTTTTTGCATGACTAGTTTTTTGGCCAAGGAGCTCTTGTTCTTGTTCAATATGTATGTAGCTCGAGTGTTTGTTGTGATCAATTTTTTGGTCAACAGCCTCGAGTTTTTATTCAATATGTAAATAGCTCGAAGAGTTTTACTTGACCAATTTTTTGGCCAACAAGCTCGAGTTCTTTGTTTGATTTGCAATATTTACAAGTACTTTTCACGAGCTGTGATATTTTTAAGCTCCAACATATTGAGTTCGAGCGCGCTACTTAGTCATTGTCCTATCAAGTAGCTCAGACTTTTTTTCACTCAAATCTCGAGGCTTGTTTATAGATGGTGAGCACCAGCTCAACCTCAACATAATTTGTTATTGAGAATTATTTAGGTCGGGCCATGAGGACCTCGAGTAGTAGAGTGCATGCACACATCCTCATGCTAGGTAAGTTTGTTAGCTGCATGCACGTAGCACGACCTTATGCTGAGTATAAATAATAGTTGCATGCGCGGAGCATGACCTTACACATTATCGTATTGGGTATGACTTGCAAGTTCATGATATCCATGTATATGTTGAGTGATATGAATGTAAAATGCATATTTTTTCCTCCTTATTTTATGTGCTCGTATGTTTATTTTGTGCCAAAATATACTCATTGTGCTCATATTTTGATTTAGGCAGCAATTCTATGGATATAGCGTAATTTGGAAGAAACAAGTGAAAATGGACCAAAATGGAAGAAAATGATAGTTCAATAACTAAAGTGCAAATATTCTAACCTTGTGATGAAGATTCAAGAGTGTTAGAAGTCAATTGGATGAAGAAAGGAGTCAAAGGGATAAAATATAGCCAAAACATTATCACATATCAACTTTCAAGATGAAAAAGATTGCACCGATTTTCAGTCTCATATTGAGACCAGATTTTGATATAGAAAACGATCGAATTTGAAGATAGTCTATGAAGCAAAGTTGTAGCCCGTTGAGATAGCTTTTAAACAAATTTTGAATCGTCTCAATTGCATATTGGTGTTGAAAGATATGAACAAAATACTGAAAGTTGTCTAGCTATGTACTGGGCGCTCGCTCAACCCTCAGAATGATTAATAGAAACCATTTTGTTTCGGGGAAAAATCTCTAGTTTCCCAATTTAAGTCAACTACCTATGTAAACAACTATAAATACATATTTTAAAACCCTAGAACACAACCAGAACGTACAGAACGCCTCCCAACTTTATTCTTCTCTATTTTTCTCTTAAATTCATGAATTGTAACTAAACTTTTATACTTGGACGGAGGAGATTGAAGCCTCAGAACCACATATTGTGAGATCTAAATGGTTTTTCTTAATTTAATTCATGTTTTTTAGTATTAAATATTATTCTGCACTTATTTCCATTATTGTTATGTTTAATTGCTAGGAGGCCTACTAGTTTATTATTTGTTACAATCTACCGCTAAGTTAAATATCAAATCCGTAATTGTTTGATTCCTTTAACTCGTGAAGCACTAGGATTTGATGATTTTCTGCGAGAGAGGTTATTAAATCTTAAGAGGAATGTTTAAATAGATTGAATACAACCGCTGGTGTTTTGTGTTATCTAGTTCATCAATTTCTCTATTGTGTAAAGTTGTTATTAAATTGAATCTTGAGCACTGGTTTGAGGTTATTTAATAATTAGGGTTAATTAGAATGCTGGTTTCTAACTAACTAAAATTAAGGAGAAATATGAAAATTATTCCAACGGTGAATATTCATAATATGAATTGAATTATCCTTGCACTTGGACCAGGGTTAGTCTTTTGATTGTTTCCGTTAATTTAATTTTCATTGTTATTAATTGCGTTATTTACAACTGTTTGCATATAAAACCTCTCAATCATTGTACGTAGTATAAAATATTGAATTACACACTCTTTGTGGAATTGACCCTTACTTCCACTATTATATTAGTTTGAGAGGTTTAAGGACTATTTTGGGTGCCTACAACAGCACACCAAATTTTGGCATCGTTGCCGGGGAGTGGTGTTAATTTATTTTTATACTTTTTAGTTGTTTAATTTATTTTTGAAAAAGAAAAAAACCATAATTTTCTAGGTTTTTAGGTATTTTGTTGTTTTTAGAAATTTTAGTATAGAATTTTATTTGTCTTTCTTAATCTAGTTTTATTTTTTTTTATTATTTTTTTTTCATTTTTTTGTTGTTTATGCCCGCAACTCAATCTTCTAATCAAAGTTATTTATAGTACGATCCAGAAAGTAAGAAAACTTTGTGCATGTTAATGAGTAACATCTGACAAAATCTTGAAGAAAGCAATCTCAACCCCAACAATCCATTTGCAAGTGATTTTGAGTTTGAAAAAGAAAGAACCATAGCCGAAAATAGGACTTTGAAGGAACTTGCAGCCCCTACATTGAATCAACAACCTTTATGCATAATTTTTCCTACTTTAGATGCTACTACTACATTTGAGCTCAAATCTGGACTACTACACATTTTGTCTACTTTTCATGGTCTTGTAGGTGAAAATCCTCATAAACATCTGAAAGAGTTTCATGTAGTCTACACGAGTATGAAACCCACTGGAATTACTGAAGAACAGATTAAACTGAGAGCATTTCCATTTTCTCTGAAGGATTCGGCTAAGGATTGATTGTACTATCTACCATCGGGAAGCATTACCACATGGGATGGAATGAAGAGATTATTTCTAGAGAAATATTTTCCAGCTTCGAGGGCAGCAAATATTAGGAAGGAAATCTGTGGTGTCAAACTCATAGGGAATATCTACATGAGTATTAGGAGCGGTTCAAGAAATTGTATGTAAGTTGTCCCCATCATCAGATCAGTGAGCAACTTCTCATCCAATACTTCTATGAAGGTCTTCAACCCACAAAAATGAGCATGATTGATGCTGCAAGTAGATGAGCTTTGGTTGATAAAACTCCCGAAGGAACGAAGAATTTAATTGCAAATATGGCAGCCAAATTTTAACAATTTGGAGCTAGATTTGATCCCCCTTCCAAACAAGTTAACGAGGTAAATGTCTCATCCATTGACCAACAAATAGGGAGTCTAACCACTCTTGTTCGTTAAATGGGTGCATGTACTATACAAATAGCGAAGGCATGTGGATTTTGTTAATTGATAGACCATCCAACAAATATGTGTCCAACACTTCAAGAAGAATCCGTTGAACACGTAAATGCAGACGGTAGTTTTCCTGGACAACCACAGAGAAATTATGATCCCTATTCAAACACGTACAACCAAGGATGGAGGGATCATCTAAATCTTAGCTATGAGAATCGACAAGTAAATCAACCTATGAATCAGAATCAACAAAATTTCCAACAATATAATCAGTCATACCCTCCTAGAGAACAACATGGCCAAACTTCTAACTCTAGTGTGTTCTTAGAAGATATTGTTAAATCCCTTGCCA
Source organism: Fraxinus excelsior (assembly GCA_019097785.1). Classification (NCBI taxonomy): domain Eukaryota; kingdom Viridiplantae; phylum Streptophyta; class Magnoliopsida; order Lamiales; family Oleaceae; genus Fraxinus; species Fraxinus excelsior. The sequence goes on along the minus strand of CM032624.1, from coordinate 35,116,870 downwards.
CTAATACTTTGCAATTTCAACAGGAGACCAAGGCTAGCATTCAATATTTGGAGAATCAAATGGGTCAAGTAGCTAATGTAGTCAGTCAACTAGAGGCGCAAAGTTTGGGAAAACTACCCTCTCAAACAATGGTGAATCCAAAAGAAAATGTAAGCGCAATCATCATGAGAAGTGGTAAAGAGGTTGAGATTCCAATGAAGACATTCCCTAGGTCGTTGGAGCAAGAAGAGGAATAAAAAGAGGTTGCAAACAAAACTATCACTAATGATACTGAGGTGACTGAACGTAAGTTTTTACCCCTTTCTAATTATAAACCAATACCCCATTTTCCTCAAACTTTAGTATGATCTAGAAAATATGAACAAGATCATGATAAGCTGCATGAGATATTTAGTAAATGTGAGGTAAATATTCCACTTTTAGATATTTTTAAACAAGTGTCTCGTTATGCTAAATTTTTGAAACAATTGTGCACAAGTAAAATGAAACAGAAATTGAAGGGATTGAAAGGGTAAAAGTTGGAGAACAAGTATTTGCAATAATTCAAAAGAAACTTCCTGCAAAGTACACGGATCCACATATGTTCACTATCCCTTACATGATAGGCAATACTAAGTTTGAGAAGGTCATGTTAGATTCAGGAGCATCTATTAATGACATGTCATATTCTGTATACACTTCCTTGAAACTAGGACCTTTAATTGACACTGGTGTGACAATCCAACTAGCTCATAAATCTAATGATTATCCTAAGGATGTAGTTGAGGATGTTCTCGTGAAAGTTAATGAGTTGGTTTTTCCTGTTGATTTTTATGTGCTTGACATGGGTAATAATAATCATACTACCCCTATCTTGTTAGGAAAATCGTTCTTAAGGACATCCAAAATTAAAATGGACTTCAATAATAGTACATTGACCATGGGATTTGATGATAAGATCATTAAACTTAATATCTATGATTCCATGTAATATTCATGTAATAATAATCATGTTCATTTTATTGATGTGATTGATTAATTAGCACATGATGTTTTCGAATTTGTTGCTAAAAAAAATGGGAAGCTATCAATATTGAGCATCTTGGGAAAGAAAAAAAAGAGCTTGCCTTAAACACTGAGTTACAAAGAATTGGGGCAGCGTTAAATGATCTTCTAGAGCCAGGTAAGAGTTTAAGTTTTGTATTACCAATTTCTAATGAAAAACCCCTACTTTCTGTTTTGCAGACTTCCATTCCATATTTGAAGCCTCACCTCAATCACTACAAGTATTTATTCCATGGAGGTGAAAGAACATTGCTAGTTATCATTCCCAATGGACTTGGTACACCGCAAGGAAGATTGAAGCCAACCATGATAGACCCAGGCTAAATAAGGAAACTTTGAGTCAAGCCAAAGACATAAACAAAGGCGCTGTTGGGAGGCAACCCAAGGGGAGTTTGTTCATTTTCCCTTTTTATTTTTGCATTTTTATTTTTATCTTTGTCATTTTCTTTGCATAGCACCTTACATTGGGGACAATGTAAGTTTTATGTGTGGGGGAGGGATTTAGATTTAGGTTGCATTTAGATTTAGTGAGTTAATTTTCGAAATATAAAAATTTGCATGATTTTTCAAGAAGAAAAGTTGAGGTTAAAAGATTTTTGGTTGTGTATGTTATTTGCTAGAATTAATTAGGTTTTTGAAGAACTCATAATATAATTGAATGAATAATTCTCCAACTTAGAGTTGATTAGTAGAGTTATTTTCTTTGAGAATGGTAGTAATTTAATTCTGTAGACAAAATTCGGTAAGATTTTTGAGCCTTTAGACTGATACATCCATAACAGTCTCATTATTTTTTTTTCATGTGTTTCTTCCATGATTTTGTTTCTCTAGAACTTGCCTCAATTCTCTTCAAGATCACATTGACACATGCATGCACAAACATAATTATCTTTGTTACATAAATGAGCTTCATTAGCCAAATAGCCGACCCTGTAATTGAATTTTCCATTGTTGAGCCCCTTTGAGCCTTATTGCCTTTTTGTTGTATAAACTCACATTACAAGCTTTAAACTGGAAAAATAATGTTTTTACCCAACCCTTAGAGTTAGTGGAGTATTGTTGAATGTCATGAGAAGTGGGGGTATGCAAGAAAATAAGTGTGAGGTATCAAGATTTATGGTATTGCTATTATTGGTGAATTAGAACAAATTTTCTATGTCAATTCAAGGAATTCCAGTATTGGTGTATAATTTGGAATTTACATTATGCAAGAAAAATAAAAGAAGAAGAAGGAAAAAAATGAATGATTGAAAGAAAAAAAAGAAAAAAAAGGAAATAAGTGATGAAGGAGAGCGATTTTAATGTGAAAAAGATCTATATTCATAACTCTTCCTACATCTCAAGAAAACGTTCGATTTGTGTGGGATAGATGCAAAAATGATGAAGCTATCACGTGGAGTGGTTGGTTTACATGTCTTATTTATATGTTTGAGCTAAGTCTATTTATCTTTACTCCACTAGTTTCGATGGCTCTTGAGTCACATACCCAAATATTTCTCACCTGACCATAAGCCACATTACAACCTTTGAAAAATCCTTATGATTCTTGTAAAGCATATAATCTAAGTGGTGGTGAATGAGAAGATAAGCAAGCATATGGTAGAACATCTCTATTGGAATGAATTTGAGCAAAACACTTACCCTTTTAAACACACGAGAGTTGAGTGCTTATATTTGTGATGGTCTACATATTTAGTTTACTCCATCTTCATATGAAAATGCTTGCTAATTGATTATGAGTTGTGTGGAATGTTTATTCGTGACATTTTATGTGTTTTGAAAAAGCCTGATGCTTTTATGTTCTTGGTATTATGACCTGGTGTTTTTAGGGAATTAAACTTGAGTTTTGCCCGAAAACGAGCAAAAGCTAAATGTAGAGAAATTTGATAGGAATGTAAAATAAATATTTTTCCCTCCTTATTTTATGTGCTCGTATGTTTATTTTGTACCAAAATATACTCATTACGCACATATTTTGATTTAGGCGGCAATTATATGGATATGGCGTAATTTGGAAGAAACAAGTGAAATGAGACCAAAATGGAAGAAAGTGATAGTTCAGGAATTAAAGTGCAAATATTCTAACCTTGTGATGAAAATTTGAGAGTGTTAGAGGTCAATTGGATGAAGAAAGGAGTCAAATGGATGAAATATAGTCAAAATATTATCACATATCAACTTTCAAACTGAAAAATATTGTACCAATTTTCAGTCTCATATTAAGACCAGATTTTGATATAGAATATGATCGAATTTGACGATAGTCTCTGAATAAAAGTTGTAGCCCTTTGAGTTATCTTTTCAACACATTTTGAATCGTCTCAGTTGGATATTGGTGTTGAAAGATATGATCAAAACAGTGAACATTGTCTATCTGTGTACTGTGCGCCCGCCCAGGCGCTCACCCAACCATCAGAATGATTAACACAAACCATTTTGTTTGCCTGGGTGGCCGCCCCATTTCCTACTGGGCTCTCGCCCAGGCCAAATCGGGAAAAAATCTCCAGTTTCTGAATTTAAGTTAACTACCTATGGAAACAACTATAAATACATATTTTAAAACCCTAGAACACAACCAGAACGTACAGAACGCCTCCCGACTTTATTCTTCTCTATTTTGCTCTTAGATTCATGAATTGTAACTAAACGTTTACACCTGGACGAAGGAGATTGAAGTCTCGGAACCGCATATTGTGAGATCTAAATGATTTTTCTTAATTTAATTCATGTTTTTGAGTATTAAATATTATTCTGTACTTATTTCCATGATTGTTATGTTTAATTGCTAGCAGGTCTACTAGTTTATTATTCGTTACAATCTACCGCTAAGTTAAATATCAAATCCGTAATTGTTTGATTCATTTAACTTGTGAAGCACTATGATTTAATGATTTTCTGCGATAGAGGTTATTAAATATTAAGAAGAATGTTTAAATAGATTGAATGCAACCGTTGGTGTTTGTGTTATCTAATTCATCGATTTCTCTATTATGTAAAATTGTTATTAAATTGAATCTTGAGCGCTGGAATGAGGTTATTTAATAATTAGGGCTAATTAGAATGCTGATTTCTAACTAATTAAAATTAAGGAGAAATTGGAAAATTGTTCTAAAGGTGAATATTCAAAATATGAATTGAATTATCCTTACATCTATGATCAATTGTGGATTTCTGAAGGTGGATATTGACTTGGACCAAGGTTAATCTTTTGGTTGTTTCTGTTAATTTAATTTTCAATTTTATTAATTGCGCTATTTACAACTGTTTGCATACAAAACCCCCCCAATTATTGTACGGAGCATAAAATATTGAATTACACACTTTTCGTGGGATCGACCCTTACTTCCACTACTACATTAGTTTAAGAGGCTTATGGACTATTTTTGGGTGTCTACGACAGCACACCATTGAGATGATTGATGGGGTTTGATAAGTGTAGTTTTTATACTTATTATTCACGCTAAATTATGTTATTTATTTGTCTTTTGAATTAAATTCTACTTAATTTATGTTAAAATGTATTGTGAAGGTAAAACTTTATGTTTAATGAAAAGTTAAAGAAAATAATACGGAATAGCGGGAAAAATGGCAAAATCAAAAGTACGAGGACTTAATTATTGGAGGCAAGGTTTGGAGGTTAAAGTTCGTTCTTTGAAAAGTAAAGGACTTGCTTTGAAGAAAATAATACATTAAATGGGTCTCAATTGGACTTTTATTGGATGAATTAAAAGAGAAGAATTTTGAGTAAATTAGGATGTGTGTGTGTATATACACACACACAAAAGAGGGGGAGAGCCGGATGCACACGCAGAAGTAGGCAGATTTGAGGCTGGAGAGTGGAGGAAACATGAAGTAATTAATCGAATATCACTATTATTACACACACAGAGCCGGTAGAAATTGGAGAAATTCACGTACAAAAGTGGCAGCTTTTGATTAAAGAAAACACACATTTAAGCATTGGAAGATTCTGGCAGAAGAGGTTGAATTGTTTAATGTCCATATATACTCTCACGTGTCCGGAATTTAGGAGGAAGAAGCCGGAAAATTAACAGCACGAGGCCGGCTGAGAAGAAGACAACAGTGGCTGAATTTGAGAAAAAATTACACGCACATAGTGGCCGACAACACGTAAATTGGAATTAATCACATTTCGTTAAATTCTTGGTGATTTCTTTCCACTTTTTCATATTTAAATTTAATATTATGAGTAACTAAATATTTTTATTGCTGGAATTGATGAAGGAACTTAGGTTTTTATTATATGTTTAATTTCAAGCTTTTCATGTCATTTTAGTACTTGTTAATTAATTATTGTGTGTTTAATGTTTTAATTGTCTGCGCAACAATTAATTGATTTAGGAAATAATATTAAGACCGAGAGGTGATATATAATTATATATCGTGCAATAATTGACATAGACATTATAAGAGGTCGAGAGATAATTATGATATATGCGATCTTTGTTGAATTTCTATAGATAATGCATTTATATGTATGTGAATTTACATAGATAGAGATATAGTAAATTCGGGCATATGAATAGAATTAGTGTTGCTCGAGAGAGATCACTAACTACATCAGGTTAATTCGATCGTTGACGTGTATGAAAAAATGGCTGAATAAATTGGAATTAAATGTATGATAAATAACCTAAGTGAAATCGAAAATCCTAACTATCTCATCACATAATCGTATCTCCAGTTTTTAATTTGAGTTCGTTATTTTATTAAATAGTTCGTTACTTTATTTATTAGATTTTCGCTTATAAAACATAACTTGATTTGATTATTAGTTACCATTTTAATTTAAATTGAAATTAGATTAATTTAAAACTTCATAGCAGATAATAGTCTCTGTGGGACGATATTCGGACTTTAAAAAATCCACTTTATTACTTGTCACGGTCCTTACACTTGCGAAATTTCACGAACAGGGTTGGTTGTCCCATCATACTCTTCACCCGAGGATGCTTAAATAGGTCCGGTAGATGGTATGATAAGACTTTCGAGGTGAAAGGTGTGTTAGGGGTTTGCCACCTGAGACTTCTAAAGCATTTCGGCCGTGATTCCATCCTGAATAATCCTAGCAAGATCAACAGAGTCCATCGTAATTAATCTCAAACCTAAGGGCACATGAGGTACGCCTGAGGTTCCGGCATCACCGTGGCTGGGGTTGGGAGCCCGGTCATCTGCCATAAGACCACTCTGCAGCAATGGTGCTGGGGTGTGCTTCTCTAATTTAGAAGCTAAGTTAGCGTGGCCACTTGTTGGCGAAGTTCCTTAAATGCTCCAAGAACGACTGCTGCTAGGGGATGAGGTGGTTCTCATGGGGAACCGGAGACTAGTTAGGAGCGGATGAGCTGGCTGGAAGATGTTCTGAACGTGTGTTAACCATGGCTTTTGGTAGCGTTTCCCACAAACGGCGTCAATGACGCTACCAAAAACCTGCACCTACTTGATCTTGAATCAAATGCTTGAATCACGAGCGAACGTATCTTTAGTACCTAAAACAAAGGTGTCGAGGTGTGTCCTCGTCGTCTTTCCGATACTTAAGTCAGAGAGATAATTTATGCGAAAGACGTATGTTGGAAATTGTGTAAATAAGCGTACCTGAATAGTGAACCTTGATCCTGCATTTATAGATATTGGAGATGGAGTCTTAAAAGGATCCAACTTCTTGTAGTCTTTATCCTTGTCGTACAAGGTGTTTCTGTTATGTTAGAAATGCACTATTTAAGTTAGAGTCAAATTTGTAATAGGTTGGGAATTTGTATTTAAATAGGAAAAATGAGGAGTTGTAATCAAAATAGAATTAGTATGCCTAGAAGATGTGAGACAAGGTCAATGAGACTCGACGAAAGTGCTACAAGCCCGACCTCAACGATAACCCCGACCTCAACCCTAAACCCGGGCTTGGAACTAGCATAATTGGGATGGGTTGAGTTCGGTCAATGTGCTCGAGCTTGGGTGTATAACATTTTTCCGCATCACATGCAAATTCAAAAAATTTCCTTATTTTTTAACATTGCATTCCCGGTCAAAATACTATTTCTAAATACATTTTGGGCAAAAAAATATGAGCTCAAACATGCTCTAAGGTGGTGAACTCTAAATTGGATCTTGTGGTTGGTTCTCGATGCCTAGCCAGGTTAACCATTTTTCCTTCTTTTTATTTCATTCGATGTTTATAATTCTTTATTAATTTTGGTGGCTTCTAGAATCTAATAATACAAGTATGAAAGAGCAATATAGGGAGAAAGGTAATACTGAAGCAGCAACCATTCTTTTTCTATATTCGATTCGAAATCACTTGCTTGATTTATTTGTAGTATTCCCTTTCTTTGTGCCCCTTTATGTATGGGGAAGAGTGAATACATGGTCCTTCGTGTAACTAAAAATAAACTTTTTAGTAAGTTATGATCAAGAAGGAACTTCCTTATTCACTCTTAAACTATAGGATTGCCTGCTGCGTCAAATTTTCCTTGCTGTGATCCAATTGAATATGTGGTTAAAATGTTGATAAAAGTTATGGATCGCATAAAATATGTGATTAAAAATAATTGTTAATTTTGTGCTATCCATTAATGCTTTCTTGTAGCTGAACTGATAAATGTTTGCTGGCTAGATGTTCACGGAAAATTTGACGCAGCAGACGTATTTGTTGTGATGCTGAAAGATCCTGCATTTGGATGGGAAGTTCCTGTTAATATTAAACTCACTGTACCCGACGGAAGCACACAACATAGTAAAATTTATGGTAAAGCCAAAAGGACAGTGGATAGAAATCCCCAGCAGGAGAACTGAAAAAATAAGCTCATCCGAACGTAGGAGAAATGGAATTTTCACCGTATAAGTTCGATGGCTGCCAATGGAAGAGAGGGCTATTGGCAAAAGGTAGTCATCTGGCCAAAACCTTGAGGTCTCTTAAGGATAAATTCCACATTAAATAAAAATGAAGTACAAATCAATATATAAAAGTTTGGACTACTCTTTTTCATAAGATTGACATTTTAAAATGGAACCCCAAATTTTAATAAGATCAACATCATTCAAACATTCTAAACCAAGATGCTGTGACAATGGGACATGTGCTTTCCTAAAAGTAGTTCTTGTAGTAAACAATGAATAATCATCCCCTCAATCCTTGAGTTAGTTCTTTCGATATAAAGCGAGAGATCGACCACCGCATAGTTCTCTTGATCTGGTCTAGATCTTTTAGGGCACGTGAACCAAAGGAACATCGTTTTGTGTGTGTTACGACATATGAGTTATTACAACTACAAGTTGACGCTTCATGTGGCCACCACATGAATGTTGAAAGCCAAGTTCAAATATCGTATGCAAAAATTTGGCATGAGTCAGATTTATTAAAAGTAAAAAGAATTTACTCCACGCATCATGAGGTGTGTTGAAGATAAATTTTAACTTATACTTTCAGATGAGGTAGTTCAATATTCTCATCCTTCAATTTTCATAACAAGTCTTCAAATATGATTTCTATCCAACCATGCACCATGAATACTCAAAAATGCAATTAGAGAGATTTCGAGCCAGGTGACTAGGTAACATATATAAACTTAAAGTTTCATTTTTTTAATTTTTTTTTCAAAAAATAATCTCAATGTGTTGGAAATACCTCTTGTAAAATATTTATACACTTGTTAAAGTGAGGAAATGATTCCTCACATCAACACTCAATCTGGCATTGCACCGCTGTCAGCAGTAGAAAACGCAATAATAAAATCAAAATTAAACAGCTAAACGAAATCCAGTCTCAAAGGATAGACAAACAAATTATCCCTTCCATCAATTTCAATCCTAATTAGACCACACACCTATGGCTACTGAGTTCAGAAACAGGAATTTATTTAGCATGGTGCTCCACAAACCAGTCTTTCTGTGTTGAGAATACTATTATTCTCCATCAGTTTCTATAGAAGGCCATCCTCGATCAGCTTGTGACTTCACAAATTCAGCTAAAAGTTTAATCTCGTCTTCTTGTAATCGAGGTCCAAATGTGCATTGACCTCTAGGAGTGCAATTCTCACCAAAACCCTGCATAGACAGGATGGTCTGCGTTCATCCAAGGTCCAAACTTCATATAAGCTTTTCATTATTAAGAAATAAGAAACTTACTGGCATTCTTCCCTTTCCGTAGTAGGTCACTCGATATATTTCCTCTTCTTTATCAACCCCATTTCTGCACCACGAAGAAATCATAGTGGTGGTCATTTTCCCTTTGTTTGTGATCACGGTAAGAATATAAATGGTAGACAAATGGCCATAAAAATGATGGCAAAATTCAACATTGAATATGTAATTCACCTTTCTAGATCTTTCAAGAAGAGCGTCGCCCCCTGAAAGATGATTTGTCAAGGACAAGCAAAGTTTGATCTGAGATTTTAGATGACTATGTGTAACCTAATAACAGGTGAACTCACAGGCTGTATTATGTTTCCTCCACCATCATGGCATCCAATGCAAGCCCGACGAAACAAGTTGGCTCCTTTTTGAGTATCTATTGTTTGGCCAAGTGATACTGCATCATTTCAGCTCAATAACCAATTTGGTCCCAAGGTAAGGGATAAAGAGTTACGCCACCAACCATGAAAAGAGAAATTACGACTAGAACTCCTATGAATTGAGAACTTAACATTTCTAATATAGCTAGTTGATTGATAGACAATAGAATCGACATACATTGGATGGCCAATAAAAAGAGCACTGAATAGTTGAGACTTTTCCAGCTAAAATAATACAGATTATTCTATCAATTTTACCCAAGTAAAAAGTCATATAGCATATGCAATTTAACTAAGCTCCACTTCCACTGGTTAATAAGAGATTATATTCTACAAGTGAGTAAAAATGTTAAATATCATAGTTTAACTAATAAATGGTCCTTTTACAGGTCTTTTGGGTTTATCTTCATATATTTCTTTTAGAAATTGGTAATCTTGGCACCAAGGTGTTTGAGGAAATCATGCAAGGGACCTTGTAAAGTTTTATACATCAGCTTTAGCCTTCAGGATACTTGGCAAGCATTCCTTGATAACTATGCAGAAAAAGGCTGAATCAAGTTATCTGTTCGATCGTTTCAATATGTTATTCAAAATCATGTTCCTTAAAACACTTTTATCCCTATCGCGTCTGCCTCACAGAATTGAAGTCGAAACAAGTAACAAAACTGATTTATGAGCAACACGGGCTTGGTGGACTGAAAATACATCAAGGTTAAGGTGCAAGGGTGTGAGTTGAAGGTTCAAGAGTCAAGACCCACTATCTTCTTATCGGGTCAGCTGTAAATCATGTCTTGGTTTTCCATCATTTCACTCAAAATGGTTGTGGAAAACACTGGTTCATTTCACAGGAAACTGATGATTAACCGTTTAAAGATAACTAGAGAATTGGATATTCAGATCTCTGAATTTGTAGTTGAAAAGGACAACAAAAGTCCTATAATTCAGCAACACTTCTAAGAAACTAGCAGCTCAAACGTGTGATCGTATAGCACTAGAATTATCAATATTATCATCTAGCATTTTTGGAAATTTCGTAATAATTTCATATTTGTAATTCCACTCTAAAGTTTCAGACTGCAATCTCAAGTTAAATTCCAGAAGTAGTATGTAAATGAAATCCCAATCTGTAAGCCGGAAGCTAGTCTCTCCCTTTTCCCAATAATTTTTCTCGATTTCATTGTGCGGTTTCAAGGTTGGAATTGATAAATGCCCTCCAAAGTCCAAACATTGATGTTTGGGCTCTGTAAGATAGTGCATGGAGCTCAGAAATCAAGTCCCTCAATAATTTGCCTCTATTGAACATCAATTTTGTTCGTGTCCTAGTCAATTTTGTCCCGTACCTGGGGTGTTACAGAGAGGAGATAATGCTACAATTGCAGCCATGAGTGGTGACACCAAGCATTTCAGGAACTTCCTCTCTTCATTCTGCATTTTGTCCACGGGCTTATATCCTTCTCTGCTCTTATCCATCTTCTGCCAAAATAGCTACAAAATTACAAAAATTACTCAGGTTTCAGAATTCATATGAAGATTGGAAGATTAATCACGCAAAGACACAGTAGTAGTGGGGAGGGAAGGATGAACCTGCGGCGACAGGAAGCAACTCTTAGCGCAACTAGGCATCATTGAGAGAAGCTGCATTTTCTCTCAATTTCACAGAGGGATGAAGGTATGAGCAATTGCCGAGTCTTTAAATTTTGGGAGTCTGCCTAATGTTTCTTTGGGACTAAATTTGCAATTTACCCAAATCTTAAATAAGCTAACTGAGGATTCAAGGTATCAACTTCAATCTTCTAATCAATTTGTCGTCCTCTTCAGCAAAAGCTATTAACCCTAAGGGTCCGTTTGATTTGACGGAATTTTTTTATGGAAGTAAGAAAATATTTTTCTACTTTCACTTTTTGAGTGTTTGATATACTAAATTTTTGATGGAAAATGTTTTCCTCTATTTTTCTAGGTACAACTCTTTGATACACAAATAATGGAAAATGTTTTTTCACCTAATAAGTGGGAAAATATTTTCCACTTTTTTTTTTAAGCAATGACAACCAATTCTATCAAACATTGTAAAAAGAATTTTCATTTTTGTTGACAATTTCTATGCAAAACAAAGTTAAACGAATATGGTAATTTTTTCTAATTGTTTAAATTATTTTTTTTTACTTTTTTGAAATTGGAACAAATTCTAGACGTATTAGTAGAAAAAATTATCACTTTAATGGACAATTTTTATAAAAAAAAATGAAGCCAAATAGACACCAAACTTTCAACATTTTTCAGGCAGAAAATTATACCAATCAAACATAATTAATTACAGTTCCCAGTAAAACAAATTTTAGGCAATTCAATTCCCAATAAAACATTTTCTTCCACATTTGCAATCAAACGGACCCTAATTGTTACGCCTCCCCATCAATGATCAAAGTTTAAAGTCAAATTTTCCACGTAGGAATCGTAGACAAAAAGTCAACAGAAAAAGTTAAGACCCGGATGCTCAAGATGCAAGAAAACTACATAGATGTCGAGGTGCTACCTCAATTAGCATATCACCACAATTGGACTAAGGCACTGCCTACCTAAAGAGACGAAGAAAGGAGCTCAAGCCGTCATTCAGAAGACCAACTCCGATGCTCTTAGTCTATCCGAAACTCATAGGTCGATGATGTCTCTTACAAAATATTTAAGTAACTTTTAGAAGTGATTAATGTAACAGTTGTAATAGAAGATGTCAGGGTGTCAGCATATTGTGTAGGGCAGCTGACCTCTTATCAATGTATTAATTGTATGAATAGACACTAATGTGAAGCCTCAATTAAGGAGATGGGGCAACGTAGTTCTGATCCAACGGACATCACGTCGACCAAGATAGTATATATACCTCTTTGTAACTTAGAAAGGGTTTAAAAAGTTGGAGTTGGTATTAGCTTCTTCTCATCTCTTGAACTCTCAAGTATGGAATTGAAAAGAAATATGACGAAATTTTCTCACAAACGATTGTATTTCCATTTCACATCATACACTTAGTAGGAAAATTGTACAAGTCGATGGTCTTACAATTTACAATATCCTTTTATTTTCTATCTGATAATAGCACATTTTTTACATATTAATATTTGCGTTTTTACGATTATTTGACGTCTAAATGCACTAAATACTTCTATATTTTGGTTTAGGTTGCAAATGGGTGAAAACGATGAAAAATGGAAGAAACAAGTGAAAAATGATCAAAATAGAAGAAAGTGAAAGTTCATGAACTAAAGAGCAAATATTCTAAACTTTGTTTCTAACCTTGTGATGAAGATTCGAGAGTGTTAGAGGTCAATTGAACGAAGAAAGAAGTCAAATGGATGAAATATAACCAAAACATGATCACAAATCAGCTTTCAAGCTAAAAAGTTTTGCACCGATTTTCAGTCTCATATTGAGACCTGTTTTTGACATGGAAAATGATCTAATTTGAAGATTGTAAACACAGTAAAGTTGTAGCCCTTTGAGTTAACTTTCCAACACAACTTGAATTAGCTTAATCGGATATTAGAAGAGAAAGTTACAGCTCAGACACGCTACAAGGTGCGCGCCCTCGCCTATAGGAGAGGCGCGTGCTTCACACCAAGAAAGCATCGACGGAGGCTACCCAATTCCTTAAGGCGCCCTAGCTTACACTAGGCGCACGCCTCAAGCCAAAACGTGAAATTTTTTCATTTTTCTTGTTTGATTAAAACACGTACGGAAACCTAATTTTCCACCATATTTTAGCCCCAAAATGTTCCAGGAACGCCGACAATTAATCTCTTATCATTTTTCTCTCAAGTTGGGCTCAAGAACTCCATGGAAGGCTAAAGAAATTGGTGAAGCAAGGGAGGAACACATTCGGATTCGGTGATTTCACGTCATTTATTCATACTTTTTGGTATTTATTTTGCTAAACACTTCTAGATCTAGATTTTCATCTTTACGAGTTAATTGTGAAATTGATTTAACACGTATTAAGTTTTTTCACATAATCAATCTCGTTTTTCTATAAAGCAATTGAAATATGTGTTGAATTTCTATTTCATTAAATCTATTGGTGTGGTTATCTACTTTCTTATGTTATATGTATATGAATGATTTATAATCTAATTTCAATAAATGATTGTGATAATTGTTAAGGGAATCTAGAATTTGGAAGTAAAATTATGAATTAAATTGGTCTGGACTGCTAAATATTCCGATTAGAGTACCAAGATGAAGGTCTCTAATTGTGTCATCAATTTGAATAAACGATGTTGAATGATCTGATCCGAATGAGAGAATTTTGATGCTTCACTGCCTTAAATCATTGAATTTTATCTCACATATTTTTGGGCCACCTATAGAGTTATACACACCTCTGAAGAAGAAGCTGCATACGAACAACCTACCATCCCTGAAGAAGGGAGAGCTGCTAAGAAAGCGACTAATTTGGAGGAATTGGATCATCGCATCATTGATTGCGAGCCTCAAACAGTACCTATGGAGGAACTAGAGAGCTTCCCGACAAACCTACATGATTCCTCCAAGCAATTGCAAGTTGGAAGAAATTTGCCCATAAAAGCTAAAGAGAAGCTGAAAAGTTTCTTGCTAAAAAACCTTGATGTCTTTGCTTGGAAGCACGAGACATGGTCGGTATTGACCCAAAAGTCACGATCCATAGGCAAAAAAGGGCTCTCAACCTAGAAAGATATGAAACTCTTAAAGATGAAGTTAAGAAGCTAATCGACAACAAATTCATCTGAGAATCAGTATATCCTAAGTGGATCTCTAACACAGTATTGGTAAAGAAGCACAATGCAAAACAGAGAGTTTGTATAGATTTCTCAAACTTAAACTAAGCTTGCCCTAAGGATAGCTTTCCACTCCCTAGGATAGACCAACTTGTGGATTCAACTGCCGGACACTAGCTTTTAAACTTCATGTTCCCAGAAGACGATGAACATACTTCTTTCATTATAGACAATGGTCTTTATTGTTACAAAGTCATGCCTTTCGAGTTGAAAAATGCCTAGGCCACCTACCAAAGACTTGTCGACAAAATGTTCACTAACCTAATTGGGAAAACCATGGAAGTTTATATGAATGACATGCTGGTGAAGAGCCTAAAGGCAGGTGACCATGTTAAAAACCTCAATGAAACATTCCAGATCCTTAGGAGGTACCGAATGAAGCTCAATCCTTTGAAATATGCTTTTGGAGTCGCTTCGAGAAAATTCTTGGGTACATCGTCAACCAAAGAGGTATTTGATCTAACCCCAAAAAGGTTAAAGGCCTAACCAACATGAGGTCACCTAAAAAAGCCAAAGAAGGTATAAAGCCTCACCGAACAGTAGCTACCTTAAATCGCTTCGTCTCCAAGGCAACGGACAAGTGCCTTCCGTTCTTTAAAATTCTCAAATGAGGAAGCAAGTTCCAATGGATAGAAGAATGTAAGGAAGCCCTCTAGGAGCTGAAGAAGCACTTGGGGCAAGCTTCTCTCCTTTCCAAGCCCATGGCCAACGAGCCACTACAATTATATTTGGCAGTAACCACTGATGTCATCAATTCAGTTCTGATAAGGGAAGAAAATGATCACCAGCTACCTGTTTACTACATGAGTAATGCACTTTTGCCAGCAAAAACTCATTACCCAGACATGGAAAAGCTTGCTCTCGCATTAGTAATAGCTTCTCGAAAATTGAGACCATATTTCCAAGCCCGTACTATTCAGGTGTTGACAAATTTTTCTTTCAATCAAGTGCTGAAAAAGCCTAATGCTTTAAAGAGATTGCTAAAATGAGTTGTAGAACTTAGTGAATATTACATCATATTTACACCAAGAGCCGCCATCAAGGGGCAGGCTCTGGAAGACTTTGCAGCACTCCTATTCCAGAAATGAAAGAAGAGATGGAACCTGTTGAGCCTCCAACATGGAGCCTTTTTGTAGATGGATCATCCAGAGAGGTAGGGTCAGGGGCAGGCGTGGTCCTTGTCACCCCAAAAGGACATAAGCTCACTTGTGATGTACGATTCGATTTTAAGGCCAATAACAATGTAGCAGAATATAAAGTACTCCTCACTGGCCTCAAACTAGCTAGAGAAATGCAAGCGAGGAGGCTCACGATCAGCTACGATTCCTAGCTAGTGATAAGTCAGGTACATGGCAATTTTATAGCTAGAGATAAATTTATGGCTACGTACTTGAAATTGGTTATGGAATTCATTCAAGCTTATACAAATCCCACGAACTGAAAATGTTCACGCCGACATCATATCGAAATTAGCAAGCAGTAAAGATTCAGAGTTACTCTCTATGGTACTAAAGAACATCAGCCCAGACCCTCTACCACCACTAGCGAAGTGGTAATGTGGGTCGAAGATACTCCTCTATGGATGAAACCAATCATATCCTTCCTCAAGGACCAAATGTTACCCTCGAAAAAAAAGGAGGCCTAGAAGCTCATAAAACGATATGCACACTCCGTCTTCTAACATGCGTGCTATACAAACGTGCATTCTCATTACCCTTACTTCAATGCATTGGGAAGAACAAGCTAATTATGTGCTCTGGGAAATTCATGAAGGAGTATGTGTGAATCACATTGGAGGATGGTCTATAGCAGAGAAAGTACTAAGGTAAGAATATTATTGGCCTACCTTGAAAAAGAACGCCCGACAGTTTGTTCGGGAATGCGATAAATGCCAAAAATTCGCAAATATTCAGAGGCAACCTTCTCAAGAACTAAGTGTGGTCTCCAGCCCCTAGCCATTTTCTAAATAGAGAATTGACCTCCTAGGACCTCTTCCAAAAGGGAGAGGAAAGTCGAGCTTTGCAATTGTCTCCATTGATTATTTCACCAAATGGGTAGAGGCCGGACCGCTTGCCAAAATTACTAAAGCCAACACTTCCAACTTTTTGTGGATTGCAGATTTAGAATCCCTCATTCAATTGTCTCAGACAATGGTTGACAATTTGATAACAAAAAGGTTAAGAATTTATGCAAGGAACTGGGTATTAAGAAACATTTTTCTTCCTCCACATCATCCCCAAGTGAATGGACAGGTCGAGGCATCAACAAAATGATCAAGTACACATTGAAAAGGAAGTTAGATGCCTCAAAAGGGGCATGGGTCGATGGACTATCTCTAGTCCTTTGAGCTATCAAGACTACAAGTAAAACTACTGCTAGAGAGACCCATTTCTCCATGGCCTACAGAACCGAGGCTATAAGTCCAGTGGAAGTAGGTCTACCATCTCTTCGTCGGATCCATTTCAACGAAATATCTAATGATGAAATATGAAGATTTGAGCTTGACTTCCTTGAAGAAAGGAGGGATGACCCACATGCAAAATTGGCCATGTATCAACAGAAGATGAAGAGTTATTACAATACAAAAGTGAAAAAAGAGATCATTCCGCTTGAATGAGATAGTACTTCAAAGAGTATTTTTGTCTTCTAAAGAACATGGATCATGAACTATTGGTCCCAATTGGGAGGGCCCTTATTGTATCAAGGAAGAGGTTCGACCGGGAACCTACAAAATTGAAAATATGAATGGAAATGTACAACCTCATCTTTGGAATGTAGAACATCTCCACAAATATTATCAGTAATGGTGTAAATATCTTATATGTGCAATTTTCTGATTCAATAAAGGCAGCTTTTATCAAATATGTTCTTGTTTTAAAAATATATCCCAAGAGGCAAAAGCCTTGTGAGAAGTCCATACATAGGAGAATCATCACTATGCAGAGAAACATGAACGCCTCGATGAAGAACTGGAAGGGACCACGTCTACACTCGTGAAGTGCCACGCACCTTTAGCAACATAAGTTGATAAGGAAGCCTCGGTATGAACGAATCACTTCAACCCCATGCCTAGGAGAATAAAGAAAAACGAATTGCCTATACATGCACAAAATGAAAAAATAAAGTTTTAAACAAAAGGTAGCCATTGAAGTTCGAGGTACTTAAGTTCTGAAACTTGTTGAGGTATATGACCTCCTAACACTTATGCTAAGTTATAAGTTTGATTCTATCCATTAAGGGTCGAGGTACTTAAGTTCAAAAATTGGTTGAGGTATATGACCTCTTAACACTTATGCTAAGTTTTGATTTCATCTATTAAGATTCGATGTGCTTAAGTTCTTAAATATGTTAAGATGCATGACCTCCTAACACTTAGACAAAATTGTAAGTTTTATTTTTATTTGATGAAGTCCATGGTGCATGAATTTATTATTATAAGTCTGAAATGATTGAGGAACTTTAGTTTGATTCTATTATGCATAAGTTCGATGTTATCATATGTTTGAAATTGTCTTTAGTTTTATGTTACTTATTGCTTTAAGTTTAAACATCAATAATAAAGTATAAGAGGTTCGAATCATAATGGTGAACACATTAGTACACAGTCAGTAGAAGTAGTAAAAAGTTAGAACTGAAAAACGCAAAGGAGTTAAGAGAATAACTTCGTTAAATAAATGTATTTACATTTGGTGGGCTGAAGCCATTTACATAAGAAAGAAAACCTAAATTCTAAGTAGGTGGGGGAGGAGAAGCCACGAATAGGACTATGGCATTGAGAGCTACTTCTTCAACTGTCTATTCAGCCTCATCATCTTTAATTTCGATTACTTGGCTTCTCTCTGTTGGAGTTTGGGGTTTAGGCTCCTCCTCGTCTTAAAGAAACTTTTCTCTTAACTCATTGGTGTCAATGCCTTGGACGTTCACCTCCAGCCACTCCACCATGTCATGTAAGCATACCTTTAACAGTACTTCACGAATCTCTTGTATACTTCTATCAAATGGAAGTTAGCAAAGAAATGTTTTTCCGCATCACTACCAGCAACTTGAGCTTTCTGCCGGCAGTCTCCACCTCATCAATTAAGCCAGCCACTTTGGAGTTCAAGTCCCCCACCTGCCCTTTTAGAGTAATATTCTCTTTATTTGCCATTTCCAAGGTTTCACCTACCAAACGTTGATAAGTGTCGGATGTATCCACTCACTTCGTAAGTGAGGCTACCTCACTCTAAGATAGGTTAACCTCCTTCTTCAACTTCTCAATTTCCTCTAAGGCAGAAGCAAACTTCATAGACTCATATGCCTGTTTTTTCTTTAGAGCCTTAGCTTTGGCCATGTTCGTAGTCTCCTCAGCCTGGGAGGCTTTATTCACAAATTCCATATGTTTTCATTGAAGGTTTTTAAAGAGGGCTTCAGTCTCTATGGACACACTAAAGGCCCTCTCCACCTGGCTCACCATCATGGAGAAGAAGTCAACTGCGTCACTGGTCTCCACAAAATCTTGCCACTTATCCATCTAATATTTGTGAAATTTTGCAATGGCATTTTGAATGTCTGAAGGAAGTAATGAAAGACTCTCAGAAGCCAACTCTTTATTCTTAGCCCTGATGGAAAGCCTTTATCCTTGCGGGAGCCTCAGAGGCTATTGAGTCACTGGTGGATGGCCCTCTTGGCAGGCTCCTGCCTCTAGGGCTCCACGACAGATGGCCCCTTCTGCTCTCCAAAGACTACAACTATTGAAGCTGCCATCAGCTTTTTCCTAGGTGGGACGTTGGAATGAAGCGGGAGAACGTCGTTGGAGTTGTCGACCCCGGTGGTGGAGAACCTTTGTTTTTTCTTCGGCTCCTACACTACTATCTTTTTTCCCTTATCCACTTGGGGAGAATGCCCTTCTTCTTGACTACATGCCTCATGGTAGACCCTCTCAACCTTGTCCCTCACATGTTTGGCCGCCACACATGAGGGCTTCAACCCCTTTTTGTTGGAGGTGGAGGTAGTAGCCAGTATAGTGGCCATATCAAGAGTGGGTGCCTCATCTTTTTAAAATTTTCTATAAAAGCAAACAATAGGGTCAGATGTGAACATATGGACAATGCTAATTAAAATGGAGGACAACTATACAAATGACAATGCAATACCTCTCTCTGCCGTCAAACAAAAATCTTAAAAAAACCTCATTGAAATTATCAAACTCTCGAAGTCTCGTGATGAGAGGATCGTCGGTAGACGTCAGAGAGGGTTTCCTAGTCGCTTTCTAACAATTTGAAGCCCTCAACTAACCCTACAAAGCAACAAAGAGATATTAAGAATCAAATCTAGTTAGCCAATAAAAGAAAAAGGAAGAAACCAACACTTACTAGCTTCGTAGTAGGTGGTTGGGACTTTGACGTGGAGAATGGTATCACCCTCACACTCTTGCGACTTCTCTCTAATCCAGAACCACGTCTCCTTCTATTCTTTGACGGAAGAGGGTAAGCCAAGAACAAATGGGAATATGACCCCTAAGGGCACAAAGAGTACCACCCCCTCGAATCCCCTAACCCAAGACTAAAGGCTAAAAGATGGTTTTGAAAACATGCAAGGGCATGTCCTCACCCATGGAAGTCTCCTTCCATAAGAAGTATGACCCCACTAATTGGGCTCAAGCATTAGGGATGAGCTGGGTAGGGGCCAGCCCGTAAGATCTAAGAGCAGCCCAGAAAAATTGATGTAAAGACAAGCAAAGCCCAGCATTTAGCAGGAATTCACTAATGGCGGTACAACCCTGCCTCAGATAGCAGGCTCGCTCATAAGGAGAAGGGGAAAAGCTTTATGTTATGAGGTATCCTATATTTTTCCCTAAGATTAGCTAAGTGGGTCAGATCTACAAAAGATGGAATTTTGGCTTTTCCCACTTTATATTGTCAACTCTCCTACCCCCCTAGAAGGTACTACTTTGCCCTGCCTGAACTGCCCTAACCAGGTCGATGGTGTTGGTAATGTGTACCCCAAACTCATCAGTCATTCACTCAAATCTATGTCGCCCCCAGTAGAAGCAGAAGATGCCATGGATTACAGTTTGTTTTAAGTTAAAGAACTCAAAAATACTTACGAGTCTTGTTAAATGGTGGTAATGAAAAAGCACCAGAAAAATTGCAAGAACGCTGAGGAAAAGCAAGAATTAAGAAAAAGAAGTTGGGTACAAAGAAGAAAAACTGGAAGAATCTTAAAGAAACAAAAAACTAGAGAGAATTTGAAGTTTGAAGAATGTTAAAGTTGAGATTCGTGAAAAGCAAAATGATTTTTCCACAAGTGTTTACCTTTTATAGGCAGAACCTCTTAATCCCAACTATTGGATGATGATCTGACTGATGCAATCGTTCATTTGAAGATTAAATCTGAGCCACTCATCAAGTCTGTCGCTTTATCTTCTGCGGTTCAGATCAGAGAGCATGTCCCTCGCGTCCTCATGCACTTGAAGTTCGCGAAGCACGTAGGAGATAGCCATTATTGGGCATTAAAAACGACGACGATTCGTGCATAGGAAGTTGAACCGTTTTGGCTGTCTTTCCTTAAAAAACGTACCACGAGAGCAAATCATTTGGGTGCAATAACTAAGGATGCTTCATGTTCCTCAAATGTTCTAAATTCAAAATTCTCATAATTATCAATATTGAGGCCAAGAGGTCAGAAATACCCTATTTGTCTAGTTCGAACGAAGCTTAAGCCTTGAAAAAGCACTTCGGGCAAAGGCACTTCAGCCTTGCGAAAGCACTTCAAAATTCCTATGCTCCACTATTCCAGAAAGCAAGATGTCCCCACATATGCGAATTCATGATAGCACTATTAGGAGGCTGCACAGGTTGTGCACATTGGGGATTGCAACATGATGTAAATCACCCATTGATGAAATTTTATTTACTTCCTTAAGTCCATACATTACATAAATAAACAAGTGGTGTGCTGTTACAGGTACCCAAAAATAATACATTAACCTCTAAAACTAATCTAGTAGTGGAAACAAGGGTCAATCACACGAGAAGAGTGTGTAATTCAATATTTTATGCTTCGTACAATAATTAGGAAGTTTTTGTATGCAGACAATTGTAAATAATGCAATAAATAACAATGCAAATTAAATTAATGAAAACAATCAAAAGACGAATCTTAGTCTAAGTCCACATCTACCATCAAAAATCTACAATTGATCATAGATGTAAGGATAATTCAATTCATATTTTGAATATTCACCGTTAAAATTATTTTCACATTTTTCCTAAATTGTAATTAATTAGAAAACAAGTGATCCAATTAACCCTAATTACTAAACAACCCAAGACAAACACTATGGATTTAATCTAGTAACCGTCTTAATAATTAGAGAAATCGATGAAACTAAATAACACAATCACAAGCGATTGTATTTAATTTATTCAAATGTTTTTCCAAAGATTTAACAATTTCTGACGTAGCAAATAATTAAATCCTAGTTGATTCACAAGTTAAAGAGATTAAATAATTATGGATTTGATATTAAACTTAGCGGTAGATTGTAATGAATAATAAACTAGTAGGCCTCCTAACAATTAAATGCAACAATTCATGAAATAAATACAGAAGGACATTCAATATGCAAAATAAGAATTAAACAATAAGAAAAACTATTTAGATCTCACAATATATGGTTCCGATGCTCCAATTTCCTTAGATCGAGTGTAAAATTTTAATTATAATTCATGATTCTAAGAGCAAAATAATCAAGAATGAAGATGGAAGGCGTTCTGTTTGTTCTTCCTCCATTCTATAGTTTTAAAATATGTATTCATAGTTGTTTCCATAAGTAGTTGACTTAAATTCGAAAACCAGAATTTTCGAAATGAACTATGCGACCGCATAGTAGTAAGTCATGCGGTCACATAGAAGATTGAAACTGGACTCTAGAAGTCACTGAAACACCTCTCGCGATCGCATGGAATTTAAGCTATGCGACCTCATAGCTTTAAATAATTTCCATTGCCTTCATTTTTTTAGTCTATCATTCTCTCCCAATATCCGATTGGGGTGATTCAAGATACGTTGGAAAGCTAACTCAAATGGCTAAAAATCATTGAGAAATACAATATCTCCATTTCGAACATTTCTTATACCAAAAATGGGTCTCAAACTGAGACTGAAAATCTGAAGCATAACTTTTTCGGCTAAGAGTTGATATGTGATAGTACTTTGACTATATTTCATATATTTGGCTTCTTTCCTCATCTAATTGATGCCTAACACTCTCAAATATTTATCGTGAGGTTCGACATAACTTTTAAGTATTTACACTTCAATCCCCGAACTTTGTATTTCTTCCATTTTAGTCATTTTCGCTTATTTATTCTAAATTCCACTATATTCTTCCAATTGCAACCTAAATCAAAATATAAGAATACTGAGTATATTTAGGAATCAACTAATCACAAAATCAAAGGATAAATGGATGAAAATATAGCATTTTACATGCTCATCAACTTCCTCCACACTTAGCTTTTGCTCGTCTTCGAATTGAACTCAATTTTTACTTTCCTAAAAAACACCAAGGTTGTAACACCATAAGTATAGAACAACCAAACTCTTTAAAACATATAACATAGCATGAACAAACATTTTCACACAACTTATAATCAACTAGCGAGCATTTTCATATAAAGATGAAGTAAACCAAACATGTAGACCCTCACTGAAATAAGCACTTGACTCTCATGTGTTCGAAGGGTATGTGTTTCGCTCAAGTTCATTCCAATGGACCATATCCTTGCATTTCTTCTTGTTCTCCACCAATTAGACCACAGGCATAACACAAATTATAAGGACTTTTCGAAGGTTGTAACATGCATAGGGTCAATGTGAAAAATATTTGGGAATGTGACTAAAAAGCCATCGAGACTAGTGGAGTAAAGATGAATAAACTTAGCTCAAACATATACATAATGTATGTAAAACCAACCACTCCACTCAATAGTTTCTTTGATCTATCACACACATACCAAACCTTTCTCGAAATGTATGAGGAATTATGAACATGAATATTTTGTAACATTAAGATCAATCTCCTCCTTCACTTATTTTTTTTAAACATTACACCAACAATGAAATTTTTGAATTGGTATTGAAAACATGCTCATTCCACCAATTATAGCCATACCATAAATCTTGACACCCCCACATTTATTTCTTGCGCACCCATACATATCATAATGATGAACAATACTCTACTAGCTCTATAACTTGTGTAAAGACATTGTTTTTCCGAGTTGAAGCTTGTACGTGGGTTTACAAAAATGAAAAGGCAATCAATCTCAAAGGGGTTCAACAAAAGGAAAAATTAATTACAATGTAGGCTATTTGGCTTGGATAGCTAACATATATAACAAAGATGGCCTTAATCATGTTCATGCATGCATGTATCAATATGACCTTGAAAGAAATCAATGCAAGTTCTAGAGAAACAAATTCTTGGAAGAATATCACCCATGAAAGAAAATAGTGAGACTGATATAGATGTATCAGTGTAAAGGCTCAAAATCTCATCGATTTTTGCCTACAGAATTTAGTTGCCACCATCCTCAAAGAAAATAACTCAACTAATTAATTGTAAGTTGGAAGATTATTCAATCAGTCATGTTATAAGTAGCCTAATTAATTCTAGCAAATAGCATACACAACCAAAAATCTTTTAACCTCAACTCTTCTTGAAAAATTATGCAAATTCTTTTCGAAATGTAAATTCAATATCTAAATCTAAATCCCCTCTCCCATACTTAAAACTTACATTGTCCCTAATGTAGTGTGCAATGCAAAGAAAATGACAAAGATAGCTAAAATATGAATGGGAAAAACAAAAATAAAAAGATAAATGAACAAAATCCCATTAGGTTACCTCCCAAGCAACGCCTTTGTTTATATCATGGGTAGTTTCGATTTTCTTTTCGGTATACCCAATTCATTGGGAATGATAATTGACAGTGTCCCTCTACCTCCATGGGATATATACGTGATGTGACTAAGGGGAAGCTTCAAATCCGAAGTGGAGGCCTCTCATTAAAAATTGGTAAAGCAGAAGAAGCCATATTACATGAATGATGTAGCTTTGGAAGATTGTTCAATATTGCAATAGTTTCTTGTAACTCAGTTTTTAAAGCCAGTTTTTTATTCTTCTTCCCAAGATGCTCATTAACGAAAGCTTCCCATTCATTTTTAGCATCAAATTCGAAAAAACCATGTGCTAAATGATCAATTACATCAATAAAATGAGGATTATTATTATATGGATATTTCATGCAATCATAGATATTAAGTTTAATTATTTTATCATCAAATTCCATGGTCAATGTGTCATTATGAAAATCTATTTTAGTTTTGGATGTCCTTAAGAATGATCTTCCTTCTTCCTAACAAAATAGGGGTAGTTTGATCACTATTTTTCATATCAAGCATATAGAAATCAGTGGGAAAAACTAAACCATTAACTTGTACAAAGACATTCTCAACTATACCCTTAGGATAGAAACACCAATTTTATTCAAAGGTCCAGTTTCAACAAAGCATATATATAATATGGCATGACATTAGTAGAAGTTCCTGAATCTACCATGGCCTTCTCAAACCTAGTGTCGCCTATTGTGCAAGAGATAGTGAACATACCTGGATTTATGTACTTTGCTAGAAGTTTCTCCTGAATGATTGCAGATACATGTTCTCCAACCTTTACCCTTTCAACCCCCTTTAGTTTCCTCTTACTTGTACATAATTGTTTCAAAAATTTAGCATAAAGAGGCACTTGTTTAATAATATCTAATAGTATAATATTGACCTCGCATTTATTGAAAATTTCATGCAGCTCATCATGATCTTGTTTATATTTCCTAGATCCTACTAAAGCTTG
Organism: Fraxinus excelsior; assembly: GCA_019097785.1. Lineage (NCBI taxonomy): Eukaryota > Viridiplantae > Streptophyta > Magnoliopsida > Lamiales > Oleaceae > Fraxinus > Fraxinus excelsior. The sequence continues at coordinate 35,091,599 of CM032624.1, read as the reverse complement.
AGGGAAAGGAGATACATGTTTATACTCAGGGAGGGGTAAAAACTTATGCTCAGTTACCTCAATATCATTGGTGGCAGTCTTGTCTGTAACCTCTTTTTCTTCATCTTTTTGCTCCAACGACGTAGGGGTTACTTTTATTGGGACTTCAACCTCTTTACCACTCCTCAGGAGGATTGCGCTTGCATTTTATATTGTGTTCACTATTGTTTGAAATGGTAGTTTTCCCGAACTTTGAGCCTCTAGTCGACTAATTACAGTTGTCATTTGGCTCATCTGATTGTCCAAACTTTGAATACTAGCCATGGCCTCTTGTTGGAACTGTTTTGTCTCCTGTTGGGATTGCAAAGTGTTAGTGGTAAGAGACTTAACAATATCTTCTAACGACATACCTAAATTGGAAGTTTGCCTTGGTTGTTGTCTAGGAGGATATAGCTGCTTAAATTGTTGGAAACTTAGACGATTTTGAGTTGAGGTTGATTTACTTGTAGATTCTCATAGCTAATACTAGGATGATCCATCCATCCCTAGTTATACGTGTTCGAATAGGGATCATAATTCCTTTGCGGTTGTCCAGGAAAACCACCTGCTGCATTAACATGTTCAATGAGTTCATTTTCAATAATTGGACACATGTCGATTGGATGTCCCACTATTGAACAAATCCCATAAGCTTTTGCTGTCTACATATTACCTACAACCATTTGACGAACAAGAGAAGTTAGACTCACAATTTCTTGTTCAATGGAAGAGATATTTACCTCATTAGCATGTTTAGAAGGAAGGTCAAGTCTAGTACCAAATTGTTGAGAGTTGGCTTCCATGTTTGCAATTAAGCTCCATGCACCATTAGTAGTTTTATCTACCAAAGCTCCTCCACTAACAGTATCAATCACACTCCTATCAGTAGGTAGAAGGCCTTCATAGAAATGTTGGATGAGAAATTGTGCACTAATTTGATGATGGGGCAACTTGCACATAACTTCTTGAAACGCTCCCAGTATGCATGTAAGGATTCTCTGTTGTCCTATCTTACACCACATATTTCTTTTCGAATGTTGGCTACCCTTGAAGGTGGAAGATATTTCTCTAAAAACAACATCTTCATCTTGTCCCATGTGGTAATACTTCTGGAGGGTACATAATAAAGTCAATCCTTAGTCGACTCTTTCAAAGAAAACGAAAATGCTCTTAATTTAATCTGTTCTTCAGTCACTCCTGTGGGTTTCATGCTCATGCAAACCACATGAAACTCCTTTAGATGCTTATGAGGATCTCACACGTAAGACCATTAAAAGTGGGCAAGAGATGTATTAGTCCTGATTTTAGTTCAAAGGTAGTAGTAGCATCTAAAGTAGAGAACGTTATGCATAATGGTTGTTGATTCAAATGGGCTGCAAGCTCTTTCAAAGTTCGATTTCCATCCATGACTTCCTTCTCCTCCAAATCAGAATCACGAGCAAATAGGTAATCACGAGCTAGATTGTTCTTTTCAAAATTTTGCCGAGTGTCAATCCTTACCCTGCGCAAAGTTCTCTCTATTTCTTGATCGTACTGCAGATCACTTTAATTAGAAGATCGAGTTGAGGGCATAAACAATCAAGGAAACTCAAAAAAATGAAAAACAAATTAAAAAGAAGCTAGAGTAAAAAAAACGAATAGAATTCTACTCTAAAATACCTAAAAAAAAAAAGAAATCCTAGAAAAGTATGAACTTTTTTTTCAAACATAAAATGAACACAAAAGAGGAAAAAAAATTTAGCACAAGTCCCTAGTAACGACGCCAAAATTTGGTGTGCTATCGCAAAACTTGTAAGCATTTGTTTGGATAAAAAAATTATGCATAAGCGCATTTCAATTTTGAAAGAACTTTTGGGTAAATATTTATATAAATGGATATGTCGGCTAATGAATTAATTCCATTCTCTTGATTTAGAACTAACACCTGACTCATTAGTGGATTTTTTTTTCTACCTATGATGTATATTTGGAGTGATATTTGTGTGGTTGTGATGTATTCAAGGTAGTTGCCAAGATTGTCTTATAATGTTCGATAAGTTGAGTTCATGAAAAAATTAATTCGGAATAATATATATTGGACAGGAAAGTGCCTAGTATGTTTAGTGATAGTAATTTTCTATTTGTGTGCAACACTGAGGGTAACCAAGTCATGTAGTTCTCAAGACAAAAGGATGAAGCAACGTGGTTGTGGTTGTGTACCTATTACCTCTTTTACCTTTTTCTTGAGAATATGATCGCTAGATAGTATCACTAAGATACTAACCAAACCCAATACAGAAAAAGATATTATGAAAGTCTCTTGGGAACTTTTTCATTTATTCTTTCTACTATTTTCAGCATTTATCTAATGTATCTTTGTGTTTTTAGTGTTGAATAGTATCTTTGCATACAATGGACAAAAAGTAGCTACACTTATCAATGTTATCATCTAAAATTAAATATTGCAGATCTAGATATCAATCGAACAAAATTTAACGTATAATTATCATAAAGTTTAACTTGTAGATTTTCAAAACAATATAGCTATGGAGCCCAGAAGTTTGTTGAACGAGCTCGTGAAAGTTGCAATTCAAAATGATAGTATGCCCTTGTGTTAGGTGTAGGAATCTAATATATCGCCATTATGATACAGTCTATGAACATTTGATTATTAAGTATGGGTCCTACATATAGTGTTTGGGTATTTCATGGAGAACAACCAAGTGAAGCAAATTTGCTCGATGTAGAAATACCTGAGTCACATAAAATGTTTAAAGGTTTCTATGAACAACATGATGTGGATCCTGAAAACTCTCCTGATGGAAGAGCGAAAGAAATTGAAAGTTTAGTTGATGATGTTGAAACGCCTTTATATCCTGGTTGTAGGGCGTTCACAAAGATGTCAGCTTTAGTTGTTATTGTTGACCTATGATTTAATATAACTCCACTTGTTTTGATTATAACAAACAATACATTTATGTTTCTAATAAGTTTTTGTTTCTTGAGTTTTCCATGAATATATTCTTTTAAGCATTCAAATAGTCAAATCGTCATCCGATGAAAAACAAACAATCAAATGAGACTCGAAGAGAACAAGAACCTTGAAGATTAATTCTTGGAAGTAGTTTATTATGTAGACGTATTAACTATTCAATTTTTAGCAAATGCATAAAAGCTCAAATTATTTTTTCAGAATCTATCACTTGCATAAAAATGATTTTCATTATTATGAAATAGATTTTGAAAAAGCTATTTACATAAAAAAAAGTCAAAGTCAAAGTTCGGTCAACCGAACTTGGTCAACTGAAAGTCCAACAGCTAGTATTTTGCAACAGCTATATTTTCAAAAATTGGTCAACCAAAAATTTCAGTCAACCGAACTTACCCGAGAGTGTCTCTTTTAGCTCTATAAATACCAATCTCTTTTGTATTCAATTTCACCAACTTACAAGAGATTTTTGAGAGATTATTTATATCATTGAGTTTATTTGAGTTTAAAGTCTATATCATTTATTACAAAAAAAGTTTCTTGATCGATTTAATTTATTTCTTTCATCTTATCAAGAAATCTTTCTTAGCAAAGAACTTTTCATAAAACTTTATCTATTCTTCATTCTTGATAAAAGTTTTCTTTGCCAGCACTTATTTAAGTGTAAATATCTCTCTATACTTAACTTTGTATTATTTGTTAAGAGATATTCATTGGTTGAAAGTTTTGGTACATTGATCATTACTATTGCATCATTTATTATTCATCAAAGTTTTGCAACTTAAAACACTTGAGCTTAAATATTTGCTATCTATTGAAGTGTTATCCTAACTCTCTAAATACTTGACTTGATTGTGTCATTTGTTTAGAGAATTCTTTCAATTGTAAAATTACAACTTATACTTTGTGGTTTCGAGAGCCCTTGTGAAAACTCAATTGTTATCAAGGATAAGTGCTCCTTGTTGTAAGTCACCTAAGGATAAGTGCTCCTTGTTTGTAAGTCACTTAAGGATTGGTACTCCTTCTTTGTAAGTTACCATAATATTGCATTTGGCATTGCTCGTGACGGAGAGCTTGGTAACGGGGACGTAGAATACATTGTGTATCTAACCCATTAAATTGGCTTGTTATCTTTACTCATTGTACTTTATTTTACATTGTCATTTATATTGTGTCATATTCATACTTGATTTAAGTTATCATATTTGCATAATTACTTATTATATTATACTTTGCATTTATATCTTGTGTAGAATAGTTTTGAGACTTAGCGTCGAAAAAGTTTCAAAAACCAATTCACCCCCTCTTGGTTAGTTATTCTTAGGTTATCAGTTATGTTAAAGCTTAAAACTTCACGTGGTTTATCTAACACTAGTTTGGATAAACTCATAAATCTTGTTGGAGACATGTTGCCAGATAATAATACACTTCCAAACTCATTTTATGAGATGAAAAAACTTGTCAATACATTTGATCTTGGCTATGAGAAGATACATGCTTGTGTAAATGATTATTTTCTATATAGAAAGGAGCTTCGAACAAGCTGAGTTATGCCTAAAATGTGGTTGCTCAAGATGGAAAGTTAACGAACGGACTCAAAAAATTCAGAAAAAAACTCCAGCAAAACTGCAAAAGTGTTGCGTTATGTTCCTATAATACCAAGACTTAAAAGGATGTTTAGAATAGAAGAGATAACAACACAACTAAGATGATACTCAAGTAATAAAAGTTCAGATAGTAAAATTAGGCATTTGGTTGATTCATTAAATTGGGAAATGATTAACAGAAGGTGGCCACATTTTGCATTAGATCCTCGAATATATTAGATTAGGTCTTGCTACTGATGGGTTTAATTATTTCAAAGTTTTTAGTTCTAAATATAGTTGTTGTCCAGTAATTTTAACTATATATAACTTGCCTCCCTCATTATGCATATCAAAGGAAAGTTTTATGCTGAGTTTATTAATCCCAGGACCAAATCAACCAGGTAATGACATAGATGTTTATTTGGCACCACTTGTAGATGACTTAATGTTGTTATGGAGTGATGCAGTTGAGATGTATGATGCAGTCACAAAGTCTACATTCAATTTAAAAGTTATTTTGATATGGACAATATATGACTTTCCTGCATGTGAAAACATATATGGATGGCATGTCAAGGGAAAAATTGCATGCCCTATTTGTCCTGAAGACACATGTTCATTATAGTTAAAGCATGGTAGGAAGTTTGCATACATGGGACATAGAAGATTTCTCGCCTTTAATCATCCATTTCATATGAAAAGAAGTTGATTTGATGGACATATTGAAACTGGTATTAAGCCGAAAATAAAAATGGCGAAGAAGATTCTATTGAAATTGATAAAATTACAAATGATTGGGGAAAAAATTGTAAGCGAAAAAGGAAGAAGAATACAACTCAATCTAATGTAATATGAAGGAAGAAGTCTATATTTTACGATCTACCATATTGGAAGGTAATTGTTGTAATATTTGATACTTCTACTTGCATGTAGTTACCTTGACTAAAATTGATGTTTGATTTGCAGACTTTACTTGTACGTTATAATTTAGATGTGATGCATGTGGAGAAGAATATATGTGAAAGTATCATTAATACAATTTTGGATGTCAAAGGAAAATCTAAAGATGGCATTAACTTTTGCAAGGACTTGGAAGCTATAAACATTAGGCATGATTTACATCCTGAGAGTAGAGGAAATAAATTTTACCTACCTACTGCTCATCCTACCTTATCACGTGCAGAAAGACAAATATTTTGTAAAAGGCTTGCTAACTTGAGATTACCCGAAGGTTATGGATCTAATATTGGAAATTACATTTTAATGGAAGAATGTAAGATAGTTGGACTCAAGTCTCATAACTGCCAAATTTTAATGCAACAATTATTACCAGTTGCATTGAGAGGACTTCTACCTAAAGGTCCTAGGACTTCCATTTTTAAATTATGTTCATTTTTCAATGAAATATGTCAAGAAGTTGCGGATAGAAATAAGATCGAACAATTAGAGGAGGACGTTTCTGAAACTTATGCATGTTGGAAAGGTATTTCCCGTCTTCCTTTTTTGATATAATGGTACATTTAATAATCCACATTTGGAGAGAAGTTCGTTTATGTGGACCAGTACACTATCATTGGATGTACCCATTTGAAAGGTAATACTTCTTCAAGTTATTCCCTAAAGTTAAATTTATTATCTAATCGGTTATATATATTTTAGATTGTTACATTTGTATATGTATATGAAAGTGTTGAAAGGGTATGTTATGAATCATGCATGACCTGAAGCGTGCATGGTTGAATGATATATTGTGGAAGAAATTGCGATGTTTTGTATCAAATACATAACACAAGTATCGGAAATAGGCTCTAAGCCTGCACGAAATGAAGAATATTAGAGTGATTTCTTGGTTGTATGGCGTACAATTTCTAAAGGGAAGCCTATTGTACTCTCCGATGAGATGTTGAAAGTTGTTCATCACTATGTGTTGCTAAATAGTACAGAAGTTCAATCATACATAAAGTATGTTATTAAATATCTACTTTGATAAATTTTTAGTTGTTCGACCACATATATTTATTCAACGTAATATTGTATTTACCTTATAATGCATATGGATGAACTCAAAAAGACCAAACGACTAGGAAGAAATGAATCTTTACTGTTTAAGAAGTACATTGATTCGTTTGCTGCTTGGTTGGTTGATAAGGTTGGAATACTTAAAATCAATATCTAGTTGTGCTATTGATTATTTTATATCTAACATTTTAAAATAAAAATAGAATGAAGGTCAGTTATTGATGGACAATGTTTCAAACAATCTGAAGTGGCTTGCACGTGGTCCTAGATGTCAATCCATGCCATATTCTAGTTTTTTCATAAATGGTCTTCGGTTTCACACTAAAGATGCAGAAAAATCTCGTCAAAATAGTGGCATTTTAGTTGAAGTAACAACCATTTGTAGATATAGTGCAAAAGATAATGCACATGCAGTTGGGCAAGTTCTTTACTATGGAGTTTTGCATGATGTTATAGTTCTTGATTATAACATGTTTCATGTTCTAATATTCAAGTGCGATTGGGCAAATATCTTGAATGGAATAAAAAAATGAAGATGAATTCACATTGGTTAACCTTAACGAGGGACACATGCAATTTGAAGATGATGTTTTCATCTTGACAACATAGGCGAAACAAGTCTTTTATTCTAGGGAGAATGAAACATCTAGTTGGTACGTTGCTTTGCAAGCGCCACCAAGAGAGTTTCATGCATCACACATGGAAGAAAATACTACTTACGAGGCAACTATTCCACTAGGGTTGGGTTCACAGTTAATTATAGACAGCCTTGATGAGGACGAGAATTATGCAATGATAGACGTCGTAAGTGTATTATGTGATACGTAGATTACTTTGGTAACTCCCTTGTGTAGTTATTTTTTCTTCAACGTTTGTGGATAGAATGTTTTTATTTATATTATATTTTAACATGCAACAAATGAAATATTATGATTGTTACGAAATAGATAATGTTTAGAATTTGTTAAGATCTCTAACTTTAATTTCTTTTGATGTTACAGATTTTTATTATGTCTCTAGATAATCTTTCGAACCAAAGGACAATGCGAAATAGATTTCATACGATGGACAAAGATGAGGAAATTTTTCCCTGTAATACGTAAAATATTTAGTAAGTTTCGAAAATAATTACATTTATCTTTTGTTTTCGTATTGCATTCATAAAGTCAACTAAACAAACTTCCAAGAGTTCTAAACGACGAATAGTTGCAATTGTTACTACAATTCAAGAGACTAATAAACGATTAAGAACTTCAAGTGAACGAGAACATACTATACCTACTCTAATTAATGATAAGCAAAACACGCCACTGACAAATATAAATGTGTCGAAAAAGCAAAGGGGTCCAACCAAGTGCAAATGATTCCTGAAAAAGAATTATCGGAAGATGGAGCTCGAATTTAATGAATATGGGCAAGTAGTTGGCTACAACTCAGTTAAATTTGCTAGCATAGTTGGAGCTATGGTACGAGAACATGTGTCTGTTGTAAGTAAAGATTGGCATTCGGTGGATGAAAGAAAAAAATCGAAGTTTGGAATTTCATACGGTATATTTCTTAACACCTTTGAAGATTATTTCATTATGGATCTATTTCCTTCTTAATGACAATATCAGATTAAGTCCTTAATTTATTTTTATGCACAAATACAGCAAAGATTCAATGTGAGTGATTTTCATCAAAGAATAACATTTCAATATATGGGAAAGTATTGGAGAACATTCAAATAAATGCTGAGAAAACAAATCAGAACTCAAGTCAAATCATATGTGAATAAAGCACGCACTATTACCCTTCTTAGACCAATGAATATTAATTATGAAGAAGTGTGGAAGAAATTTGTCGACGATACTCTTTCTACTGAATTTCATGTAAGTATATTTGCCTATGAAGCTTAAAACTTTTATAATTATTTTCGTATTATACTTTCGTTTTCTTAATAGGAAAAAAACCACAAGTTTAGCAATTTGAAAACTAATTAGAAGCTTCTCCACACTATGAGTTGAAAGGGTTATTCACGTATGGCTCATGAAATAGTACAATTACAATTAAAAACATATTTACTCTTCTTACTTGAAATGTCCCATACTAGTACATGTAATTACTAGATTTGCATTGCAAAGGGAAAAAAATCCAGATATCAAAGGGTTAAGAACTCGAGTATGGACTCATAGACATCTTAGGAATGATGGAAAACCAATAAATGAAGCAATTGCCAAGACTTTGGTATGTGTATTATTTCAACGTTCGGTCAGAATAATAGGTTGTATTATATCAGTTGTTAGTATAAAAGTTGAGTTACATGAGTGCACAAAAAGATTGAAGAGTGTGCTCAATCAATTTCTAATACATGAGCAGAAGATTCCATTCACGATGATGTTGTTGCTCGAGTGTTAGGTCCTGAACGTCATGGAAGAGTTCAGGGACTTGGATTTGGAATTGCACCATCAAAAGTGGATGGACAAATTCAAAGTAATTGGAGAGTTAGAGAACTTGAAAACCAATTACAAACTTACGTCAGAAAGGGTGGGAGCACTAGAAGAAAATGTTGAAACATTTCTCAAGTAAAGTCAACAGGTTAGAACATTTGACCATTATTTATACTATGATAATATAACTTATTATACCCAAGTATATGTAGAATAACTTTGTATCATTTTTCAGAATGTGGAGGATGGGACTTCAAATGCTTTCACTCCTCAGGTTTTTGTATCCAACATTATTACAAGTTTATTCAATATAAATTTAGATTGGAGTATACTAATAAAAATAATATATTTTCTAGTTACTATGAATTTGTAATCTACTAAAGGAATTGGTGTCGAAGGAGGTATTGCACATATGGAAAATCCTAGGTGTCAACTACTGCATTGGTACATGTTTGAAGAGGAAGAAGTTGTAGCAGAAGGGAGAATTGCAACAACAGACCCAAGTGCATAGGTGCACCACTTGCCACTCGGAAGAGATGGTTGGAAGGTTTGGGTTGATGAAGTGTATATGGATCATTTGACCTTATACAGACCTACAGATGAATTTTGAACTCTTCATGAAGCCATGGGAAGTACTGTTGCTTGGCGAAAGAGTAATATTAAACTTCTTTGGTGAAGGTATGTTTCCAGGAGAGATTTTATTTTATTGTTTTCTTTTTTGCTTTTTGGAAAGGTAGGGCTCAATTGGTTTTGCAAGTAAAAATTTCTATGTCGATATACTTTTTCCTTGTATCGCGATTTAGAATATTTATAGTAGTACGTATATCTCATTCTGCTTTTTGGAAGAGTAATTTCTGGCCATAAGCCTCTAAGAATATTGCAACAAATCACATCTGGCTTGAAGGAGCTTCTGTGCAATATCCATTCACACATCTGAAAAGGTACTTCTAGTGTTATTGACTGTGTAACTCATAGGTATATATTCAACAAAAATTTCCTATCCCAGATGGTGAATCATGGATATACAAGAGATGTAGTCATGTAGAGAGTATGTTTAGTTCACCTTTTATTTGGTATTAAAGAGGTTTTTTGACTTTGAACATTACTCCTTAAGTGATATCTTCTTTGTTTAGTGCCTTAGCTCCACAGAATTATTTAAGATTAGCGCACACAATATGCATTGAGACTCATCTAATAGCATTATAAGTTGTTAATTTTGTCTTAGATGGATTCTGCGAAATGCAATAATAGAAAGGCCAAAAAAGGAAGGAAGAGTGTCTGGTGAGAGGTTGAGAGCATCTTTGTACAAATTTAGAAAGTTTACTTATGTACAGAGGCTAGAGACAGAACTGTCGCCTTGGACTCCATCTAAGAGGAAACTTAAAATTCGTGTGAGGTCTGTACCAGTATGATTGGACTCCATTTAAGTATATTGTATTATCTACTCATTAATTTCCACGAACTGTAGCCATGGCAGTTGGCTAAAGAAGTATGTCTTGCTAATTTCTGGTTGCGCTGAGTGAAGTTATCCCAGATCTCATACAAATATTTTCTGATAATAGGCTATCTGTCTCTGTAGAAGGAGAATGAGCAAGCGGAAGCGGAAGCGGTATTATTAAAGTAAAGATAAATAAATCGATTTTCCAGTTCTGATAGACCAATCCAAAGGATACAAACAAATATTTAGTAGAACAATTTTTCACCAAAAAATAGGAAATATGCTTGATCATGTACATTATTAACATTATTAACTGGGACTAGGACTTCTAACATACATAATATTTGATATACAACCCACAAAATAGTTATAATTCCTTTCACAGCATTGGCCTTGCATGTTATTTAACTCATATTTTATAACCTATTAACTATAACCTTAACAAAAATATGAGCAAAAGAATGATAATGGAGTTCTAGCAGAAAAGTACCAGCTGAACACCCTTGCCGTATTGTGGAAGGGAGGCATGAACACAGAGTTTTCCGAAGGATAATCCAAGAAACAAAAATGGAGCAGTTCACTTTTATTTTGAGTTTCCAATGTCCAATGAAGCATCAGAATGCCTTCTTTTCTTTGGTTCTGGTTCACCTATCTGCAAAGAAACACAACTTTCTCCTTCCATCCCATTTCTTAAATATGAGAGGTTTTTCAATGCAGCCTGTTCGCATTGATGGTTTCGATTTACTGGAGATTTGCTAGAGAAACTCGGGATGAACTGATGCTCTACACTCGGAGCTCTCTCAATGCTGCATTCAATATGAAAGTCCTCATGCCTCAGTGTTGGAATTTCTCCTTGATGAGAATCATTGTCAGTAGAAACTTGTTGGACGCTCAAAGCAACTGGCTTAAAGTTTTCTTTGGATTTATCTTCTGCAGTAACGCGCTCAATTGGTGACGACACTCCAACAGTAGAACCACCTCCTGCCAATGCATTTCTCTGCTCTTGCAGTGCCGCTATTTATGCAATTGGAAACAAAAACAAGCTTACTCAGGAGAAGATATCAAAAAAAAATAAAAAATAAAGACGTAGAAGAAAGCAAAGAAATTACAATGCATGGGGGCTAGTTTAAAGTTGTCTTCCTCCTCACCCTTCAACCTAGACACAATTTTGCCCAGGACTACAAAAACATCAGCTAAGAAATGGAAGTGGAAAATGCAGACAAACTATCAAATAGATAGACATATAAAACGGCTGCATTAGAGATGATGCCTAAGAAGAGGAAGCTAGAAGAGTTAGAGACAATGGCATTAACTGAGCGAACTGAGCAGTGCAGTGTCGATTCTCCTAAAAAATGTTGCCTCCAAAGTTAAAAAGACCCACGGAATTTCAAAATACATTGCAGTATTGGTCAATTCTGTACATTTAATACTTTATGTGATTTCAGTGCAAGTGTGACTCTAATGCCTTTATCTGTCAGTGGGCATTTCTTTCACAAGAATGCAGGACCATAAATAAGCATGTTCATGTAATCTTTGCAAGCCTGTGCCCTGATTTTCTTAATTCGTCAATTATGATCCAATAAATAACCTTTCTCAGGCCCAATAGTACTATTTTGATGGCCTGACGGAGTTACAGTTGTGTCAATATCTATGCCCTGTAAACAAATTTAAACTGCCATAACATTTTTATCAGATTATTAAACCCCAAAAAAAAAAAAAGAGTGATAATCACAAGATCGACTACTGTGGTTCTTTTTAATAATTTATCCCCCCAAAAAAACATATTTATATCTTCTTTTTAGATTAGATATTAGCTAGCCTTTTATAAATAAGTTAATTGTTGAGTCACTTAATCTAAAAGCTTAATTTGTCAATAAAACCAAATAATATCATTTAAATATTGTTTTCAACACGCCACCTCAGACATGATTTATTTATTTTTCCCATTAAAGCCTAACATGTGCACAAATTCATTTAAATGGGTGGCGTCGAAACTTGAACTCACGGCCTTTACCAGATTTAATATCATGTTGAGTCAGTTGATCTAAAAGGTTAAGTTATTAAATAAGCCCAATATATATAATTAAATTATTATTTTCAATATCAACTATTACAAAATGGATAATTTAGTGCCAGTCGTGAGGGCAATCAAACCTATACAAACCTTGGAGGCCTTCATTGGATGTGATGAGATCAAGTTCAAGGAGATCAAGAAGGCGCCCTAAATCAACTCCACTGGTCCAATTCTCGGGAGGCTGGCCAACTTTTAATTTCAACCGACCCCGATTAGCTGTCCCACCCCAAATGATCCCAACAGGCCGGGGTTTCTCTCCATTTTGACCTGTCAAAAGAATAAGGCTGCCACTGTCGCCTTCAAGGTCAAATGTCTGTTGATTCTCGCCAACAACAAGAAAATCGGTAAAGAAACAAATCCCTTTCTCATCATTATACTCTAGGGCATAGGCCATTATGGTGCCAGTTGTCATGCCAGAGCTCCTTCCAACTTTCACCACTTGTCTTCCAATGAGACTATTGATAGGAGACTGCAAATCTATATTATTGACATCATCAATTTCACCTAGACCTTTGACAAGTGTAGTCACATTGGCCATGTTAAAATCTTCTGCAAAAGGGATGAAAGCTCCATCTGCTCGAACAAATGTTTCTGCATGATCAGGAAATTGTAATGGTCACGTATGGGAGTCAGGACTCAATTAGATACCTTTTAGTACAAATATGAAATTGGAGACACCTCTATATTGGATAACTAGATAAGTTTCTAAAGATGCAAAATAGAACTCAGCAATCATATTATTGTTGTATACAACTATTAACCAAAACACAAAGCTCAATATACCCAATGGGAAGCAACTTTTAAAGGTGGAATGGTAGCATGAAAGCTAAAATCATCGTCCACCAAGCCAATATTTAACCACATGTATTTTAAAAGAAAAATTATCTCCAGTTACAAAATATTGCTCTCTGAATCTGAATGTTTGGGTACCGTGGAATCACGAGTAATTATACAATAACATGAGTAAATGACTTTTTCATCAGTAACTTAGCACATTCAAATTCCAGAGCAAAGCCAAGGAAAATCAGGTGGAAGAAAGACCATACGAAAATGAGCAATATTTAATAGATTCTAATTATACAATGAAACGGTATAAAGACTCATAAAGGAATTAGTGTCGTACTCTATCTACAAATGTAGGCCAACTATTCAATTACAATGGTAAACAAGTATGGGCCAGATGCTCACATAATTGGTGACATCCAGTATGTTACTGGTACATAAATTTTTAAGTTTGTTCAAACTGATCTACAAATATAATGGTATAATAAATTACTAAGAAAAACTAAGGACAATCTTGCCACCTTTTGCCTCTTCAGTAGTTAGTCATTTCTTTATCCTTAGTAAAATTGAATCATGATCCCATACATATATAACTCTTCACGTTCACACATTTCCTATAATTATCCTTTCATTTAGAATATTTATCTAGACGTCAGAATCAGAAACACAAACTTCTATAATTTGGTAGAAGGTAGTGAATAATTATTAATCAATTGCATTTTATGATCTTGAAACGCTTTACCTGGGTTTGTTCCAGCAAAAATTCCATACCAAAGATCATCTGTTATAAATGACGTAGCCCTTTCCACGGAACCTAAATATACCCCGGGCCCAAGACTTGGGGGCAAGGGATGAAACATTTTTTGACTTGGGTAATCAAGATCAACTGCCACATGCCGATTAGTTAGGAAACCAACCTGCCTATTTCCTGTTCGACTTTTGACAATAGCTCCCAAGGTTCCATATGTTTCTTGGTTTGCAACCTAAAAATGCACAAGATAATTAAACACTGGGAAAGGGTGACAAGGAAACAACTAGGAATATAATGAAGGGAGAGCGCTTGAATCCACGGTTATGTAGAAATGAAAACAGCAAGGTATAAAGGCAGAAATAATTACACGGGTCTATGACGTAGTGTGTTTTATACATTATTAGAAGCGTTCAAGATGCAGAGCATAATGAGAACAGATGTCAATAAGAAGAGAAATGGATATACAGATTGCCAAAATTGAAATATTTGACTATGTGGCATACACGTGATCAAATGCTCAAGTGGATTCATTCACTAAGTGTAAATAGCCTGATTGATTCATTTTTAGAAATACATTAACAAATATTAGACATGTACGATACTTCTCATCAATGAATTCCATAGCAGCCAAGAATAACACACAGCAACAAATTGGTAAGATAAGTAATTACTAGAATTGTATACCATAAAAATCCATAATCATGACAAACCATGTATTTTCCTAAGAAATTATGTACCAGGAGTACCAAAAAAATTATGTCTGCATGAGGGAGCTTCTGAAAGTCATTAACAGCATCCTAGGAGAAAGCACTGCCATAAGAGAAGATTTATGTAATCTGGGTTTGGATTTAGCATTTCTTTTGTGACATTTAACTATGAAAGACCATTATCTTACTTGACAGAATACGAACATGCTATGTTACAAGAAGCATAAGAATGATAAGAGAAACATATTTTATTACCTGGGAACCAGAACCAATGCATGGATCACCTCCACGCAAGCCATCTACAAGTTCTGTATACAGTTGTTCCTTTGGGGCGGCTGCAGGTGCTCCATAGTAAGAGAATTCGACAACATCAATATCACACCATACACCTCCAGGTCCCTGTTCAAGATATGACAAAGACACTTAAATCCCAGGAGCTTATAAGAGTTACAGGAAAGAACTTCTAATCTTCCACGGTTCAATCCGAAACTTTTAATGGCCGATAACATTTGTAATAACTAATTTTTTTGCATAAAAATTGCAAGTTACACGATCCTAAAGAACTTCCAAAATTTGAGCCCAACCCAGAGACATCATCCCCAAGAAAACTTTTACGAACGTGAAAGCCACAATTCACGATTATTAATAAAGCAGCAGTACCTAAAGGTAAAAGACAGAATATAACCAAAATTTAGAACCTGGAGAGCAGCCGGTAGACAATGAGCATGACTAAGCCATTGCCTGTGAACTTTTCGAGCAACAAAGACAAGAATAGCTGGTATATCAGTCATCGCACCCCGCCTGATCCGGCAACCAATTGCAGTGCCAAGACTACAGCGCCGCAAAAATTTGCTGTGAAATGCCCTTATTATCATCAGTTCAAGGAGGGTCGTAGCTTGCTGTCCTGATGGTGGTCGTCCAATAGTTTCAGGTAAAACCCCTTTCTGAAGATTTCCAAAGTAATGTGCCCTATCTTCAGCAGTATCTGTCACCTGGCTGGAAGTAGGCCATGAAAAATAAGCAGCATTGCTGTCGACCTGACCACCTGATGCAAAGGCTTGAGAAAAAGGCAGATTGAGATTCTGGCAGTAATCTCGATCCAAATACAAAGCTGATTCCTCTGATTGTGCAGAACTAAAGTTATGGGCTCGTAAATCCACTCTAGCCCGTTCCATTTCAGCTTTCCTGCAAGTTTTATCTTAAATTTAACATTTATTTTCCTCATAAACTCAAAAATAGGAAAATGCTTGAACTTAAATGAGATACTCAATATGTTTTAGCTTTCTCAAAATAAGTATTTGATAAAGCTTAATTGAGTTGAGTTCAGTTGCGTTTATGACAAACATGCTGGGCTGCCACACTTGGAATTGAATTAAGAACATAATAGAACAGGTCCCACCCAACTCCATAAAATGGAACTTTAAAATGGAAATGAAATCGAACAATCAAAAAGAGAACCTAAAGGGTGTGAAAACAGCCCCAACATGGTAAAACACAAAATTATAAGGATTTCAAGAGAAACAGAGGAAGTCCTACAGAGACCGCTAATGAAAACATATCAAGGTACTAAAACAACATAAGCAATTGATTATTTCTGGTTCCGTTACCCCACATTTCCAAGGAGTCATGAAATAAAAACCCAACAAGGTCAATGACAGCCGCAACGAACAAAACGAAATAGCCCAATTCTGTAAAAGAAACTGGTGGACAGAAATGAACCCTGGATAAGAAGATTTGTTGGAACAGTACTCTTCAAAGAATAACCTATAAGATTTCAAACCTAATGGACAAAGAACACACACATCTCACGAGTTAAGCAAAATTTAAATCGGAAGCTAATAAAAATTGAATCTTTACGCAAATTCAACGAAAACCCACCTGTCAGCACACTAAAGAACTTCGTGCCCAGCACCAATTTTCTTCCCCACGCTCATCAGCAAGATCAATCGATTTATAATGAAGAATCTCTGAATCAAAAAACTTGTACTGCCTAATCATATACGAGTCTTCTAGCACAATTTAGTGCATGCGTGCGTGTGCTTGTTACAGAGAGACCCTCCTGGGGGTAAAGAAAAGAAGAACCGTACATAGAAACAAAGACTATTTTTTTAGATAAAGAAATTGAATAATAATACTAAGACAGTATTATTATGCGCAAGCAGTTTGTAGAAAAGTATTATTATTAGCCCTTGTTCGACCTCCATTTTAGGTTTTTTTTTAAAAAACATATATTTTAAATAATGATTTTTATTTTAAGAATATGTATTTAAAAAGTAAGAAAAGGTTTACGATCTACTTAAAAAATTATTTTATTGAAAAAAATATGTGATTAAAAATGAATTTTGAAAAAATAAGTCAAAATCAAGGACATAATTGACTATTATTTTTGCTGTCACTTTCATTCTTTTGCTTTTCTATTTTGCCACTCATCATTTGGGTGATCACACACTCTTTTTCAATATTTGTTTTGATTTGATTTGATGAGGAACAGGTTCAAGGCATAAGGAAATTTTAATGGAGGAGAAGGATAAGCAGAAAAAAATAAAACATAATAATAATTGCACTTTGGTCCCCAATATACTACTATAATAAGAAGTTAGTTTTCAACCTTTTAAAATGTATTTCGTTGGTCCTCGGTATTTTACTATAGTTGCAAAATCTTTTCCTATGGATGGACACTATTAAAATCCACGTTGAACTGTAATGTGGTCGCTTACATTTAATTTTATGAACATAATTTTTTATTTACTACGAGGAATGACAATGGGAGCGGGGTGGGACGTAGAGAGTTATGAATTAAAATATCTTTATTTTCTGTACAATTTTCCTTATTAATTTATGTTTAATGTTATTTTTTTTAATACAATTTAAATTTATAAATATTAAAATAAAACAAAACAAAATATAAAAATTAGGACAAGGTTGTTGTTCTTTTTCCTTGTCCCTGTCCCCGTCCCCGTCCCCGTCCCCATTCCCCATTGCATTTTGCCTATTTATAATTTGAATTTGTGCTTAAAAATTTAATGATTTGAGTTTTTATGAAAGTCGCGAGACAATGAATGTTTTGACCGTTTCACCTATAACCGATGATGCGACTAGATCGTTAGGTAAATCAACTTGCTCGTTTTTAAATATTGGTTACTAACTTGTTAATGAGACAATATTCGAGGATCAATTATACCAAAAATATATTATATTTCTTGGATACCATTGTATATATGTTGTGTGGGGATTAGGGGCCCATACATATTTGCTCCCCAAAAGTTGCACACTTTTTCAACAAAATAATCCATACCCAGTCACGGTAACTTTGGTGGATTGGGTGGGTAGGGTGGGGGGTATTTTTTTTGCCCTGCCTCTATACTTCTTTTCTTGCACTTTTGACTTTTATCACAGAATTTATACACCAAATATTTGGTTCTTGAACAATTTTTCTGATATTCAACATGATATGATTTGTAGAAGAGAGAAAAAGGGCAAATTTTATTTCTAAGTTTGGTGTAGAAAAAAGAAAAATAATCAAACCGAAGGAGAGTAAATAAAGAATCAATTGAATGTAGACAATTTTAAATATTTTTTATTTACTAATGCGGCTTTAAATTAATTGACATGTATAACTAGACTTAAAAATTTGACATAATTTTTTGTTTTTCTTATGTTCCACTTTCAAATTTAATGTTTTTTAAACAAATGGATATGATTATTAGCCAATATACGTACGAGCCCCAATAGGCAACAAAAAAATGCAAATGAGATCAAAATAGATGATGAAATGGATGAATATAGATCGATATACTATGTACACATATAGTATATATAGAGAGAAATGATCTAATAAGTATCGTGCTTAGTTAATTATAAGTATAGGCGATATGACATAACAATCTATCCGTAGATAAATTATGATGGACCTTGAGATTTAATTGAAATATGTTATCAATGAATTGATGTGTCATCTCTTCGTGACAATGTGAAAAATCACTCAGATGATTTGAGGGTCCATTTTAACTTGATCAAAAAAGCCTTTTGCTTATCGAAATCAAACGGGACAACACAAAAGGTCGAGCGCACCCATACATGTCGTCCCATGGGAGACATCATTTGAAAATACAATCATAACACCCACAACAACCAATAAAGAAAAATAATTATGACATAAGGTCTAAGGCTACTTTCTAGGTATCATAACGGTCCCATCGATACCAAACTCTCCAGGCAAATAAATCTCTCAAAAAGAGCGGACACACAGACTTAGATCGGATAATATAACTTGACATGATTATGATTATGATTGTAATTTTTAGTCTAATGGCCTATAAATAGGTTATGATCCAACAAGAAAGGCTATGCTGTTTAAAATCTCTCTACACCCTTTTGATTATTTTAGCAAATTGTGTCCGTATTATATCCCGTACTCCAGCAAATATAACACGATTATCTTGTCAGCTTTTTCTAAGTTGATGTAAAAGTGTTACATCATTTTTGTCATCAATAGTTTAGTGGTAGAAGAAATAGTGCTGAGCTTAACAAGCCCATATTTTTAGTCACTAAAATCTTATATCCTCTGAAATCCCTCACAAACAAAAAAATGAGCTACAGCATAGGATAATGAGGTGTTCAAGAACCAATTTTGACTAACTAAGCCTCCCAAGTAATTTACGAATGCATAGGTCTAGAAGTGATTCCATGGAGGCATGAAATCTTCAACTATTGTAAGTGATTATAGAATACTAATGCAGTACAACACATTGAGCAAAACCATAAAATCACCATGTGTGTTGTAGAAGCCGAGGTAGAATCTCATGCCCAGGAAAGAAATGCTCGATCACCTGTATGAAAGAACTTGTGGTTTCTACAAGAAGAGTCCTCTAAAAGTAGGACTGACACACCAAGCGAATGCCACCACTAGATGTTCGAAACTTTAGGCAAGCCAAAAGAATTTTTTACCATCTAAGGTTACACAATTTGTCCATTCATAGAAAGGGCATGCCTGATCATATACAACGCAGGCTTGCTATAGAATAAGAGGAAAGACGAGAGCTAGATCGACTAAAATATGTATAACTAGTCTAGAAACCAAGCAAAATGAGTGACATGAGAATGTTTCACCAACCATCACTCTCCTTTTGTTAAAGAAATTAAAGATGTCGAAGCTCATAAATTATGAAGGAGAAGGTAGCCCTATAATTCACCTTGGAAAATACACATCTTGGATTGAGCTACAAAGCACTATTGACGCCATAATGTGCATAGACTTCTCCCATTTCCTTGACAACAAAGATCAAATATAGTTTTAGAAGTAGCTCCAAAGGTTGGTCAAAAGTTAGAATGACTGAGGAGTCACCTTTTTAACGGTCAAAAGTTAGAATGACCTAGGAGACACCTTTTTAACCAATTCATATGATTCAGGGCTTGAACTGTGCTAAAAAGAATGTCGGCGAGCATCAAGCAAAGGCGAAGCAGATCACCAAAAAAACTACCCCAATAAGTTCAACAAACAAATCATGAAGGTTGAAAAGATCTTCAATAATTCAATTTTGATGATAGTCTTATCAAGATTAAGACCAAAACAAGATTTTGATTGTCCGTCCATGAGGATGGATTGAAATATTATCATGAGTTTTTGAGCAGATCTAAAGAGCACATCAGTACAGAAAAAGCTATCTCAAATCAGAAAGAAGAAAAAATTAAGGTCGATGATGTACCTTGATCTAAAGAAAGGAAAATAGAGAATATGTCTATTTTGAAAAAGATAAGGGAGTGTTGTGAACTATAACAACCACATACACACTCAGAGAAATTTGAAGAATATCACCCTTTGAAACTTCTCTAGAGGAAGTCTTTATGTATGTCAAAGAAATCCTCCTCAAACCCCATTGTTAAGGAAAAATTCTATCGAACTCAATCAGATAAGGTATTGCCCATACTACATGTCGATAGGCCATAATACAGACAACTCTCAAGATCAAAAAGAGGAAGTGAAATCATTGATCAAATGAAGACAAATGCTGAATTCATATCTAAGACTAGCAATTTGCAGGAACTCCACAACTTAGTCAATTAAATGATCATCATCCACCATTCCTACCTGTCAAGCAAGCCAACCCAGGGTCGAGATTCGAATACTAATGGGACAAAGTCAACACATTAATGATTCAAGGAAAGATATGCATAGACACACAAGTGAGGCTTGAAGTTAGTCGAAACATGAAAACCAACTACTGTTAGAACAACGTAGGATTAGAAATTGGCTTAAGTGGTTCAGCTTTTTCGAGGAGGACTCCAAGGGAATCATGCATAACCAAACTAACATAGTAGTCATAAATATGTCAGTAGCAGGACTTAATTCTACAGGAGACTTGTAGACAATAAAATCTCTATCAACGTTCTATATAAAGGCCTTAGGATAGATGGAGAGATTTTAGAGAGATACCTTCAGTCGTATCTCAAAAGACTATAAGGCTTCATAGGTGACATTTGAAGCAAATGGTCAAATCACCCTTATAGTGGAGTTGGAGGGCCCTCGAGTTAAGGAATGAAGATTGTTAGTTTTGTGATGGTCAACCTCGTATCCAACTACAACACAATTTTACCTACACTATACAAACTCAAGGCAGGAACCCCAATCTATCATTACTACACTAAATTCCTCGCATATAGGGATGTATGAATGGTGCTAGGAGATCAGGTCGAGGTAAGATCCTAAAATATCGACTTGTCCAAAAGGTGAGTCCATATGATCAACAGATGATATAGAGATTGAACAAAGGAGATCCATCGAAAAGTTCAACATCTGCATATCTTACAAATATAGGGATTATAGTAAATGTAAAAAGCTACTAGAGGATGACAACCTCGCATTTAACAAAGCTGATGCCAATCTCGTTAGCACACAAGTGTCTTGGTTGTCCCCTAATCTATCACTAGAGACATCATCCAAAAAATACTAGTGGATACATAAAGTGCATTGAAAATACTCTATACTAAAATACTTAAATGGATGGGGATCCCTCACAACTTCCTAAAGTCATTTCCTAGCTCCACTCCCCCGCTTGAATGTTTCATTGATAGTATCTAGAGGTCGGATAACTTTAGTTATCGAAGTGGGATAATCCTTGCATTTTGTTAACATCACCAAGAGTTTGTGATGACGGATTCACCTTTGTCATATGATGATAACATAGGACAACCCTTGCTCTACAACTTAATTGCAATTGTTTCCATGTATAACTCACCAAAGTTCCCTACTCCATATGGGGTAGGCAGGATCAAATGGATCACGAAATTTGTTGAAGAATGTCAATTCCTATGTCACCCAATTAACCTAAAAGTAGGAGTTTCATCGTTCTATCCCGAAGTACACATGGTATAAGTAGTAAGTACCTAATAGAGCTCCCTTGATCCCAAGGTAAAACCCCATGGATGGAGTGTAGAGCTGGTAGAAGAATTGGATAAAATCTAAATCAACTCAGAATATCTTATAAGAGAACTCGCATAATACACAAGCTGCAGCAACTATCCCTTCTACCTTGAGAATTTCCTAACAAATAACTTAGACGTGTTCGTATGGAGCCACCAAGACATGGATGGTGTTGATCTTAAATCACCCGTCACAAGCTCAACGTTTACCTCATAGTTCGACCTAAGCAACAAAGGAGACTTTAATTGAAACCAAAAAGGTATGAAAATCTCATTGGGACCTTTTGTTTATCAAAATCGAATAAGATAACATAAAAGGTCGACACAAGACCCCTTTGGTAGCAACACCACCCCCACCAACCAATTGAAGAAAGTAATGATCACCTATGGTATACGGCTATGACCTAGGCATCATGATGACCCCATCCCACCGAACTCTCTAGCCAATCAATTCTCCCCAACAAAGGATGGCAGGACACATGCCTAGATCAAATATTGTAGATTGACATGATTAATGTAACAAATTCAAGTTTGTTAGCTCTTATAAAGGGTGAAGGCCCAACAAAGAAACATTCGGCAGTTAAAAATCTCTCTACACCACTTGTACTTAAATTTCAATAAATTATCTCTGTTATGCATTGCTTCATGGGCCCCAAATATTCTACATGGCAAGTAAGTGTGGGGCCTAGCACCGTGTCAAAGTATCACATGACTGTTCTGATCAAACCCCTTTTTAGTGGCCGAACCAATATGCTTATTGACCCTCTTTAAACTAAACTAATGTCATTGGAAAGAACCGAAATATGGGGAAAAGAGAGGTCAAGAAAGGAGCTCAGTAAAAGATTTTTCTGGCAAATCTTTAGTATGTGATTGATATGAAAATTTACTACCGCCGCCATGTCCGGCCCATTAGGTCAAATCTAAAGCCGCAAGCTAGGCTTTATGGATGGTAAAATGGTATTAGCGTTTAATGCTTATGACTGATTGGGGGCATTAGCTGCACGAATGAGGCCACGTGCCTATTCATCAAACGACTCACGTTCACCTTTTTTTAGTATAAAGGCTCACACTTAGTGTCATTTTTAAGAGTAATACAAGTTTAGACTCTCGAACTATAACTTTGTCATATCACTGTTTTATCTATCACTTCCCAAAGTTGACCCCCCCTTTTTACATTGGAGACAGCGACTAAAGTCATCCCACACTCATACATTTATTTCCCTAACTGATTTCACCGTCAGAGCAAGCGCGACCAACTCCACCACTAGGGTTGGGCATGGGTTGGGTTGGGTTGGGTCGGTATTTGCCTCAACCCAACATGATTGGTTTGATCAAAATTTAACTCAACCCGTGTAAAGATTGAAACCTAACCCAACCCAATCACCAATCAAGTATCGATCGGGTTGGGTTGGTCAGTTTAGGACAACTTGTCAATAAAGACTAAAGTGGCAGGTTAGGTTGGGCGGATTTATAATTAACTCATGACTTATATAATATTATATCCCTATAGCTGCAATGACCACAAAATCTGATTTATTTTGGGACTTCATGCTCGAAAATGTTACATTGACAGATTGATATTAAATTATATGAAGTCAAGAAATATTTTTGGCAATTAAAATATTTTTGTATTGAATGTGTATTTGCTTATACTATTTTTCGTAAAAATGCCTTTTATCCAAGTCTTATAATATTATTCTAAGAGTTTTCATGTCTTATGCCATAGTGTATCGCGTTTGCGTATATAAAACCTAATTAATTAGTAGTATATAATTTGTGTATGGTTTCTTGAAAATTTTCAACTATTGCATAAAATTTTTCCAATAAGAACTGACATTTTAATCTAGATTTTTTTGAATATTATAACTCTTGAATGTTGTGTGAAGAAACAGAATGACTCAATTTCGTCCAAACAACATTATAATACTTGTAAAGTTTATAAATATAGTCAGGTCGGATTGGGTTGGGCGGGTTTATTCGATTTTCATGAATTAACACATAATCCGATCCAATTCAACCCGTCTACACAACAAACACACTCAACCCGTGTAAAAACAACAAAAAAATTGACTCAAACCGGTCGAGTTGGTTCGATTTGGACGATTTTGGCGGGTTCGATCGGGTTTTGCCCGTTGTAGCAATTATTTTCTTTATTTTTCTTGTCGAATTTTCATCTTCAACATTTCATTAATTAGTACATCTCGTCCTTAATGATGATTTATATCAAAATATTTTATTTTAATGCTTTGAAATGAGGGAAAATACTTTTTTGCACTTTTTATTCATTTATTTTGTAAAAATACGATAAGAAAATAAGTTGTTTTACATCATTTCAATAGACTTTTGGGCATAAAATTGTTATTTAATACAAAATGTGTTAACTAATGAAAAGTATGGGGAGAAAAATGACATGAAAAATTGATAGGGACGTAAGTGCTATGATAAACAAAGATTAAGAACTTTAAGTACAATTAAAATATGATGCAAGAAATAAAAATTATGATGTGAATGTAATTATCCTTATCAATTTTTTGTTTTAATTGATGTGTACTTCTAATATGGAGTAACAACTAAAATCGTGATAATAATATAACCACATGACATATTAAAAGTCTCTTGAGTCATTTTATGGGCAATTTTATTCTAACTTTATTTTGACTATTCCGATAATGCCCTTTTCAATTTTGATTTTGTTAATTGTCTAGTATATATTCATATGCATTCATTGAACCATTTTATATTTTTCTAGGTGATTCATTGATCACACGCTCTTCAATTTCATAAAAAAGATTCAATGATAAATGTCGACTTTTCATCAATGTGTTCATTTATAATAATGTTGCAACGTAGGTTTCAAGAAAGAGAAAAATGGCTAATGTAGTAATTGATGTAAGAAAAAATCTAAATGTACCAAAAGTTTTACCAAATGGACAAGTGGCTCTCCCCTATTGGGGGGGCGCCTGTGTTGAAACTTTTAGTAAAACTTTATGTTGTTGTAACATAATCCTTGATGTAATATGTTCATGTCTTAGAATATTTCCATGATGCTCTTTAAAGATAAAATTATCTTTATTTTAAAGAATTTAACATTAAAATTACGTTCAAAGAGGATCTTATTTTAATTTTTTAAATTAGAGAATGAATTTGACTCTCAACATTTGGAGAGTTAAACTTACTTTCTATTTGTATTTTATCAAATACATTGAATAACATAGCAAGTTTCAATACTTCATTATATAAGTCATTAATATTATATAGTATATTTTAGCCATTGACATATATATATATATATATATATATATATATAAAACAAAAATATTTTAAGCATTGAAACTCATAATTAACATTTTAGAAATGAAGTACATGTACACTTCCCCATTCATCTCGTGTCAAAGACGAAAAGGATATGCTGATGAAGAAAGAAAACACTAGACAACTATATATGAGTATATTATTCACTTAAATTGGAAAGATCTACATAAAAAAATAAAAGAAATTCACATCATACAAAATCTCCAAAAAAATAATTTTATTATAATATAACATTTTTTTTTTTTTTTCTAATCATTTGGCTTGGTTTTCAAACGATTGTTAACTGTAGAAACTTAAACTGAATTTTTCAACAGTTTGGTTTAGTTCAAAATAGAAACATTGAAGGGGCATTATACTAAAGCAAACAATTTTAAAATATCTTGATTTAGCTTCCATTTTTGCAATCTTCTGTCCGCTATTACTATCATCTAAATTGGTGTTGGCAAATAATGATATTATCGTAAAATAATTTGGGCAGAATTACCACTTGCAAAAATGAACGATATAAAATGTTAATAGTCGAGACAATAGTTCAACTCTTTCTCCTTAATACGATAATGCCCCACGCTGGTGCGACAGTATTCCGACACTCGTCTCGTAGGATACAACGATTTCGATTTGTAATAGCACTCCAAATTACAAGACCCGACGAACCTACTCACGTTTTGATCTCTCTAAAATTGAAGGACTTAAATGTACGAAAATAACTTTCGAGACTGAATTGCCAAATATAGAATAATACATTGATGAAAGGATAAATTTTGGAAAAAGAATAAAATCAGAATTGATTTTGGAATGAATAAAAATCAAGGTATGTGGATATTGATATATAAATTGAAAAATTGTGTACAAAAGATACAACAGTCGAAAAGTTGTCTTCAACAGACACAACCCATTTAGACATGCAGTTTAACTGTCAACTGCAATCTTCTAGAAGAAATCACATGTCGCACACAGGAAATTCGAGGAAAATAAATCATATAAATAAATATATTATTATTTTAAAAAATGATAAAATAATATAACTCAAATATTATTTTAACAAAAAATATATATCAAGTTGGCCCAATCCCAAGCTCAAGACCACGATGCACTTTCAAGACTAAATTGCAAAATATGGAATAATAAATGGATGATGGAATAAAATTCGGAAAAAGAATAAAATCAGAATTGATTTTGGAATGAATAAAAATCGGGGTATAGAGACATCTATATATAAATTGAAAAGTTATGTCCAACAGATACAACAGGCGCAAAGTTGTGTCTTCAACCGACACAACCCGTTCAGACATGCAATTTAACTGTCAACCGCCATTTTCTAGAAGAAACCAGGTGTCGTGCACAGAAAATTTGAGGAATATAAATAAATATATTATTATTTTTAATAATAATAAAATAATATAATTCAAATATTATTTTACTAAAAATATATATCAACTCGATCCAATTTCAAGCTCAAGACCACGACGCACGACCAATGCCGAGCCTACCGGTGGACGACAATGGTGCGCGCAAAGGCTTTGGCTCAACCTAGTAGCAAGTAGGTTCTTTCCCCTTCAAAGACTATCGGTATTTCTTGAGGCCCAAACGCAAGTCCCAACTTGAGCAATATAAAGTAGTTTCTATTTTTCTAGTTTTCCAATGTGGGATTGACATTTTCCAATTTTCCACCAATTTTATTCTCAATTTATTTCAACTTCAAGTGATCATCTTTTGACCTTAATTTCTTATTCACTCTAAATTGGTTTTGAGAAAATAAATGCATTACATTAATCTACTCATGGAGTAGAACACACTCGACCAAATAAATCTTTTGTCCAACTAACAGAATCCACTAAACTAATTGGTCAAAAATTTATCAAACCAGTTTTTCCCAACAATTGGTGCTAGAAAGAAGTGGTGCAACATATCTAAACTAGTCTTAAGTACAAGTATTAGATATTTGCTTGGTTTGGCAATTTTTTGATTTGAAAAGAATCAGTTTTGCCTGTACTGAAAAAAAGAGTCAACTGCAAGAAGAATCAGTTAAGCATATGGTGAAATTTTGTTTCAAAATTGTTCTACGTCGCAAAATTAGCATTTGGGCATTTTGTATACAAACGTACTTTACTGTTCTGCCTTTATAAAATTATTAAAATGGACATTCATAATATTGATATCATTTCGTATCATTATAATTGGTAGTATTTTAAATTTAAATTTAAATTTATTTTTATTTTTATAACATATATTATTATTTATATATGTTGAATACATTTAATATTTTAAAAGGAAAAATACCTATTAAATCTCAGAATTTATGAAATTATAAATAAAAAAAGCATTGTCCATATAGTAGAGAATGAATTAATTATTTAATTATACTTAGGGTTAAATTTAACTATAGATAACTAAAGAAGTTAAAACAGAATCTGAAAAACTATTTTTTGTTACTTCTTAAAATTTGCTTACATAATAAGTTATTTTTAAGTTTACAAGACGTCTAAAAAACTTCTTATTAAAACTTAAAACAATCCCAAATGAGCCATAAATGTTGAGTTGTATGGAGCCTGATTATATTGGATACCCAACCACTATTGGCGGAGCCTAATTCACACAAGGGTATTTTGGGTATTTCCATTGTATTAGGGGTTTTTTCTTCTTCTTCTAACTATATATATGTTATATAGCGAAAATAGTAGCTGTCCATACGATTGTATCGTGATTCCTCAAGTAATAAAATTCCTCTGCAAATTTGTGTATCGTGTGTGATCACTTATCTCTTTCGTGTTTACCTTTACTTTATTGTCATCATTTTTCACAACAATAAAATAATTAGAAAATGAAAAGATCCAAACCCATAATTAAATCAAATTTAGCCTTCTTTGACCAGTATTATTTGAAAACTCGTTTTCTACGTACTCATTTTTAATCATACATTCACAAAATAAAATATTTTACACGTAAATTCAAAATTATTTAAACTTTTGAATTACACGTTCTCTTAAGAATTACTATTCAAAATATTATTTTTCCTAAATAATGTTTATCAAACATGGGTTGTTGGGTGGCAATTTTTTTAGCAAAACATTGTTTTGAATAGTAAATTTTTGGAAAATGTGTAGTTAAAAAGTATGAAAAATTTATGAATTTCTGTGTAAAATATTTTATTATGTGAATGTGTGTAAAAAAAAAAAAAAATCTTAAAAGAATGAGAGACAAACATGTTAATTTTGTTTAGTAGATCATGGAATACATGATAAAGTTGAGTGAAGTATAATATTGTTCCTTATTTTCTGTGGAGGTTTATCTCAACGGTTGAAATTTTGCCAAAACACCTTATCTTTTTCAACAACTCCTCCCCCTCACCCTTAACGCTACATCCATTAATATCTCTCTTTACAAACCCTATCTCCCAGCCATAGACCGGCCCCATCCGAGAAAACATTGCTCTCCCTCCCTTTCTCTCTCTCTCTCTCTCTAGAATTTGGAATTTGTTAGAGAGAGAAAGATTGGGTGGAGAGGAGAGACAAGGAGGGGGCTGCTGTCCTTTTCTTTTCATTATCTTCTCATCCTTTGTGACTCGCATAATCTTTATATATCATTCAATTATCAAATCATGATTGGACTCCTCCAAATATGTTGATTATTGTCATCCCATAGAGTAGAATATATAACGCTAATACCATACCAGCTGGTGCAATCATGCGATCACTATTAAAGATAGAAATGTAATGATTACATGTCGAGTTAATTCGAGCAACCACCTAGGTTCTACCTGCTAACGAAGGGGCCAAGCTCGGCTCGGCTCGACTTGGCTCTGCTTGTGTTGAGTTCAGTTTAGTTGAGCTAAGTAGAGCTGAGTCGGATTACAAGCTTTTTGATTTTTTTTAAGATAGAATTTAAAGAAAATTATAAAAAAAATAGATAAAAATAAATAATTTAACGTATTTAAATAAGAAAAATAGAATGGCTTGTGAACCCTACCACGGACTTGCTTGCCGTGCTCGGCTGGGCCTATGCCCTCATCGTGGAACGAGCTAGGTCGCCTATGTACTTAGCTCTCATGAGCCAACCTATAGAGCAAGCAAGTTTTTCGAGTACATTGTCACCTCTATATAAGCATATTATATTGAAGATATTTTAATATTCAACATAGTATTGCTATGAGGAATCCCCAAATGAGAAAGATACA
The DNA here is from genome assembly GCA_019097785.1 of Fraxinus excelsior. NCBI lineage: Eukaryota > Viridiplantae > Streptophyta > Magnoliopsida > Lamiales > Oleaceae > Fraxinus > Fraxinus excelsior. The sequence goes on along the minus strand of CM032624.1, from coordinate 35,061,921 downwards.
TACATGAAAAATTAACATTAGCAATGGGAAAAGTTAATTCTATATAATTTTTAATAGTAAGATCATAAGGGTTATGGACACAACATCTTTTATCAAATGCAAAATAAGAACCGTTCCCACCGAGTATATATAGAACATCTCAATACCTAGCACCAAATTGGTGTAAAAAACTCAATCTAACCCAATATCAAATCATTACACTTGGTCCAATGAAGAGTTTTCGATTGGTGTAATTTTTACGATTTTTCATAATTTCCTTTTTGCCTTTCATTTTATATTACAACAAATGTTAATTCATATTATTCTTTTATATCAATTTATCATTATTGGTTTAATTTTATTTATATTTATTATAATTTGATTATAACTTTTTTTAATATTTATAGTAATTAATTGTAATGAGAAATAAATGAGTGTAGATTATTCAAAAGTTTTTTCTTATATGTAACTTTTTTTTTTTTTTTTGTTAGATGTAATATTTTTTAATTGTTATATTAAGTTTAATGCTTTTTTAATTTATTAATATGTGCAATATTTTAGTTGATTTATGTAATTTCAAATTTAATGATTTCAGTAGTAATATAATTTGTAATTAAATAATCTTTGTAATAAACTCATTGTTGAGAATTGGAAACCGAGGAAATAAGAGACCCCATTCATTTTGTGTAGTATTTGGTGTAATGATTTGGAGATGACTTTGCAAGATGTCGTGAAAGTTGTACCAATTTGGTGCTATGGGTTGAAAATGACCTAAAAACTTGATTTCTTACCAACTCAATTATTAAAATGATGAAAATGTATTTTAGGTTGCAGAATGCAAAACACTTTACCAAAACTTCAATAAATTGTGTGGTACTGGTAAACCAAATGAGTATTGAATTGTCTACATTCTAGTGAACATTATGAAAGTGAAAGTGTAATACCCCTGGACCACGAAAGTTTAAGAGAATTGATAGGTACTACTCATACCAACAAGGTGCACCTTCTTTTTCGGAAGTCCATCGTTAGAAACTTCACAGTTAAGCGTGCTTGGCTTGGAGCAATTTCATGATGGGTGACCTTCTGGAAAGTTTTCTCGGGGAGCATGCGAGTGAGGACAAAGTATGCTGAAAAAACCAATGTTGGTACAGTGGGGACGATACGTCATCGATCTAACGATCGGGACAGCCCGTTAAGTGGGACCCGGATTGTTACAGAAAGTGTATCAAGAACACGACATTTAACAAGAATTTAAAATGAACCCTACATTATGTGCGTCTTCATAAAGTAGTTCGACAAGATATTCATTTCAATTAAATAAACTATCTCATAATTACTAGACCAATACAGATTTTCTTCAAATATTGTTCATTTGATTGAAATTGATTCAACCATCACATCCTCGTTTTAATATTGGACCAATTGACTAAACTGTATAAGAATATTGTTAGATTCTAATAGATTTTAGGCGAAAAAAAAAATTAAAAATTAAAAAAATTGACATCGGCAAAAATCATAGACAAAGTTCTAGTCTCTCACTTCATATCAAGCATCAACTATTGAGAAATTTCGGTTTCAAACGAATTGAATGAATTTAGACGCGTGGATATGTAGTGGGCCCTGTACGGATTGGAGTTATGGGATAAGATAAGCGCCCCAACCCAAAAGTCCTTGGTGGGAGTGACAAAATTATTGGGCCAATAGGCCCTCCATCAACCGCAAATGCCATAACCGAAAACCGTAGGCTTGCATAAGAGTATATATAACCCTTAATTTTCATTTTTAAAGAGAATGTATTAAGATTTGAAGTTCTATTTTAAAGTGTCAATTTTATTAAAAAAAAATAGTTCAAATCTTTATAAATTGGTCTATATTTTCATTTTTATTCTATGTGTGATTTCAACCCTTAACATGCCCTCACAAAGTGATAGTTCGTTTAAACAGACCAATCTTGAAATTTGTGTATCCATTTTTTGAGTTTTAATTTGATCGAATTGCTAGTTAGAGCTTAATGGACTATGATACTATGTTAGACTTGTGGTTTCATCTTAAAATGTCAACTTTATTAAGAAGAGTAACTCAAATCCTTATAAGTTAGTCTATATTTTTATCTTTGTTCGATATGGAATTTCATCTCTTAATAAAATGGACATTTCATTTAATCAATATTGCTTACATATGCCTTTAAGAATAGAGGAAATTACATCCACATTTATTTTTTTAACTTTCAATCTTTATTTAATTAAATATATCACTACAATATATAAAAAAGGAAAGTTGTAATACTATTTATATGACGTCATTTCTGACCCAATGATGATGTAATACATTTCATTCCTTCTTTCAAACACCAATTTTTTTCTTCTCTCATTCATTCTCTATTTTCCCACACTACCTCACATACCTCTTTACTTCATTCCCCCCCACACAATCATCCGTATTGTGCAAATCTTCTCTTTACTTCTTCTCTCTTTTCTATTTCTTTCTTCCAGAATTTCTGTTTAATTTCATCAGAGTCCTTCATTAGTCGTTTGCTCAAACGCTAAAAGTGGAAACCTTCTCTGGAATACTTTCATTTGTTAGCTGCTTCCCGAAAGCAGAAGACAAAGCCGTTGATCTCCTCCTCCATGAGCTCCACCACTCTCCTCGTAAAGTTTTTACTTTTAAGTTATTTTACTGAACATGAATTTTGAATTACTTTTTATACTAACAAAATCTAATTTGCTCAAATCGTTTGCTTGGCCACAAGAATGGCATTAAGAAGCCTAAATGCCACCGTCACACCTCCACCAAAGGGGTCCGTTTTCATTTAACCGATTTCCTGTATATGTGTGGACATATGAATTTTTTTCTTCTTATTTTTATGTGTGGAATGGACCCGAAGTTTTTGAGGAACCAGGGGTATGACTTTGTGGTCTCCTATATTACTGCCTCTCATCTTGGTATTCCATAGCAAGTATATTTTTCTCTCCATTCAACTCTTTTCTAAATAGAATTTGTCGATTTTATAGCTTTTAGTCACGTGAGTTTGGTTATAATTTAATTGAGATTGATTGGTTTTCTTTATATTGTATAATTTTGAATCTTCAACTGTGGATCTAAGAAATGTGTACTAAAGATTTGAGCTTTCGGCTTGAATGGCCAAGATTCTTGAAATGCATTGCTATAAATGAGAAGTTTCCTGATCCCACAATTAACGTGATGACTAATAACTATGTTGTTGTCAATGTGAGGAATAAATTAGATGAAGATCTTCTTATGCATTGGTACGGCTTTTGAAGCTTTTGAACTTTTAGTATATTTTTACAGATTGATTAGTGATTTACAGATTTAGTATTGTGATTTTTGAATTGATATGAATGAATAATGAAATTAATGATGAATTTTTTAAGGAATTGTTGGGAATTCTGTGAATTTGAATGAGAATGGATTATATGGAAACCGTGGGTTTGGGTTGGTTTTGACTTAAAATGAAAAAAAAAAGGACGGCACGGAGACACAGGCCGTGTCTCCGTTATGCAATTTTTGTTATACATTGAGATACATAATACATATTCTTTTATTAGCCTAAAATTGTCCGGAAAGGTTGTGGAGAGAAATGAAATAAGATGGGTAAATTTAAACGGGGTGTCTACACTTTTTTCTGTCTTTTTTTAATCGAATTAGGTTATAATTGTAAATTTGTTGTAATGTGCTAATTCATAATTATATTGTAATGAGATGTATGTAAAATTCTTTTTCTATATTTCGTCACTACAATATAAAAGGGCCAAAACACTTTGTACCACTTTCGATCACCGCATGGGGTGTTGCACCTGGACCCCACGAGGGGGTAGTGCCCCCTCAATCCCGCGTCCTGACCTGTCAGGTCAATCACTGCCAGGGACGTTGTCTCGAACCCCATGAGATAAAATGTTGACTACGATGAATTGCTGTTGAACTTGAAATGGCGACTATCATGCATTTAATATATAAGATGTTCATTGGTTGGCTTTGAAATTGAGCGAGCAATCGAGTTTCATGGTTCACTTCACTGGAAGTGCAATAGACAATATCCAAAATTAGGTAGGCAAGTTGAAACTTAAACAAAAAAAAAAGAAAGTTTCGTGCTCTATAAACTTGAGTGTGGGCTATATGAATCCTTCCTTGCAACTCAGTTCATTTCATTGATATGTCTATTGGAGAAATCCAACTATATGTATATAAGGATTCATGTTATATGAAGTTTGGCGTTGACTATTAACCTAATACAATGATATGCAAGGCCTCTAAAGATATGTACTTCAAGAAAATTAAGGAAAAAAAAGAAACAACAATATCTTGGTAGTTTGTTAGTGTGTGGGTGTTTTTAAATTTGAATTGATTTATATTTGTTGTTTATGATAAATAATTTTTCCTTTTGTATTTAACTTCATTTTTGTTTATTTGTATATTTTTCGTTATAATTTTCAAGTTTTCTGTTAAAGAAGTTTTGTTAAATAAGACTAATTTTCATTTTCTTCTCTTTTTAGTTATTGGCATTTCAAGTGGTGTAATTTAAAGGTGTCTCAATATTCATTACTTGAAACAATTGAATGTTATTTTTGCCATTGTTTGATTCTGGAATTACAAAAATTATAACGGTTATCGTGCAATGCACGATTCACACTAGTAATATGTTAAAAATTAGATTATATTACAATTCTCTCTTCTCTCCTACCATTTCTCACTACATACAGAATTCAAGCTACATCGTTGCCTCTATCGACGAGCAAATTGGGTCTGCCTCTGATTGATGCCAACCCATTTTGTGCACTGAAACTCCAACTCCAACCTCCACAAACTGCTACAAATCTAGAAGTTATTTGTGGTGGCACTGCATTTAGCGATGGTCCAACAACTTGCTAACAAAGGTTGATAGTTTTTTTTTTTGGCAATTTAAACCAAATTAAGATGCTAAGAAATCACTCGAATCTCCAGCCCAAAAATGTGGATTTTACTGAAACATGAGTTAGGTCAATTTTCAACATATCATAGGAATGTCAATTTATTATGATCTCTACAAATTTGGATGATATTCTTATGCATATGGACATGGGATTACTTTTGTGGGCAGGTTGTGTAGGTAGAGTTGGGGATTCAAGGTGACGATTATCAGATGGCTTCAAATCTGATGGTCAGATTATTGAACCAAATAACCAAAACAATTGAAATCATTATATTGACCTCGTAAAACCTATAAACCTCACTTGAATTGTTGAATGGCACAAGAAATCAATTCTTCACAAGTTCAAATTTAGTTCGATGAATAACAAATTGAAAGCAATATGCCTTACAATAATATCTTAATAATTGTATGTTTTTTACATTGAATAAAAAAGCCCTATCTATAGGAAAGCTATAAAATCCAAGATAATCTCGAAATTATAGTAAAAATTACAAAAAAGAAAAATTCTAGTTAAAATAGGAAACTAGAATAAAATTATAATTCTTGCCCAAATCTTGAACTATGCAGCTGCATAACACACTTAGGGACGGCCGCATGGTAAGTTTCTTATCTTAACAGGTTGGTTTTGAATGTTAGATGCGGTTGCAAGCTTAATTGCACCATGCGTCTGTATGGTTGTTCGGAAGACATTACTCTTCCTTTGCTTGAATCAATTGCACCCATCTTGATTCTTATTCCATGCCCAACATAAAACTTGATGTTTTTATCGTTGCACTTGAACTCTCGGCCTATGTAACTTGAACAAGTAATCTCATGGCTTCCTTGTTCTTCTTTGATCTCGATCTCGTCATTGGTCCTTCTTTCATAACTAACAGATCCTTGCTATCCCTCGTCCCATGGTTCTCATCATTCCCTCCATCTTGAAAAGGACTCGTCCTCGAATTCTCACCTACATCAAATAGAGAAAGATCAAAAATATTGAAATTAGCATACATATTATACTTACCTGAAGATACACTTTATAGGTACTTTTATTGAACTTTTCAAGTACATGAAATGATCCATCTCCTCTCGATTGCAATTTTGATCTCCTTTAAGCTAGAAAATATTCTTTCCTCATATGCACACAAACTTAATCTCCTGGTTCAAATGTAACATGCTTTCGTCCTTTATTTGCTTGAGAAGTATAATGCTCATTTTTTTTTTCAATTTGGCATTGTACCTTTTCTTGGAGTGATCCTACAAACTCTACATTCTTCATTCCATCTAAGTTACATCTTTCATCAACAGACAAATGAATTGAATCCAAAGATATTTGTGGATTAAAACCATAAACAATTTCAAATGGAGTATAAGAAGTAGTAGAATGAGTGACCCTATTATATGCATATTATATGAATGGAAAGCTATTCTCCCAACTTTTCAAGTTTTTATTGACTATAGTGCACAATAGTTTTGTCAGTCCTATTAATAATCTCAATTTGCCCATCCATTTATAGGTAACAAGTAGTAAAAAATAATAGTTTAGTTCTTAATTTACTCTAAAAAAATCTTCCAAAAATGACTAAAGGACTTATCATTTCTATCCGATAAAATACAATACTTCTAGGTACCCCTTGCAAACACACTACTTCTTTAAAGAATAATTCCGTAATATTAGTACTATCACCAATTTTACGACATTGAATGAAATGTGTCATCTTATTAAATCTGTCTATCACCACAAATATGAAATCTCTTCCCTTTTTAGTCGTAGGTAAACCCAACACAAAATCCAAAGACACATCAACCCAAGACTCACTAGGAACGGGTAATGACGTATACAAACCTTTTGGTAAAACCTTAGACTTAACATTTTTACAAGTGATGCATCTACTACAAACCCGATTAACATCAACTTTCATCTTAGGACAATAAAAATGTTCATTTAACACCTCTAAGGTTTTCTTAATCCTATAGTGACCTAGTAAACCCCCACTATGTGCTTCACATACTAACATTCTATCATTGAACACCTGAGTACACATAACTTATTTTTCCGAAATAAATATCTATCATGCTTTAAAAATCTATCTATAACACATTTTCCGCATGATTCATATAAATTAGAAAAGTCTAGGTCATTAGCATACATGTCCTTAACATATTCAAACTCTAGTAATTTGGCACTTAAAGAAGTAAGAAGTACATCCCTCCTTGACAATGCATCCGCTGCCATAGTTTCTTTACCTTGTTTGTACCGAATAAAATATAAAAATGTCTCGATAAATTCTATTCACCTTGCATGCCTCTTGTTTAGTTTACTTTAACCCTTTAGATGCTTCAAGGACTCGTGGTCAGTGTTGATCACGAGCTCCTTCGGCCAAAGATATTGTTGTCATATCTCTAAAGCTCGAACAAGTGCATACAATATGTAGGATAATTGAGAACTGCACCACTCAAATTTCTACTAAAGTAAGCTATTAGCCTTCGTTGCTGTATCAAAATAGATCCAATACCTATTCATGCGACATTACATTCGATCTCAAAAGGAAAAATGTCGTTGATGAATAAACTAAAGACAAGTACGTTCTAGCTCATATAACAACTTTTTGGTGTTCTATTTATTGCGATGTTGTATTCTGTTTTAAGATTACTTTATTTTGGTTTAAATATTATTTCTTTTTTCGGATATTCCCCCTTTTATAGTGCATTTGCCTACTTTCCAATTATGCAAATTAAAATTTTGGGCTTTGTTGTATGAGGTTTTCAACATTTTTGATAAATATTTTCTTTTAAAATAATTATTGGGCAGAATGGTGTCCACTATCCATTACATAAACTTTTATTATATTTCCTTTTAAAATATTATTTTTGATAAATATTTCCTTTTAAAAGTTCTTATATTTGTTGTCTTTTAATTCCACTTTCCTTTTGTGACCATATGTGTTGGTTTAGGATTGTGTGTATTCTACCGCATTTATTTGTTGCATGCTTTCCCAGTTCTAATTACTTCAGAATTATCTGAAAATAATTGTGTTGAAATAGGAGCAATTTCAAATTTAGTGAAGTATTTCACGATTTATACAAGAAATGAGTTCACATAGACAACATTACAAAATGTTATGGAACCAGGCCTAAACACTTGGAACTAATTTCTAGTTACATGTGAAGATCATATACAACCAATCAAATTTTGCAACAAATTTCTAATACAGTCACGGTCGATGTGAAACTTGCCACGATTACCCAAAGGCATACGTTGTTTGCGATTGAAATTTCTAGGCTCGACGCTTGTTAATAATAATAATAATAATAATAATAATAATAATAATAATAATAATAATAATAAATACCTACTTAATCCTCAGCAATCTGGAGGTTGTACTAGAAGGCAAGACACTCAGACAGTGGTGGATTCAGGGAGTCCCCTCCCAGCCCATTTTAGTTTTTTGAGTCCGGTTCAGAATCCGTTCAGATTTAGCATGTCTTAATTTTTTTTTCCTGTTCAAAATCCATCCCTGCACGTCCTTGCACTTAGAAATCTCATGCTCATGCCCTAACTTTCATCGACTCCAATTATAATTCCAAACACAATAAAACTTTCTTTAGTTCTGACTTCTGACTGTTGTTTCAACATTGAGTTTGCCTTGACCCATCTGTGGGCCATTTCATAAAATGATGGGGTGAATCCAAGCTGTTCCAAACGTAACACTACAATAAAATAGCATACGGCAACGTTTGGACATGTGTTACAAATCGAGATGTTGTCGTATAGTAGAAAGATACGGCAATGTTTTTGGCCTTTCACAACGTTTTTTAAACGTTGCGAAAAATTGTCAAAAAAGGTTATGAAAGGTCTATGACAACGTTGCCGTAAGTTTTTTTTTTGTTTTTTTTTATATATATATAGCAAGATTGAAAATGCACCTTATGAACAAATTTCGAATTTGCATAAAAATTGATAATTTCATTATAAATTTTTAAATCCGAACACTTGAACATTAGAATGTGATACACCACCACTTAAATAAAAAGAAGTTTCAAAATGAAATAAAATAGTAATGAAAAAACTCGATCATAAACGGAACACAGAAACTACTATCTTTCTTCTTTCCAGATACCTTCACGACCACAGCACGTTCTTCAACGGCCTTCTTCTCTTCCTCAGTCACCTCACCAAACAAATTCACATCATCATCGTTGTCATCCTCGACCGTAGAGGCTTGAAATTCAAACTTTGTGCTATTTATAAGGTCAAGCATTAAAAATGATAAACACGCTTATAATCAATGTAAACCACATGCTCTTTGTGAGGCCATATACAATTAGTGATAATGTGACGAGAAAAATAGTGTTCATAAACAAGCCTAGACACAAGTTGAATAAGACAAACCTCTTTTAAGCAAGCACCTTCAAAACGAATTCTAACTGAGATAAGGATTCCTAAAGATCGAGGATGAAAAAAGGGACTACTAAAAAAGATCCCACAAGCAAATGATGGTGAGAAGATAGAAGTTTAAAAATGGTTAATTTAATTACTTTGACAGCCACCGGTTTGCCATCTATTGAATAACTTTGTCCATCCTATGATATATATTTAACTCCAGTTTCATCAGAGTGGATTATAATCATAAAAATTAGCTAAAATCTATAGAATAACTTGGAAGGTCCCAAGAAAAGCAAGATTGCAACATGCATAGCTCTTATCAAATGTGTACATAACTTTTATTTTTATTTTTTTGGCGTACTAATTGAAACGATTATCCTGACATCACCAACTAACATCAAACAAAAAATACTTAATCAGAGAAAAGCTAAAATTCATCCCCCCCAAAAAAATCTAAATACAACAACCAAGTGTGCACTAAGATGGCATCAATTCATATCAACGTCGTAAAACAACCGAAGACTATATGTTTGTAAATACTATAGAAGAAAACCTTAATGTGTGAACTCAAATACCACAACAGACAAAGACAAACTCCTAAAAAAATAAGTACACGAGCATTGTTACATCATATCCCAAAAGCAACATGGACTTAGTATGTTAATTAATACATTACAAATACGACTCTTTTTCAATTTGATGTCGCGCATAGACTTTTCCATCATCAACTCCTAAGATCATTCTCAAGCTATTAACTAGCATATTTATGAGTGCTCTGTTTCAATTTTTCTAATAAAAGAAACTAGTTAAATCATTCACCAAAATACAAGAAATTTGAGTATTTATAGATGCAGGTGACTCAAATTATAGGGAAGGAGAAATGACAAAACTGGATTTAAGCCAACGCATTCTGAATTCATAACATTTTAGGGCCTTTGGACAAAATTACTAACAAAGAATGGTAGTCAATTCGCAGCTTTCCCAACAACCAAAACAAACTAATACCACTTCAAATTTCTTGTAAGAATCAAATACTCAGTTTTTAAGCTAGAAAAACTCAATTTTCTACAAATAAAACATGCTCTTGATCAATTTAACAAAAATCTCTCCTAAAAATAAGAAACTAAACACAATTCACACAAACTCAGCACCAAAAAGCCACAGACATGCAATACTAAAAATTAAGTACAAAAATGAAAATAAAAGAGCATGTCCTTAACTAATCCAACAAAATTATCCTCAAAAAGAAATTATACAATAACTCACATTAATTTTGCACAAACTAAAGAGAAAATACTCATTTTTTACACCAGAAAACCTCAAATTAATATTCACAATAAAGAAAATGATAGAAGTAAAATTATCTTCACATGAAAGAAGAAGACCCAAATAGAGGATTCTCCCTCAACGGCTGGAAAGAAAACTTCCCAACTTTATTAGTTAATTTGCTTTACCATATCGAACTTCTTCGAGTTGGAATTGAATAAGATTAATTTATTTTAATTTTCAGCCGAAGCAAAAATTGAGAATTCTGAAGCTCTGACAATTAAGCCAATAAGGAAAAATCGGTGGTGGCAGATGAAAGTGAGAGTGAACCTCTCCGGAGCCAGTGATACTGAGTTTCGGATGGGATTCTTCATTTGCGACGGCGTTAGGGGAATTGACTAGGAGCTCAACAGCTTGTGGCATCGAAAGTTCGAGAAGGGCCGTGAAGGAGCTATCGGTCTCTGTTCGCGATGGTGGTACGGATTCTAGGCTGGGAAATTTCTCGAGACCGAAGCCCATTTCACTCGGTTTAAACCGGCCATTTTCGGATCTAAATTGCTCTTGAGTGCCTTCAATATTTGACCCCATTTTCAAAATTTGAGTAGTTCCGAAAATGGATTCGGGCACCTCCAACAGGGGTATGTTTCGGGAAATCTGGTTCGAGCTTGGATTGAGCCGCTGTAGCCTCGGAGTTGTGAAGCTCCGGCATGGGGACAGTGGTCCAGAGGAATTAGGAGGTTCTAGTGGCGGTGGTGAGTTGGGAGGATCGTACGGGGGAGCAGATGATTTGGGGGTTTATACTATAGTTAGGGTTTGGGATCAGGTTTTTGGGCTTATGCAATTTGAGCCCATTTATTTGAAAAAAAAAAATTTTTGCAACACTTAACAAACGTTGCAAAAAGTGAACTCTTTTGCAACATTCAGCAAATGCTGCGAAATATCTTACTTTTTGCAACGTTTAATAAACGTTGCAAAAATAGACATTTCGCAACGTTTGTCAAACATTGCGAAAAGTGAGACGTTTCGCAACGTTTATCAAATGTTGCAAAAGAAAAAACTTTTGCAACGCTGCGAAAATCAACACTCAATAAACGTTGTAAAAAGTGGGTCTATCACAACATTTTTCTATAAAACGTTACCAAAACTCATTTATACTAACCAATGACAATATTCACTTACTAAAATGTTGCCAAAAGATTATTTTAGCAAATTTATCAACAAATGTTGCATTTTTAGTGTTGCAAATGACTATTTTTGTTGTAGTATAACAGTGATGCGCCATTGCAAGCTGGACCAGAACATCAAGTTGTCTCTCCATCCCACCGTCATATACCTGGTTCCTATTACATAATAGAAATTGTATTGATTGTACGATTCAATATGTACTGGGCCTAGGAGATTTCAATACAAAAATTAGATGGCCCATTCCAAAACAAATAGATTTTGAAAGAGGAAATTATGTTCACTTCCTTTGAAAAATAAGGAAAAACTGCAGCAACGGTCCTTAACATTTTCAGTTTTTGCAAACTTTATCCCAACCTTTATTTTGTACCAATAAAGGTCTTCAAACTTTTATAAATATACAGCTAGAGTCCAAATGGATGTAATTTGACTATTAGATGACCAAGAAAAATGCACTTGATCAATTTCAACTAAATTGAAAGGGGTAAAATGGTACTTTCCATTTTTCTCATATTAAATAAGTTTTAAAAAATTAAATTAAAAACCTCAAAATAAAAATAAATATATTAACCCACCCCCACGCACCCAACCTAACCCCCTAAATCAAAACTAACGAGGTCTCTTCTTCTCTGACAAGACCTTACCTGAAATTGTCACTATCGCTACCTTCGACCCACTCCTACACCCACATCGCCACCACAACTCACACTCACCACCACATGCTACCAGTGCCGAAACCCTCCATCGCCACCTTCCAACTTATGGTACATTAGAAAATAAAACGAAGAAAACTCACCCTACACTCAAAAATCAAACCAAGAAAAACCACTGATTTCATCTCCATCAAACCTAGAAATCAAATCCCACCCATCCAAATCAAAACCAGAATTGGATTTCTCCCAAATAAATTTGTGAATGGGAAAATCCAGCAACGCGAGAACGAAGATTTGAAATCCTAGAAGCTGCATCGATTGTTTTCTCCTTTTTTGTTGAAATACCAGTATCATATTATACGTTTGGATTGTGGGGGTCGATCGGTGATACTCCGAGACGGTTGGAGGAGGAATTGTCGACAGTTTTTGAGTTCACGAGTTGGGGGATTTTTGGTGGTTGTTTCAGTGACATCTGGTGGAGTTAGGGCTGGTGGTTGGGTGGGATGTGTAGAGGGGAACGAGGGCTTTCCAGTGATGTGTGAGTCTAACGGTTTGGACGACATTGGGGAAGAATATAATCGGTGGTGTGTCGGCTTATGTTCGTGGCTGATTTCCAGTCGTGGGGGGTAAAGAAGAAACCATTATTTATTTCTTTGATTTTTTTATTTACTGTGGTAATTTTAAAATTACCATTTTACCCCCTTCCAATTTAGTCTAAATTGGTCAAAGTTCAGTTTTCTTAGTTAACTAACGGTCAAATGAATATTTTCATTTGGACTTCAGATGCATATTTATGAAAGATTAGGGTTATTCGCTGGCGCAAAATGAAAATTATGATAAAGTCTTCAAAAATTAGAAAATGTTAGTGACCGTTGCTACAATTTTCCAAAAAAATAAAGAGTTATTAGTACAAAACGTCCTTACGTTTGAAGTTCATTATACAAAACGTTATCGCCTTTCTTTCTTTCTTTCTTTTTTATTTTTTTATTTTTTTGCATTTTTATCCATTTTTTCAATAAAAAAAAAAAGCTATTAAATAATGCATATACCCTCATATTTAAATATAACAAAAAGAAAAGAAAAGAAAAACAAAGAACTTATTGTAACCGTACTCCCAAATATTTTTAAAAAAAGTGCATACGAATCCTAAAAAAATAATTAAAAATAAAAATAAAAAGAATCCCTTTCACTACTCTCTTCCCACCACCACCTCTCCTACTATAGTCGCTTCCGCCTCTATCGTCGGAGTTCACCACAACAATTAATAAAATTCACAAAATTCTCATCTCTAGTATTATTACTCCTTCCACTGCTAGTCCCAATCATTTCATCTTTGGTATTGCACCAAAAAAATTTCATTTCCCATACCCTAAAATTTCAATTCCTAAACCTCAAATCCAAAATTAACATATTAGCCTCAGTCTCTTGTTCAAAATGTTCAACCTCAATTAAATCTACTACAACTACCAATTTTGAGCCAACATCTCACTGAAAAATTTGATTCCACAAACTATTTACTTTGGAAAAACCTGCTCCTCAAGGTTATCATTGCAAATGATCTTGAAGAATTGGTTAATGATGGCACACTTTGCTGTCCACCTAAGTTCCTGGTGTTAGACTAAAAATCGATCCAAAACAATTATGCGGAAACAATTGGATCGAAAAAACTGAAAATTTCACGAATCGAGTTTATACCTCTAGCCATTGGTGTTGTTCTAGGAGCTCTTCCTTATGTTCCAGGTCATGGTACTTCCAAGCTCTCAACACTCTAAATATATGGTGTATAATGTGTATTTTTGGTTTTGTTTGAGTTTAGGGGCCAAACCCCTTTATATAGAGCCAAACTCCCATCAAGTCATGACTATAGTTACCATCCAATTGATGGTGAAATGAATTCCATTAATGGTTAATTGAAATCAATAAATGTTGAAAATGAAACCATGATGTTGGTCCATTAATAGAGAAAGAAATAAATGTTTTACATTCTCCCACTAAGTCCACACATTCAACCTAATGTTTTAATCAATCCCATCGATTGTCTTAAAAAATAAACACACGAATCATGGCGATGAGTCCTCTAATAACGAGTATTATCTTCTATGTATTACAATGTATTTAGTTCCTCAAGAATTCTTTATGCGGTAACAATACTTAAATGAAAAAGCCCTATGCCCTATTCTTGGTCCTACAAAGATGTATTTTCTCAAATAAATTATGTGCGCATAAATATAAGAAAATATCATAATAATGGTGGCATGCATGTAGTCAAAGGATCAACGTTCATCAATTTGGTGCTTACGTGTTCAATGACTACTTTCTTTTCTTTAATATGTTCCATTATGGCTAAATACTTAATGTTGATATGTTTACTTCGACTACCACTTTTGTTATTCTTATATATAAAGACAGCAGTCGAATTGTTGTAGTAATCCTCAATGGCCTAGAAATGGAATCCATAACTCTCAACCCATATATAAAACTCTTAATCCATACACCATGCAAATAAACCTCAAAACAGGAAACGAACTTGGCTTTCATAGTGGAAGTAGCAGTCAAGGTTTGCTTGGCACTCGTCCATGATACAGCCCCCATCAGCCATCATAAAAATATACCATGATGTTGATTTTTCATGAATCAACACAGCCGACAAAGTCTTAATCTGAGTATCCAATGACTTCTAGATTATTCGTCCGTTTATTCATAAGCATATAATTTTTGGTTCCTTAAAGGTACCTCATTACTTTCTTTACTGTTCTCCAGTGGTCCATACCTGGATTACTTTGATATCGTCCTAACATTCCTATAACAAATGCAATGTTAGGTCTTGTGCAAACTTGAGCATACATCAGGCTTCCTATAGCGGAAGCATATGGATTTTTTTCATTTGTTCACTTTCTAAATCATTTTTCGGGCATTAGTTCAAATTGAACATACCACCCTTCATAATTGAAGCTACACTTGGAGAACAATCTTTCATCTGGAATCTCTCTAAGAAAAATTTGATATAGATTTCCTGAGACAAACCCAAAATACCTCTTAATTTGTCTATATGAATCTTAATGCCTATAACATGAGATGCCTCACCCACATCCTTCATATCGAAATATTTAGAGAGAAATTGTGTCACCTCGTGCAACAAACCTTTATCATTGGTTGCAAATAAAATGTCATTTACGTATAAAAAAAAATCTTACTCCCACTAATCTTCTACAATATGCATTGATCCATGAGATTTTCTACAAACCTAAATGAAGAAATTACTCCATGGAATTTAAAATACCATTGACTGGACGCTTATTTTAGACCATATATAGATTTATTAAGCTTACAGACTAAGTGCTCACCATCATTAGAGGAGAATCCTTTAGGTTGTTTTATATAAATCTCTTCCACTAAATCTTCGTTGAGAAATGCTATTTTCATGTCCATTTGTTGTAACTCAAGGTCAAATTGGGCTACTAATGCCAAAATAATACGTAGGGAATCTTTTTTAGATAATGGATAAAAGGTTTCCGTGTAATCGATTCTCTCCTTTTGAGTGAATCGCATAACAACAAGTCTCACCTTATATCTATTAATGTTGCCTAGCGAGTCTTTCTTAATCTTAAAACCCCATTTACAACCAATAACTTTGGCACAATTAGGTAACTCGACAAGATCCTAGACTTCATTACTCTCCATGAAATTCATCTATTCTTTCATGGCATTGTACCATAATTCTTATTCTTTGCAACTCATGGCCTGTGAAAATGACTCGAGATCATTTTCGACTCCAATACTATGGCCAGGTTCTTGTAGGTACACTTCATAATCACTGGGAATTGCTGACCTTTTTGTTCTAATAGATCTTCTTAATGTTGTACCAACATCTTCTCGAGAAGCTTGTGGTTCAACTGTTTGTTCAGGAGGTTCTGGTAATTCCTGAATTACCTGATCTACTTGAAAATTGTCAGTACCTTATGGAATTTTTAATGATTGGTTGTTCAACACATGTTTGTACTTGAGGAGTGCTGTGAATTATGATTAATTTGTCACCTGAGGGGGAAGGCTGAGATTCTAAATGATCACGCTTAGGAACTTTGTTCTTGGTTTGATCGTTCCCACTTATCAAGTCATTCTCAAGAAACTTAGAGGTTGTTCTCTTTGTATTTCGATTTTGTGTTTTGAGTTTTGAATTTATTTTGGGTTTTGTATTTTAAGAGTCCATTTTAAGATTATTGAAAATGTGTTCTTTTTAGCATTTTGAAAAATTGTTTTCAAAAATAAAAAAATGGAAAACCCGTTTACTTTCCCTTTCCCCTCTCTCTCTCTCTCTCCCTTGTATCTCTTTCTCAACGAAGACCACCGCTACCATCTTCATCTCCTCTACCGCTACAGTCGATGCCCAAATCACCACCTTCACCTACAATATTCCCGTTGGTTAAAGAAATCCCTAATTCAAACCCCATCGCCGCTACAACTATCGCCACCACCTCAAATCAGTTTTGACCAATGATAAAATGGCCTTGACCCATGGTTGGGCAAGATGCAGCAAATGGAGATGAGGCTAACCCATGTGGCCTGGGATCGTGAGATGGCCAGATGGTGTCGAAATTTGCAAAACTCAGATAGTGCTTTCGAACTTTAACGACTGTCGTTCTTCTCAGATGAAATTTGAACATTGCAAAGTTGTTTGAGGTGGATTGGAGACATGGTTGGAGTCACCTAGGGATGAGTTGGTTGTAGTAGTGTTGTTGTAGCTGTGGCAGCGATGATTTTCAGGCGGTAGTACAGTGGTGAGTTGCGGTGGTGGTCACGATAGTGCAGTGGTGGTTGGCGGTAATTGAAAATACCCAAAACGCATTTTGAAAATTTTAGCTTAATTATAACTGAAAACACCCAAAACTACAAATTGTCATTTTGGGTTTTCTTTGTAAAATTTTTTACTTGTTTTCAAAAATGCGTTTTCAAAAATAGGAAAGAAAATGCGTTTTCACTATTTTGGAAAATCGAAAATAGAAAATGGCTTGAAAATGATAAAGAGAACAGACCCTTAGTATTTCTTGATTCCACAATCCTAATACTGTGAGATGGACAATACAATTTGTATCCTTTAGACCTTTCAGTATGTCCAATGAAATACCCACTAATGGTCCTTGGGTCCAGTTTCTTTTCTTGTAGATTATAGATTCTCACTTTAGACGAGCATCCCAAAATGCGCATATATCACAAATTTGGTTTCCAACCTTTCAATAATTCAAATGGCATCTTTGGGACAGCCTTAGTTGGAACTCAATTTAATATATATATTTTCGTCTTAAGCACTTTAGTCCACAAGGATTTAGAAAGATTGGAACTACTAAGCATATTTTGCACCATGTCCAATAATGTTTTATTTTTTCTTTCTGCCACACCATTCTAATATGGTGAACCTACAAGTTGTATTGGGCAACTATCCCATGTTCTTAAAAAAACTTAGCGAAAGGACCAGGTGCTTGTCCATCCTCTATGTATCTACCATAATATTCTTCACTTCTATATGATCTTACGATCTTAATCTGCTTCTCATATTGTTTCTCTACTTTAGCCTTAAAGATCTGAAAGGCATCCAATGCTTCGCTCTTATTATGAAGTAGAGATATATATATCGTGAGTAATCATCAATAAATGTGATGAAATATTTATGACCACGTGAGTCCATGTATGGACTACATATATCAGTATGCATGATTTCTAATATGTCTAAAGTTCTATGGCACCGTTCTTGGACTTGTTAGTCTGCTTTCTCTTAATACAGTCCACACGTGTTAAAATCTGTGAAATCTAGAGTACTAAGTACCCTATCTTATACTAATCTTTTAATTCTTTCCATAGATATATGTCCTAATCTTCGGTGCCACAAAATAGAGGAGTCTTCGTTAATATTACACCGGTTATTACCAGTGTAAACATGCATTGAATTATAAGTGATATTGTTTTGTAAATTAATACGATAAAGATTATCAGACAAAATATCATTCCCAACACTATCAGAATTATATAATAAATTGAATGACGTGTTCGAAAAATTAAAGGAATATCCCAAGGGTAAAAGTTTGGAAATCGAGATCAAGTTTCGTGAAAAACTTGGAACACAAAAGGTCCTATCTAATTTCAAAACAAAGCCACTACTCAAAGTTAAAATACGTGTTCCTATAACCTCTACATGTGAGCCCATCTTTTTTCCGGATAAGATATTTTGCTCACTTTCCACTGGCTTCCTTAAGTTTTGCATACCCTACAAGGAGTTTGCAATATAGATTGTAGGTCCAGAGTCAATCCACTAGGTGTTAATAATTACATTAACCGTATTAGATTCAAAACAAACAAATGAGGTCAGATTACCTTTATCCTCAAACCATTTCTTGACGTGTCCTTTCTTTTTACAGAAGTAACACTTGGCATCTTTTTTAATATCAGCTTGGGGTGGTATTTTACCTTTCCCATTCTGATTAGCTTGAGCATTTCCCTTTCCATGATTTGTAGTCAACATTACACTTTCACTTTGTTCTATTATTAACCTCCATTCCTCTTAAATACCCATACTCATTAATTCTTTTATTAACCATTTATCATTATTTGTGTTGTATGAGATTTTGAAAAGTCCGTACTATTGTGGGAGAGTATTCAAGACGTAGTGCACAATGAAGGATTCACACATCTCAACCTTGAGTTTCTTAAGTTGAGCAGTAATGTCTCCCATCTACATGATGTGCTCGCACACACCTTTCACACTGGTAATCTTCAAGAATGAGACTTCATTATAAGATTAATTGCTATGCCTTATTTGAAGTGATGAATTGATTATCAATGGCTTTTATCAAGTCTTGGATCTTGTCATACTAATCGACAGAACCACGTATACCAGCAGAAATTCTAGTCTTTATAAACATCACGCTGAGGCGATTAGATCGCTCCCATTTTTCATAAAGCGCGATGTCTGCCGCAATGCTGTAGGTAATTTTAGATGGTTCGTCTTTCCTAATAGCATAATCAATAGCCATCCACCCTAAATGGAGAAGAATTATCTCATTTCATACTCTGTAGTTATCATCCTTTAATTCGGGAATATCACAACGAATATCAGAGAAATTAGTGAGTTGTGAAACTGCATATGTTAAAATTGAATATAATGCATGTTTTACCAATGCAAAATCATGTTAAAATTGAATACAATGACATAAAAATTGTCTGCGGGCTAAATTTTTAATTCAAGCATATTCAATTATTCCTTATGATAGAATTATCAAATTATGCACTTAATTCATATTTAAGTTAATTATTAAAACAATTTGATATTCTATTCTAAAGCAAACCTTATAATAAAAATTAGTTAGACGCACGTGCAATGCAAGTGTCATAGTATAATTGGCTACATGATAGCGTAAATATTAAAAAAAATTATTTGTCTTAAGTATCAGTTACATTAAACTTAAAACACTGGAAATGATGATAGGTGGCAAAAATAATATTAAGAGATTTGATTCAAATCTTATTTTCTAGACTTTGCGTTTGAAGGTCTCTCTGTTCTTTAAAAAAAAAGGTCATAGATGATTAAGTGTTGATACCCTGTTAAATGGATAATGAAGTTCAATCTACCCCTTCTTTTTCTACCTATTGAGGTAATGCATTATGTCTCCTTCATCTCGTACTCATAGAATCTCCAATTACATGTATTAGTTGCACCAGTATTTAATTTGTTTACCAAGACCATATACAAGATGTATGTAGTCAAGGCTAATTAATTAATGACAATACAGTGCAAAATTTAGGATAAATCAAGGATTTTTATCATTATTAAAATCACAATACAACGAAAACTTTCATCATAGAGGCAAAAAGAATGACAAACGATCACCTAACTTCATAAATTTCGTCGAATATCTTTTCATCATGTTCTAATGATATTGTACATTAAACCCATTTAAAAAAACCAAAATAATCCACTTCATAGAAGATGATTATCTACCAACACTACATGATGTAGGAAGATTCTTCTGAAAATCTTTGAATTCCTTCAATATCCATTTTGACGCCTTAAATTTACCATTTTTAACCATAGAAACTGAAGAAAAGTAAAATTGGGAGAAATTGGTGTGAGTATGAGGGTTGAGGGTGGGTTAGAAAAGAAAAATTAACGATTGTAATTTTACGTTTAATAATTTACCCATTTTGACGTCATAAATGTACCCTTTTTAACTGTAGAAACTAAAAAAAATGAAATGGAGATAAATTGGTGTGAGTATCGGGGTTGAAGGTGAGGTAGAAAAAACAAATTAACAATTATGATTTTACGATTAATAATTTAAGATAATTTTTATATTTAAACTTAATTGACAATATATTTATTATTAATCACATTTTAGGCTTTCTTAAAAAAAAAATTAAATCGATCAAAATGGATATTCATATCGTGAAATATCGAATAAACGAAAAATTGTAGGAAAATAAAGTTCGAAAAAAGGACATTGGAATGAGGTTGGGATTGAAAAGAGATATAAATCACCACGATTTTACGTTTCACAATTAATGTAAAATTATTTTTGATATTTAAAATCTATCGATCATATATTTATCATGGACACACTTCAACATTTTCAACAAATTTTAAGTCGCTTAAAATGAATATTCGTAACTTCAAATACTGAACTAAATGTAAAAAAAAAAAACCAAAAATGGGCTTAGACAGCTTAGCCGAGCCGAGCCATAAAATACAAAATAAAAAACGGCTTAGTCGAGCCATCTGCTTATAATAGACAAAGAAAAATTGTAGGGAAATAAAGTTCGAAAAAAGAATATTGGAATGTGGTTGTGATTGTGATTGAAAAGAGATATAAACAATCACGGCTTTGCGTTTCACAATTAATATAAAATTATTTTTTATATTTAAAGTCTATCGATCATATATTTATCATGGCCGCACTTCAACATTTTCAACAAATTCTAAATCGCTTAAAATGAATAATCGTAACTTAAAATACTAAATCAAACGTACGTAAAAAAAAATGACTTAGCCGAGCCGAGCCATCGGGTTCTGAACAGCAAAAACCAAACTCACTCTTTCATTATAGATAGATAAACAATCACGACTTTACATTTCACAATTAATATAAAATTATTTTTGATATTTAAAATTTATCGATCATATCTTTATCATGGCCGCACTTCAAGATTTTCAACAGATTTTAAATTGCTTAAAACGAATATTCGTAACTTAAAATATTGAATCAAACGTTAAAAAAAAAGGGCTTAGCCGAGCCAAGCCATCGGCTTATGAACAATAAAAACCAAACTAACTCTTTTGTTATAGGTAGATATCAAATTATGTACTTATTCATAATTTCTATGGGTAAATTATGAGGTAATTTGATATTTTATTCTAATTAATTATATAAATAAAATAAAAGTTCATGTGGGATAAAATTTATCATGTTAAGTACAATTAATTACAATTTAATGTCTTTACTCTTTACGTGATTTTAAACTTAACATATAATTATATTTAATTAAAGATGTTGTGGCTAATCCCCAATTAAATAAAACTATATAGATCATTAGACATTAACTATTTTATGCATAAACGATTAACTCGATATGAGAATAAGTCTAAGCACAATATTAACTAACATGTTAGGATTATTCACAAAATATTCTCATAAACATTATAAATTGCATAAAATAATTTAAAACATAATTTAATTCATCATTAAATTGCATATAATATTCTAAACATTAACATATGTAAAAATTTAAGCACTTATATAAATACTAGGTTTAAGCAACGTGCAATGCACGTTTGCTTAGTTTATATATAATTTTTTTGGTTCATTAAATAATTAATGATGTAATGTTTATGTAATTGATAAATAATTACACATTGTGATATATTAATTTTAATTTGAATAGTGTTAAATTCTAAATTAAAATGTATAAGTTTGTGTTTCGTACTATTATATTATATTAAATTTTGTATTTAATCATGAACTTTTTGTACATAAAAAAATAGTAGATAACATTATAATACAAAACTAAATAAATAAATATTTTTTCTTCATTGAGTTCAATGTACGTTACCAAATAAATTATTAGCATTTTTAAATTGATAATCTCCACATCCATTTTATTTTTTTAGTTTCATTTTTTCCTAGTGACTAAAATGTAGTAGTATAAAGCTTTTTGCATTTTCCATTCATTTATTAATAATGTTCTAAAAGGCGTAATGCGTTGCGAGACGTCGATGTTGATAATCAAGAATCACAAGTTTAGGAGTGTCAATACGAAGAATAAGCGTCATAATACGTTTCGTATTTTTAATATTACTTTAATTATTTTTAAGACATTAAATATATTTTTATTTTAAAAAATAGTTTTTTTCTATATTATAAAAAAAAATAGATTTTTTACTATATCATAAAATCATCTAATATTTAAAAATAATAATTACTAAACATTTAATATAATACTATAATTTTGCTAAATAATGTTAGAAGAATTTTAATTTTTTTTTATTAATTAAGGAACTAAACATGAGCATTAATCATAGGATTTATACGAAAAGTCTGCGGATTTGATAATTCCGATATCTGAAAATGGAGATGAAAGATTTTGATTCACAATCGAGAATGATTCCGACGTGAAGTTCGTGGGAATTCAACTGGGGTCGAACCTAATGTAACAAATACATAAAAATAATTCAAAGTAAATCTATCTTTACTAATAAGATTCATTATATAGTTTACTTTGTTAAATTAGAATATTTTAAACTTATAGAAAATAATATCTAACATTAATATATTAATAATCAAGTGCAATTTAAATTAAATTTGAAAAATTAAATAAATGAAAGAATGAAAGTGAATATTACAATTTAATTAGTTGTAATTCAAAATCAAATTAGTCAATTAGACATACATTTGAAAATGATTTTGATGAGTATTTTAACATTTTTTTCACTATCCCATATTGAAAATTTATAAAACTATTGGAGTTAAGAGCATATATAAAATGCACAATCCCACATTGGAAGTTTATGAAACTTTTGGAGAGAAATGTATCTATAAAATGAGCATGACATCCAATACTTCTACATGAGCTTTAGAATTGTAAAATTTGAAGCCCAATTATGGAGTTAAAAGATTTTTAAACTAAAAAATCTCGTTAGTTTTTCCGTTAAACCAACATATTCCGTTTAATATGCACTTTTTATATATAGAAAGATAAAATAAATGCCCAAGAATTAAAATATAAAATCGGATCAATAAATGAATTCTGTAAAATAGGCCCAATTTAAAATTGGAAATATAAAATTGGCCCAGTACAAACTAAGTGATGGCTCAAAAGTCATTTTATAATAGGGAAAAATGCATGGATCATGCTTTTTCTTTCCCAAAATCACAAATCATGTCCCAAGTTTTAAATTTGCAAAAATCAGGTTTTTCAAAAATTAATTAATTATATTTTACAATTATATTAAATTAAATATTTAACTATAATTAACCCACCCCACCCCACCCCACATCCACCACCTCCACCCCCCACTGTTCTGGCGGCCGTGACTGTTCCGGCGACGGCGACTACTCCGACGACCACTCCGATGATCGTTCCGCCGCTACTTAATTCCGGCGATTGGTCGATTTCGACCCGTATAGGTCACAGATTTTTAAAATTCGTCGATCACAAATTTAGTATGGGTCAGAGATTTTTAATTTAGTCACAAGTTAAAATTAGTATAGGTCACAGATTTTTAATTTAGTCACAAGTTAAAAAAAATTATAGATAACATAGGTCACAGATTTTTAATTAGTCTCAGATTAACAAATGAAAAATATTATTGGTCACAAATTAACAAATTTTAAGGTCACAGTTAAATAGTTGCCACAAAAAACAATAGTCACAGATCGATATAATTGGTCACATACACCCAAACACTCGTCACTCAATCCCAAAACACCATCAATACTTGGTCACAGATCGACCAAATAATTGGTCACAGAAACTCTTTGTCACATCCGCAGCACCCGTCCCTCAATCCCAATACACCAACAAATAAAAGGTCACAGGTCACAGAACGACCAAACAGTTGGCCACAGACAGTCCGTCCCAACCCCATCCGACCCTAATCCCTAAAACACCCACCAACAACCACCACCCAAACCACCACCACAGCAGATTAACATCACCACCAATAACAACCACCACCACCTAAACCACCGCACCCACGCACACACAGCAGAAACGCGCACACACTGCACTCACGCCGGCAACACCCACACACAGCACCCACGCCGGCAACACCCACACACAGGACCCACGCCGGAAACACCCACACACACAGCAGAACGTTGCTGCGACGCCGCACACAGCAAAATCAGCAGCTTCTTCGATGCTGCCCAAAATCAGCAGCTTCTTCGCTGCTGCTGGTTCACAACGGGGAAGGGGGACCGGGACCGGGAAGGCAGCTGCAACAACGGCATCGCTGCTGCGATTCGCAGCGGGGGAAGGGGAAGGGGACGGGGAGGGCAGCGGCAGCTCATAGATCAGAGGGGGGAAATTAGAGGTGGCAATTGAGCCGAGCGGCTCGTCGGCTCGCCCGCTCGGCTCGTACTGTTCACGCCCACGAGCCGCTCGGGCTCGTAAAAAAACGAGCCCGAGCACGAGCCGAGCTCGTCCAAACGGGAGACGAGCCGAGCAGGCTCGGCTCGTCACTGTAGACGAGCCGGCTCGTCCAAGACGAGCCCACGAGCCGGCTCGTGGGTTTTATTAAAAAAAAAAAAAAAAAAAAAAAAAAAAATTTTGACGAGCCACGAGCCGAGCGGCTCGTGGCTCGTTAATTGGACGAGCCACGAGCCGCTCGGCTCGTGGCTCGTCCACCAAAGGAAAAAAAAAAAAAAAAAAAAAATTTTTTTGACAAGCCACGAGCCGAGCGGCTCGTGGCTCGTCCACCAAAGGAATAAAAAAAAAAAAAAAAAAATTTAAAAAGTTAAATAAACTGAATAAAACCGTTCTGGTCACTGAATAGTTGTATTCAGTGACCGTTCTGGTCACTGAATTTATTGACCAGAACGGTCACTGAATTTATTCAGTGACCGTTTTGGTCCCTGAATTTTTTTTTTTTTTTTTTTTCCTCTATAAATACATACCTAAATCAAACTTTTTTTTCCACCAATATCAATCTATATTCTCTCATTCTCTACTCTATACAATTTACATTCTCAAATCTCCATTTATTTATCAACAATATCATTCATTCATTCTATAATCATCTTCTACATTTCTATATTCAATTTCTATTATTCTTAACAAATGGATTCACGATCATTTGTTGAAAACTTGTTCGGTATGGAGAACGAAACACAAACACCTGCCCAAAATCAATTTGGGAATGAATTCTCCGGTCTCAATGAATTACCAATTCCAGAAAATATTGAAGATTACGACGTTCATGAAGGTAGTCGTCCAATTGATTTGGATGACGTTGACGTTGATCCTAGTGTTCCAATTGATTTGGAACAAAATGAAGAGCCTACGTCAAATATTCTCGATGCAAGAGGGAAAAGAAAGGGGAAGAACAAGGCAAAATGTTGGGACCATTTTAAATTGGTTCAAACCGGTCGTTTGGTCGATGGAATCCCCGAAACCAAAGCAGTATGTAAATACTGCCAACAACGACTGGCATGGCAAAGAGGCATTGGAACTACCCACCTCAATCGTCACTACAAAGCATGTGTGACCAAACATGGGTTTCTTCCAGCTGGTCAAACTCAACTACAGTTTGGTTCTCCAGGCGCCAGTAGTACTACACCACTTTCTACATGGATGTATTCAGAGGAGGAAGCTCGAACGGGAATGGTGAAGTTTGTTGCCGCGTCTGAGTTGCCACTAGCAATAGCGGACAACCAACATTTCGTGAACTACGTCAAAACATATCTTCAGCCGAGGTACGTTGGGGTAAGTCGAAATACTCTCTGTGCTGATACAATTAAATATTTTCTTCATGCAAAACAACTATTGATAAATGATTTAGAGAAATATGGGGGTGTGATATCTTTAACTTCTGATATGTGGGAAGGTATTAATAAGAGATGTTATATTGCTGCAACTGCACACTATATAGACCCACTTTGGGTTATGCATAAAAAAATTATTGCTTTTAAAATTGTTGAGTACCCACACAACGCCCAAACTATATTTAATGCTATCATAAATATAGTTAAAGAGTATAAATGCGAGAGCAAAATTCGTTCTTTTACTTTCGACAATGCTTCCGTAAATAAAGTTGTTATCGATAAATTGCATAGAGTACTTCAACCCGATTTTGGTGGTTATTTATTTCATATTCGATGTGTATGTCATATTTTTAATTTAGTAGTACAAGACGGTTTAAAACATGTTAAGGATGAAATTGACCGAATTAGGAGTGCACTTATATATATCACGATTACACCTAGTCGAAAACAAGCATTTGAAGAAATTTGTTCAGAAAATGGAATGACAAATACAAAAACATTTATTATTGACGTAGGCCATAGATGGAATTCCACTTACTTATTATTAAAATCATGTGAAGGTTTCGAACATTTAATTACTGAATTTTATAACAATAGGCATGTTAGAGATGAAGACGAAACTATTTTGAATGAAACCGATTGGAATATAGTTCTTAAAATAAAACATTTTTTGTCCACATTTTATGATTCTACAAATATATTGTCTGGCGTTTATTATCCTACAAGTTGTATGGTTCTTGAACGTCTTTATGCAATTGCTAAGACTTTTCGTCGATTTCAAAATGACCCCGATTTTCATGCAGTTATATATTCCATGGAATTAAAATTCAGAAAATATTGGGAAGAATTACCTATGTTATTTCCTTTAGCATGCGTCATGGACCCCCGATTTAATTTATCGGGTACTAAATTTGTAATTGATAAAATTTCAAATTATTTAACTTTTAGTACACCTATTACTTATAGGAATTTGGAAGAAACATTACGTGAAATGTACGAATTATATGCTTCACGAATGGGTACAAATATTACTCGTGTACCTACATCTACTCCTCCCACTAATCCAACGGATGACGACGATGTAATTTTAGATTTATTCGAAAGCATGAACTCATATAGATTTAATTCATTTGCATATGCATGTGGTTCATCTGGTGGTAGTAGTAGTAGTTTGTCATCCACTGCATGTACTCAAACTTCGAGTAATAGTCCAAATGCGTTGCCATCTGAATTAATCGATTACTTTCGTCATACTTTGCCTACTAACAAAGAAGTTAAGAAAAATTCAGAAGAAGGTAATTAAATTTTGGCGAAATAATGAACGTCGATGGCCAGTAGTTTCTGCAATGGCAAAAGATCTACTAACACCTCCTGTTAGCACTGTAGCTTCGGAGTCTGCTTTTAGTGCAGGGAAGAGGGTTCTCTCTGAGGTCAGGAGTCGACTCAAAGAAGATATTTTGGAAGCGTTAATGTGCGTGAAAGATTGGGAAGATGCTAGTTATCGAATTCAAGATAAATATGCCGAAATTGCCTGTAACCAAGTAAGTGATATTTAATTTCACCATAATTATCACAAAATTTAATTTTCATACATTTATAATATTTTTTAAAAAATTGTACACGTAACAAGTTGTTCGTGTACAATTTTTAACTCCGCCTACTAAAAATTGAAGTAGCCGGTCCCAAGCCCGGATAAAGGAGGAGGGTCTATCTTTATTTTTTTATTTATAAAAAATAAAAATGTTTTGAAAAATGTATATTTAAAAAATGGTTTATAAAATATGTTTATACTTTACATATATATTATTTTTAAGTTTAAGTATAAAATGGTAAACAAAAAATATATTACATTATTACTCAAGTAACTTAGTAACTCAATAAAATAATTTTTGTTCTTATTTTTTTAAAAAATTATAAATTTTTTTGAAAATGTATATTTAGAAATTAATCACAAAATGTGTGTATATATATCTTTTACAATTAAACTAGTGTCGGTATGTTATGTGTATTATTATTATATATATATTTAAAAAAAAAAACGAGCCGAGCCGAGCGCTCGGCTCGTTTGGGCGAGCTCGGGCACGAGCCGAGCTCGCCCAAAAACCCACGAGCCGAGCCTAAGCTCTGCTCGTGGGTAACGAGCCGAGCTCGTCTTGGCATGGGCCGAGCCGGCTCGGCTCGGCCCATTGCCACCACTAGGGGAAATGGAAGAGATGGGAGGGAGGGGGAGGAGGCGGCGGTCGGAGGGGGAGGAGAGAAGTGAGAGAGTGTGGAGAGAAGTGAGAACAGGGGTTGTGTAGAATGATAGACAAATTAGGGTTTTAATAGATAAATTATTTAATTAAAATGATAAAAAACCTGATAAATGAAAAAAAAAACATGAAAACCTGATTTTTTAAAAGTTTAAACTTAATGTCTGGTTTTTGGTAATTTTCCCTTTATAATATTAATTGGCCCATATAAACATAACTACACCAATTCCATAATGGCCCAATAGTGATTATTTATTATTTAGGGAACAATACATTTCTAAAGTATTTAGTTTACACCATTTCAAAAATACAAAACAAGTTTCAACTTACAAAAATCAGGTTTTTTTTTAAATTTTATTAATGAAATAATATATTATTAAATCAATTTATTATTACATATTTAATTCTAATATAATATAATTACTTCACCCCACCTCCACCACCCCTATCGCTCTAGGAACTATTCCGGCTACCGTTTCGATCACAACTCTTCTCCGACGACTGTTCCGACAATCATTTCGACGACTGCTCCGATTCTGACGACTACTACAATTCCAACAAGTATTCTAATTCTGGCGAATATATTAAGTTCACAGATCTATGCAATTTGGTCACAATTCAAAATTTTCATATGTCACAATTTGAAAATCGGTCACAACTCACAAAATTTATAAGTCACAATACTTATTTTATGGTCACAATCATCACATTAATTGAATATAAATTATATTTAGGTCACAATTTATCAAATTATTGATCACAAATTAATTATTTTTAGATCACGCAACATGTATTGGTCACAATTTATCTAATTCATTGATCACATATTGTTTATTGATCACAAACCAACCACATCATTGGTCACAGACCACCTAATTGTGTGGCCACCACCAAATCATTTGTGACCACTTCGCCACTACCTCCACCAACGGCACCATCACCACTGTCGCCATCCCATAGCAACATCAACATCTCAAACAAATCACCCTCCCACCAAGAAGCCGCAACGCTTCCACCCTGGCACAGTTAGTCTCCATGAAATTCAGAAGTACCAGAAATCTACTGAGAAAGCAAACTGCTCGCAAATCCACCGACGGTAAGGCACCACGAAAGCAGCTAGCCACCAAGGCAGCTCATAAATCTGCCCCTACCACCAGTTGAGTCAAGAAGCCGTACCTCTTCTGCCCTGGCACAGTCGCTCTCCATGAAATTCGGAAGTACCAGAAATCTATTGAGCTCCTTATCCGTTAACTACCTTTCCAAAGGCTAGTTCATGAAATCACTCAAGATCTTAAGACAGATTTGAGGTTCCAGAGCTCAGTTGTAGCAGGGACAGATTTGAGGTCATCGACGTCAGCGACCGGAAGAAGAGAGAGATGCGATAGAAAGAGAGAGGAGAAGCAAAGGGGCGAGAGATGAGAGAGACGACCAGATGAGACAGTGACGGGAGAGAATGGGGAAAAAGGTTTGATTTGTAATTTAATTTAGGCTTTGGATGTGTAGGGGTATATATATAGATTATTATATAATAATAAAATTATTATTATTAAAATATTAATTTATAATATTTAAACATGAATTATTAATTATTAATTAAAACCTGATTTCTGTAGAATTAAACTTGAATTTTTATTTATGAAAATGGAAATTTAAAAACCTTTCTAGCTGTAATTTCCTCTATTATTTACCCAAACTTTGTAAGGAAATCAGTCATGATTCATGGCCCAATAATAATAATAATAATAATAATTATCTATTGAAAATGTGTTCGATAATTGATTTCACTTCAAATTCATCATTCTTATCCATTGAAAATAGGCCCGATAATTGATTTCACTCCAGCCATTGGTGTTGTTATGCCTCGCCTCTGAAGCTCAAAGTAAAGGTAAGCCACGTGAGCAGAAAGTCAAAGGAAGATTCACAAGGTCAAAGTATGATATGAAATCAAACAGGCCGAAGTCCTTTCATCAAGGGTTGAGGTCCATATTAAGCCACAACCTCAAGGACAAAGCACTATAACTTAGGCTAAGGCTCTCCGAGGCTCCCAAAAATCTTCCGAAGTTCATGGAACTGATGCTGTCTCTTGCAACAGATTTGAATATAGCTAGACATGGTCCGGTTCGGTTCTAAAGAGAACTGAATCAAATTTTTTGGGTATTTAACAAATGGAACTATCGGGTCCAAATATAATTATGGAACCGTTTGAGTTCGATTCCGTTCGATTCGATTTTGTTCTGTTCTGTTCCATACCATAATTAATTTTTTTGACATTTACGACGACATTACACAAATACAACTAATAACACGTTCATTCGTAGCTTCGATGGGCGGTTGAAGAGGGGAAGTCAGACTCGACAGTCGGCGGCTTTGATTTGGGCATGTAGATGTAGATTTTCAATTTATCAAATGATTTGGGGTTAGTGGACATATGCTTATAGAATGAAAGTATGAAATTGCAAAGGGAATGATAAATGATTAAAAATGTCTAGATCTTGGGTTAACATGAAATTAATAATTGGGCCAAAAAAATTGAATTTAGAGTTTAGGTTAGGCTGGGCTAGCTAGACATGGACTTGACTTAAGAGTTGAGGCATTAATCACTAAATTAGTTAATTCGCTAATTTGTTTAGAAAAATTAAAATAATTTAATTAATTCAATATAAAAAATTTAAAAAATTATTTAGATTCGATTCTTATTCGGTTATTCGTTTCTCAGAATCGAGAATCGAACAAAACTAAACCCTTTCGGTTCTCGATTCAAATACCCATTTGGGTATTTAAATTATGAAGAATCGCTCGATTCAGTTTGATTCAGTTCGGTTCGGTTCGGTTGGAGAGTTTTGTCCAACCCTAAATTTGAAGATTTTTAAGAAGTGATTGATGTAACACTTGGAATAAAGTTTGTCAATGTGTTGGCATATTGTATAGAATGATTGACCCCTTATCAATGTATTTATCGTATGAATAGACAGTGATTTGAAGGCCCCATTTAGGAGATGAGGTCATGTGGTTTTGATCTAACAATCACCACGTTAGTCAAGGCAGTATAAATAGGTTCTCTTTGTAAGTAATCAGGGGTTGGAATTTTGGCAATCATACACTCGAAATAAACAACCGAACTCTCAAGAAATTCATACAAACACTTGGTTGAATATTTACTCATCATCTTTACAAGTTCATTGAATACAAATTTCAATATGCAATATAGTGACTTCAATGTACATTTTTATTTATCATTCCACATATTCCCGTTTGTTATAACATAGATTATCTCAGTTTTCCACTCGACGATCGTTGTTAGCTTGATCGATTTTGTTTCACACTGTCGGAGTTTGAACATTTTTGTCTCTCGCTGTAAAGTGCCTCCTACGTTCATTCCTTCCTATCTATCGTCGTTATTCCTGTAGGAACGTGTCGGAATTGTACTTGACTTGGCAAGAGTGGCCCAACATATGTTGAATTCATTTTTTGGGGACAACCGGTGTTGTTCCATAAACTCTTCTTTTTGTTCCAGGTAATGGTATTTCCAAGATCTTAAGACTCTAAATTGATGGTGTATTTTCGGTTGTGTTTGAGTTTAGGTACCAAACCCTTTACGGTAAAATGAATTTCATTAATGCTGAATTGAAATCGGTAAATGTTGAAACCATGATGTTGGACCATTAATAGAGAAAGAAACGGATGTGTTACACCTGGACCTTCATCAGCGTTCAACAACAATTAAATCCACATTACGAACAGTAGCAGAGGCTAAAACGTCTGGTTATGAGTTGGATTTATTTCTCACTTACAGAGAGAAATGGGTCAGATTGTAGGATACAACAGGGCTGTTAGCAAAAGGAAAATTAGGCACTCCAATTCTTGAATGTGTTGCAAGTATTGGTCTACTCTTCTACCTTTTCTTGGTGGGTCTTGAACTTGATTTAAATTTCATTTGTCGGAACCACGTCGACGAAATCGCCATCGCTACGGCAGCGTTTAACGACATGACAGCTTGGATTTTACTAGCCCTTGCCATTGCTCTGGCAGTAACAAGTAGTAGCCCCCACAAAGTCTACTGATTTTCATATGGGTTTCGCTCTTTGGAGTTGCGTTTGTTACTTTCATGATGGTGGCTATCAAACCCGCAATGAACTGGGTGGCGAGACGATGTTCGTCGGAGCAAGACACAGTGGACGAGGCGTATATATATCTACCGGTGTAGATCTGGTACGTTTTTGAGCAATTGATTTGATTATGTTTTTTAATTGTTGAGCAAAATAGAAATTAAATTAGATTTTGTGATATTTTTGTTGCGGTGAGTTTCGAACGGCTATGGTGGGGAGAGGGTAAGGTAGTACGGATTCCTTTTATTTTTATTTCCAATTTTTTGATTATTTATTAAGATTCATTTGCGCGTTTGTAAAAAAATTGAGAGCATGATTACAATTAATTTTTTATTTTTCTTTTCTTTTCTTTTTGTTTATTTAAATTGAATGATATATTCATCATTTTACAGTTTTTATTAAAAAGTGAATGTAAATAAATGAAACTGATGATTTTCGCAATGAAATGTACAAATAAGAGTGAAAATAAATAAAAATAAATGAAAGGTGATTACATTTTGCACAATAAACTTTAAAAGTTTGTGCTAATAAATATTAGATTAATACCTTTAAAATTAATTAGAATTGCAAAAAAAAAAAAAAATGACTTTTATGTTTAAATAAATGTTGTTGTTTGTGTATTCTACTAGGAGAACAATTTCAATCATTTTTCACTTTTATATTTGTTATTGTGTTCTCATAACAGACGAAGATATAAATTTTATTCATATATGCAAAAAAGAAAACAAATGAAATAGTGTGAGATTTTTTTATTTTTTATTTTTTAAAAAAGAAAGACAGAGTCTGTCATTTTTACTTTTCAGCAAATTAACTCAAATGTAAAAATACAAATAAAGTGCTACATCATGCCACTTTTTAAATATAATAAATTAAGTTTTGAATTCATATTCATATTTAAATTTTTACGAGGCATGCATGTATCATTTTAATTGATTCTAAAGAATTCAATGGAGATAAACTGCTACCTATTTAGAAAAAAGTGACGGGAATGTCACTTTTAAATTTTAGTATATTAATTCATATGAAAAAATATAAATAAAGAATTATATCATGTTCATGTCATTTTTAATGTAAAATAAGATTTCAGTTTATATTCATATTTAAATTTCCACAATCACACGTGTATGCATGTATTTAATTGATACAAATAAATTTAAATGAGATACCGTGACCTTTCAAAAAAAAAAAAAAAGTGAAGAGTGTCACTTTTCTCATTTTCATTTTCACAAATATGTTGCATGTATTACTCGAATTGATCCAAAATTGATTTTTCATATATATTAACTCAATCCAATTCATATAAATCTGAATTTTATTATATACTAATTCAAAAATTGTTGTAAAAGGAAATTAAATTAGAGTTTAACGTGAATGACACTTGTATCCCTGCAACCCTAAATATTATTACCATATGTATCCCTATACTACCCTATAAATATAGGGCTTTGATTCTCATTATAATACGCAGAAGTCTATTGACTTTTCTTATTCTCTTCTATTTTTTTCTCTTTTTATAACACGTTATTAGCACGAAAGCTTTTTAAAGTTTAGAGAAGAACTTGTACAATTTGTTTATTGAAGAATTGATATAGAATTTGGGCATGAAGAATTGATATGGAACTGACACAAATATTTTTTTTTTCAAATTTCTTCAATAAACTTATATCAATTCTAGTATCACTGTAATGAATTTTTTTTCTACCAATTTTTGTGTTGTCTCCCTATCATCATGAAGAATTGATACGGAACTGACACATATATTGTTTTTCAACTTTCTTCAATAAACTTATATCAATTCTAGTACCACTGTAATGAATTTTTTTTTCTACCAATTTTTGTGGTCTCCCTATCATTACGCATATGAAAAAAAATATTATATAAATAATTTGTTTTAATTAATGTTTGTTTGTACATATAATAATTCATACTTTAATTCATGTACTTTTTGTTCTAATTTTTTTTAATGATTATACGTTTATGATGATTATTGAATATTCTTCGTGTATTTAACTTGATTAAATACTTTTACATGTTCTTTTATAAATTTTAAATTGATAATCTATTATATTGTTGCTCTTGAAGTAGCACCGCTTTATAATTAATATTCCAAAAGAATATTAATCGTAAATTTATCTATTATAAATAATTTGTTGTTGCTCTTGAAGTAGTACAACATTATAATTAATATTCTTGAAAAATATTACTTGCTCTTAAAGAATATAAATTATATTTTTCAATATTTCAGGAGAATATTGACATATTACTCTTGAAGAAGCATAACACTATAAATATTTAAATTGTATTAAAATATTACTTGCTCTCAAAGAGCATAAATATATAAGATCTAATATATTATATTTGTGCTCCTAATGAGTAAATAAATTGTTGTTGCTCTTGAAATAGCACAACATTATAATTAATATTTTAGAATAATATTAATCGCAGATTTGTCTATTACAAATATTGTTGCTTCTGAAATAGCACACAATTATTAATATTCTAATTAAATTTTATTTGCTCTCGAAGAGCATAATTAAATAAAATAAATTGTGTTTTAACTCGTGAAAAATAAAATTTTATATAATTTATTATTTCGAATAAAAAATATGTTATTGCTCCTGAAGAGCATGACACTCCGATTCCAATATTTTAGAAGAATATTGATATATTGTCCTTGAAGAAGCAAATATATTGCTCCTAAAGAGCTATTGTTTCGAAATAATAGTTTATTGTTGTCCCTGAAATTGCACAATATCATAATTAATATTCCAAAAGAATATTACTTGCTCTTGAAGAACATGAATTATAATTTTCAATATTTCAGAAGAATATTAATATGTTGCTTTTGAATGAGTAATAATAAATACAACGTACTCTCGGAGTGACACATATTTCGAAGAATGTGTCATTTTAAATTCATATTTATCCCTGAAAGATAGCATGTAATTAATGTCATGAGAAAATTGATTAGTTTGATTACTTGAATAATAAATGATTATATAATGTTTAATCATATTCTTCGAGATTAAATAATTGAATTATATCTTATATTGAACCAGAAGTTCAATTTGACTTTATTGTTTGGCATGACCAACTGGACCATCACAAGATCAATAATGATGCGAAATTAAATATTCAAATGGATATTCAACGAAAAATCAGAAGATTCTCCAATCCAATGATTTCCTATATATTATTTGTTCTATTTATCGACAATTAATCATTATACATCAATAATTAAAATAGTGATTGAATTCTATATATTTCTAAAAATTAATTAGGGTGATATATGTGGTCCCGTCACCCTCCACGTTGATCATCTAGATATTATTTGTATTTAATAGATTTGATACAAATATAAGATGATTGCATAGTGTTCACAACCTGAAATTTGCAAAAGTGATACTAAAATTATGAGCATAATTTTCAAATTATACAATTAAGACAATGTGTCTTTTTAATACTAGTGATCATAAATCTCAACTTTTTCATAAGTGGTTAGTTGAAATGTCGATAAATGGTTTAAAATTATTGTTTGTTAAACGTCTCCAATTAATTTAATTGAGAACAAAATACTTCCCATTTCAGTTTAGGGAAAATCATTACACATCATGTCAATATCATAGTTCTCCTTGTTATAACTCGACTTATGGTCAGAGCCTAATTCTTCCATCAAATTATTTTAATAGTGTTGTATATGTAAAATTAATCCACCACAATGCACTGAGATGAAAAGTTAAAAAAAGAATGTTGAGAATAAATGGGTAGCATGAACCCTTATCCCAAATCGATGATATTTGTAAAAATGATTGTCAATTTGATTTGACTATTCTCTCAGCATTAAGGGGAAGAATTAAGAAGCTGAAAATAATATACAAATGCATTAATATCTAAATCCTCGCAAAAGACAATTCGAACCAGAAGTTCGAAAGCTAATTTATTTAGATGCATGTACTGACCAAAGATATTAGTAATCTCATACATCAACTTTAAATGCTCCAACTCAAATTGACTCTTGGAAGGACAATTCATTAATATTATATTTGATAAATCTATGGCACGCTTGAAGCGTGATAATATTTGATTCTATTACAAAGTCCTCCAAACGAAAAATGGAGTAATTGGTAAAGATTGTCTTATTAAGGAAGTATATACTTTTAGTGAGTATTTAGACATAACATATTATAAAAATTCAGAAGAAGTTCAGATATTTGAAATAATGAAAATTGAGATATCTCAATAATTTATGTCATCATGAAAAAAGAAATAGAATCGAAAAAGATAAGAAAAAGTTGTCGACAACACTTTTGCACATGATGTACTGCATCATATTATGAATAGCAAGGAATCGAAATAAATTCGTTAAAATATATCGATCGAAAAAATAATTGGTCAAATAAAACGACATGATCAGACTAAAATTTACTAGAGAAACATGAAGTTTCTAGACTCGATCCTGGTAAAATTGAACTTGCTAGAGAAATTTGAGATTTATGGATTTATAGTCTGAACACCTAAAGGTGAATGTTTACGCGAAATGAATATGTCGTAATATGAAATGTACGACTTTTCATAATGAATTCTGCGAAAATTTGTGTAAATAAATAAATTATTACGTGGTGGATGTAATCACAAGTGTCCGAAAATAATGAGATTTCAATAAATTATATGTTATCTTATAAATTATGGGAGCGAAATAATGTTATAGACAATATTTTCGCCTTTAATGTGACTCTTGATATTATGCAAGATGAGGATCTTGAACCACTATCTGTTAAAGACTGTCAAAATAAAAATGATTGGCCAAAGTGGAACGAAGCCATACAGGTGGAATTGAATTCCTTAGAGAAACGAAAAGTGTTTGGACATGTAGTTCGAACACCTGAAAATGTAATCTCTGTTAGATACAAATGAGTTTTTGTACAAAAGAGAAATGAAAATAATGAAATTACAATATACAAGGCCCGACTCGTAGTTCAAGATTTCTCACAAAGATCATGAATTGATTATGAGGAAACATATTCTCCCGTAATAGACATCATAACTTTTAGATTCATAATTAGTTTGACTGTGTTACAAAAACTCGATATGCATCTTATGGATGTAGTGACTGTCTATTTGTATGATTCACTTGATAGTGACATATATATGAAAGTCCCGAAAGGACTTAAAGTGCGAGAAATAAATGATACATGCCCGAGAACTATGTTCTCAATTAAACTGTAAAGATCATTATATGGATTGAAACAATCCGGACGCATGTGGTATAATCGCTTTAGCGAATATTTGTTGAAGGAAGACTATAAAAATAATGTCTGCCCATGTATTTTTATAAAGAAAATGAATATTGGATTTGCAATTATGGCGGTTTATGTTGATGACTTAAATTTAATTGGAACTTCTGAAGAGCTCAACAAAACTGCAGATTATTTGAAAAATGAATTTGAGATGAAAGATTTGAAAAAAACCAAATTCTGTCTCGAGTTTCAAATTGAACATTTCTCAGAAAAATTATTTGTTTATTAATTTACATATACAGGAAAAGTCTTAAAAACGATTTTATATGGATAATGCACATCAATTGGCATCACCTATAGTTGTTCGATCACTTGATGTAAAAAATGATCATTTTCGTCCGCCTGAAGATGGAGAAAAGATTTTTGGTCCTGAAGTATCATATCTTAGTGAAATTGGATCATTAACTTATCTTACAAATTGTATTCGACCCGACATAGCTTTTTTTGTAAATTTTCTTGCAAGATATAGCTCCACATTAATACAAAGACATTGGAATGGTGTTAAACATGTTTTCCGTTACTTAAATGGTACTATTGATTTGAGATTATTTTATTCTCAAAAGTCGGGATCAGTTTTAGTGGGATATGCAGATGCAGTTTATCTCTCTGACCAACATAAAGTTAAATCACAAACAGGATATGTGTCTACACGTGGAGGAACGGCTATATCATGGAGATCTGTGAAGCAATCATTAACAGCAACATTCTCAAATCATTCTGAAATTATTACAATCCATGAAGCAGATCGAGAATGTGTATGGTTGAGAAACATGACCCATCATATCCAATCATCATGCGGATTAGTTTCAACAAAAGATAGTCCAACAATTTTGTGTGAAGATAATACTGCTTGTATTACACAACTCAAAGGAGGCTATATCAAAGGTGATCGGATGAAGCATATTTCTCCAAAATTCTTTCATACACACGAGTTTCAGTAAAATGGCGACATCAATATTCAACAAATTCGTTCAAATGACAATGTGACCTATTTATTTATAAAAGCATTGCCAACATCTACATTCAAGAAATTGGTTCACGAGATTGGAATGCGTCGACTCAAAGATTTTCAGTGATCAACATTAGGGGGAGTAGCTGTACTCTTTTTCATTCGCTTAGGTTTTATCCCACTGGATTTTCCTACCAAGGTTTTAATCATTCAACATTTATATTTAATAATCCGAAATAACTGTACTCTTTTTCCTTTGTTTGTTCTTTTTGTCTCATTGAGCTTTTATCAAACAAGGTTTTAACGAGATAAATATTTTGTAATGTGTCATTTAAGGGGGAGTGTTGTAAAAGAAAAGTAAATTATGATTTAATGTGAATCACACTTGTACCCCTGCAGCCCTAGATATTATTACCATATGTATCCCTATTACTGCCCTATAAATATAAGGTTTTTGTTCTCATTAAAATACACAGAAGTCTATTGACTTTTCTTATTCTCTTATCTTTTTCTCTCTTTTTATAACAAAAATTATTAATCTAAAAATGATTTTTTTAGGACAAAAAATCTTCAAAACATCAAAATCAAACAAAATATGAATTAATTGAATAAAAAAAATCAGAAATAATACAAACACAAAGATTTTGATTGATTATTTGTAGATTTGGAGCAGAAAACTTTGAAGAGAATGTACCTGAAGTAGCTCTTAATCTTTATTTCCCTTTATGACTTCGATTTTGCTTGATTTGAGAGTGAAAGATTTTGGTATTTTTGGAGCCTTTGCTGTTTCACCATATTTCTTACGGTTTAATGGGGGTGAGTTGCATTATTTATGTTTTGACACATGTTTATGATGATTTTTTAAAAGCACCCTAAATTAAAGGTATATTCGTAGGTACCCCAATTTAATATGAATGAAGAGAAAATGAATCAAAAGCATGATTTTAAAATTTAATTATCATTAATCATGTCATTAAGATTTTTTATTTTTATTTTTCAAATATCGGGTGTTAATTACATCTCCTATTTTGTGTAGTTAAAAATCAGATTTCAAGTAAATTTTGATAAAACTTGATGGAATGTGTGGTTGAAAATTGTAATTAAATTTAATTGTTGACTTTAATTTAGATTTTTATCAAAATTTTATGCTATATTTTTAAAATATAAAATATATATTTTAATGTTTATATCAATAAAATTATCATGAATTAATACTGGAGAGAGAAGCAAATCCATTTATATAGTCCCACCCATTATTTCAAATTATAATCTCAAACCATGTTTTTATTTAAGTTTCATTAATTTATGTACGTCTATGTGACATTACAGTTTTTAATTTTGATTTTTAGGTGGATGAATCATTTACTTTTTAGTATTAAGAATTGTTGTTCATTTCGATTTATTGCCATTCTCGATTTTGTCTTGCTGGTGAAATTTTATTAACTGTTATTGATTAATAGTTGTTCATGGATGGTAGTCAAAAACATAAATCACATTAAGTCACAACTTCAATGTATTTATTTGTCACGATCAATAAATGTTGATGTCACTTAACATATAATTATAGGTCACATTCACGTAAATTTTTATGTAGAACAAGTCATAGTCACAAGTACTTCCCCATCAAAATCTAATAACATAAATAGTTGCAATCTTCAATTGAACAAATAGCACGACACATTGAGTGTCACAGCTTGTGACTGGCAATCTTAGTAATACAATCTCTTAGGTCACATTCAATTGACACAATAAGCCATAATCTAACAATTGTAATAGGTCACATCCACGTACACACAAAATAATAGATGATTGAGATTTCGTATGTTCCACTATCAAAATATATGAACAACATGGATAGGCACAATCTTTGGATGAAGTAACAATTCCAACATCCACCAAATATCGTTTACATTATTCGGATTCACACACAAATGAATTTCGGTAATTGAAATCAAATTTGGACAGAAATTATTCCAATTATTTGAGACTCGAAACATAAATTCTTTAATTCGTTGATGGGAGCAGAAATCATAACTTTAAAAATTTCGGAAACGTGATAGAAAAAATAAGTTGGTCGATACCGAAAAGCTCTTGATTATGCCTATAAGTGATCAAGAAAATGTGTATAGATGACCGAATTTTTTTTATCATTGAACTCTCGAAACTGTGACTTCAAACATAATTATTGGTAGAAGATTGTTCAAGATTTCCATTAAGAAAATTGATGAACAAGCTATGACTATTGTTGACCTATGTTTTGTATTAGTGACGTGGTTAAAAGATCTTGACTTCTCTCATGTCCATGTAGGCCTCTTTATGCACATTAGGATAAATCGTTAGATGCACGTGGCTTTCTCCGGTGTTGGGGAGGAGGCCACGAGCACTCTGACAATCAATTTAGTCTATGTATGAGTGAATATTTGGGCGTGGGACATGCTAAAGATGTGAGCTACTAGATAAAAGGGGTTCAGATTCCTGAGTGTATGTAAAAAGAGTGAAAGGGCAAAATTATAGCTTGAGAGCATAACCTTGCATTACCTTCAAATGTTACTAAGTGTGAGTTTTTATAGTAGAAAGAGATAAGTAATAATCGGTGGATGAAGAGATACATGGTCTCATCCCAGCGAATCAGTCAAACTAGGCTAATGTGCAATTAATGTTACGATAGTGTGCAATTTTAGGTTTGACGTATAGGGACTAGACTTGATATATTGACTTAGTAGAGTGGTTGCTGCAATGAGTTGTCACATTAATAATTCATATAAGATCTTGTAAGGAAGATCACGTGCAGTGCCTCCAACCACCTCACCTCATCCAGATTCGACCTTCCATATGTGTTCACTCCCAACACATAGGTTCAGCTTCTCCATTGGGTGTGATAGAAATTGTCACACGGGTAGACTGACATAAAGTGTGGGCCTAGGTTCTCTTTATATGTGCCTACCACATGATCATTCTTGGAGCCTCGTTGGAAGAGGCGTAACAACTATAAAAAGGTGAAATTGATTTTGGAGTAAGACAGTGATGAAATTATGGTCGAATTGAGGGAAAGATTACGAAATCTATTTGTTTGAAAGTGAGAAAAGTGTTGGTGATGAATATTTGCCGAGATATGTTTGTTTGAACATGAGAGAAATTATAATTGATTTGAATTTATTTTGGTAAGTGATAAGGTAAAAGAGTATATCCTTAATTATCCATTATAATCCTTAATTTAAATCACATTATTTTCTTAAAACAATCAACATATAATTTTTTAGAAAAATATTGTTTATCACCTGATTTTTGGGAGAATTCTACAGGTTTGATATATTTGTAATTGT
Organism: Fraxinus excelsior; assembly: GCA_019097785.1. Taxonomy (NCBI): domain Eukaryota; kingdom Viridiplantae; phylum Streptophyta; class Magnoliopsida; order Lamiales; family Oleaceae; genus Fraxinus; species Fraxinus excelsior. Next base: position 35,019,594 of record CM032624.1, on the reverse strand, counting down.
AATCATAATGTAAGAATTCTATAGTTATGACCCCCCCCTCCCCCCCCCCCCCTCCCCCGACAAGAAGTGAAATTATGTAAGTTAACATAATTTTTAGGATAATTCTAGTGGTACATTGGGCCATACATCAAGGTGTCCATAATGGACACCTTGATGCCCCCTATTGGAAGGAGTGCCGGTCCCACAAGCACTCCCACCAATAGGGGGCCGCAAGGTGTCTATTATGGACACCTTGATGTATGCCCCAATGTACAAGAAGCACAACCCTAATTTTTAATACCTTTCTTGATAGAGTGGATAAAGAAAGATATTATTAAAGAAAGTGGAAATTATACTGCCAAAGACTTTTAAAGATTACAATTCAAAAAACAGGTTTAAGGTTTGGTTATCAAAAAATCAGGTGATAACTCCACGTTTAATATTAACAGGTAATATTATAAATTAATTTATATACATCCAAACATTAATCATCTCTACACTCTCCCTCTTACTTCCTTATCCATTCTCTCTAGTTATCATCGGCACCACCATAATATCAGCCCCATCCTCTCCATTATCTCTTCTTCTTTCTCTTCACTCATTGCTCGTTTCACTTACAATGGTTCTCACATGGAAGACCACTCGGTGCTCACGTGCAGGACAAAGGTATAGCGGTGAGTCATACTCGTGCAACAATCTTCATCATTGCGTGATCTGCAAGCTATGTTGGCGCAATCTTCACCGTTCCGTTGCCGCACACAGATTGCGCTCTGAGCGTCACCGCTTGCAGTGTCGATGATCTCCACCGTTGCTTTGGCACGATCTTTTTTTTGCTTGTTATCTATTTATGTGTTTCTCTATTTTCATTTGTGATATGTTTTGTTTGGTATGGTGGTGATGGTGGTGGTGGTGGTGATAGTGACAATGGTGGTGGTGGTGGTGGTGAGGTGATGGTGGTTCTGGTAGTGATAGTGCTGATGGTAGTAGTGCAAGTGGTGGTGCTAGGATTGGATTGGATTGTGGTTGTATAAACGTGACCAATTATTTAGGTGATGTGACCAATAAAATGGTTAATTTATGACCAATAAGTAATATGTAACCAAATAGATAATTTGTGACCGAGGAATAATATGCGACCCATTAATTTGATAAATTGTAAATGATAAAGAAATTGTGACTTATAAAATTTGTGATTTGTAATCGAAAAATAATACGTGACTAATTTGCACAGGTCATAGGTTTTCCTTGTTACAAATTATAATTCAGGTATCAAAGTTTAATGTGCACTTGTTACAGGTCATATGTCATTGTGCATAGGTCACAGATCCTATAAAATTGATGACGAATCACTGATGTATGTTCACGTCACATGTTAGAGTTCACATATCACCATTTATAAGTTACAAGTCATATTGTATAGGTTACAGATAACGTCACATGTCTTTGTGTATTGATCACATGTCATAGATTGAAGTTCACGTCACAATTTATATGATCACATGTAACACTTCACAAGTCATTTTGCATAAGTAACAGATCAATGTCTATAAGACACATATCTAAGAGAATTGGTTACAGGCCATTGAATCAATATCACATATAACAGTTTACATGTAGTTTAAATCACACGGCAAACAAATTACAAATTTACACTAAATCTGATTTTAAATCAAACACTCGAATCAAATTTACACTCCATCGATGGACCAATTCTCTACGATGTTTAAATCATACAGCCAAAATTCTCATTCCTTCAATCATTCTGAAGCCAGTCGATTGTCCAAATTGAAGTTCAATTAGACAATCCGTTAAATTTCATTAATGTTTTGCTAAATTAAAAATCTAAACAAGTCACTACCCTTGAGATGATGTACTCATGGATCTCGAATCAAACAACTTTATTTAGATCTGGACTATCACCATGGTGTGAAAGGGGATGGCGGCATACAAATGCCTATGACTATGGTTGGGGGAGTCTATAGAGCGAGATTGGATAGAGATTAGAGAGCGATTGGAGTGTATCGAGATATTAGAATGGATATTTATTAAATATATAATATATATATCATTTATCATTTGATTTTTGAACTTTTGAACATTTTCTCTTAAAATTGAATTAGGGTATAATTAAAGCTCAACTTATGTATTCTTTCCTTAAAAGAGAAAAAAAAAAGGCTGAAATTGAAATATTCAAGATAAAATATTAAGCCTGTGTTTAATAGTCTTTTCGTCTAGCATTTTCCAGTTTTTCCAATAGTATTGTATTGTTTAAAATTTCAATTGTACAACTTGCACGTTAGTGTGATAAGACTGAAAAATGAGACAAATGAATTAATAAAATTTAGTCAAAACTTATTATTATTGTTAATCACACATTTTATTTGACCTATAAATTTTTAACCACATATACATCAACTTTTATCAAATCTACTAAAAACTTAATTTTTATCTAAACCAAACAAGGATTAAATATGCTCTTGAAATGTAAACTTGAAATTTGCTCGATAAACCACATAGTCATTAATGCTTGATTAACTAGTTTGTCTCCTTCATTGATTGAGTAATATTATTATGAAAACCTTATAGAACCATTAAAAATAAGTGATTATTCCGAATGTACATGTGAACTTTGACAAATTATGCATAATGTATAACTTTAACTGCATTATTAAATCAATTTCTATATTCTTAATTTAAGATTGTATTTTCTTTTATACATCCTCCTAACCACCTTTGTTTACAGAATATGTCAGGACCTTGCTTAGGTATACTTGAGGCGATTTCAACATGTTTTTTATATTCTTTTATATTGTTACTTAGATCTTAACACCTTCTAATCATGGATGAACAAGTAAATTGCATCTAATTTTTCAATCGCTAATCTAATTACACGTGTTGATGCTAAAAAGTGACGTGACACCTTTTTGACGAACTTCAAGGATTTTCGCGCTCAATTGTCGTATAAAACGAAAGAAAATGGCAAATCTAGCTAGTTGATTGTTGAAAATATGTTTTGTCTTAATTCAAGTATATTTTCAAAGAGACTAGTAACGAATTATGTACATATTTTTTTTTTGAAGGAAATGACGCAATTATATAGATATTCAAAGGTTCAACACGCTCTAGTTACTTCAATCAATTGTGACTTGCCATGGAACTTTGGCCGTTCATTTGCTTTTCCTTGACTTCCGCTGGTTGATTGGGACTTCGAACTTAGGTTATCTAATCAAGGATGCTAATCGGTTGGCTTGACCGACATTGAATGTCAATGATAATTACTTCGGTTCAGCTTCTTTAGTAATCAAGTTTTCATTATTCCATTCAAACAGAGAACTTGAAATGTTATTTAATCGTGTTTATTATACATTAAAATGAGGTGTTTTGTGAGGTTAGCTTTGAGAGCTCGGAAGTGATGATGTCTTGAGAGTTCGGCTTCAAAGAACTAAGAGGTTGTTCTCTCCGTGTTTTAGTTTTGTGTTTTTAGTTTTGAATTCATTTTGAATTTTGTGTTTTGAGTGTTCATTTTGAGATTATTGAAAACATGTCCCTTTTGCCATTTTTAAAAATTGTTTTGAAAAATAAAAATCCCAAAATTCTCTCTCTCTCTGTAATCTGTCGGAACCCCATCTTCCGACCACCGTCTTCATCGTGGACCACCACCGGTCAATTGCCCACCTCCATGTGACTCAGAAACAACCTCAATTTAGTCCAAACAACAATTAATCGAAATGAGGGTTGCAATCTCTTTGTGCGCAGTCCAAAGATGTATGTGATTTCGACGACGTCCGTTCAACCCATGGTCGCGGTCCACATGGGTCACCTTCCTTTTCCTATGGCGCACATAACCCAACCATGGGTCAAGTCCAATTTCAACCAAAGCTCCCTGATTTTATGGGTGAACTTAGTGAAAAACCAAGATTGACTAACCAAGAGTGGGTAAATTAGTTTTTAAAACTTTTTTCTAAAATAAATTCAAGTCTTAAACAATATACTAGCAATTATAACAATTCAACAAAATATGCACAAGAATAAAGATAATTAAACACGAGCAATCGAAAAATTAATCTAAATTCAAGCAAGTAAAGACTAAATAGATTAATTCAAATAGTAAGCACAAATATAAAAACGATAAGTGAAATGGATAAAGAGTGCTAACGATGTAATATGGAGGTTCGATCCAATTCAATGATCTATGTCCCCAATTACCAATCTATCTAGCACGAGTAATGCATTTTTCACTATGTTGATTAACTTATGGTGCAATCCAACCCTTTACAACACTTTTGGTAACTTACAAGCAATGAACATCGATTTTTATACAATGTTAAGTTTTACAGGACCTCAACACGACCCACACTATTGAGCTTTACAGGACCTCAATATGACCCACATAGTGACTTACAACAAGGAGCACCAATCCTTATACAATGTTGATCTTTAAGGGACTTCAACACAACCTACAATTCAAAGAAATTTTACAAATGAAATCTTCTATTCTTAATGAATGATAAATTCAAAGTTGAGCATAAGAAGAAAAGTAGGCTAACAATTTAATAGATAACAATGAATGAAGCTCAAGTTTTATGTTAGAAAAACTTTAATGAATATGATGATTTTACAAGTCTTAGTTCAATCAATCAAAATTTTGATATGAAGAAGAAGAAGAAAAATTTATGCAATGTAAGTGCAAAAATCTTCTTCAAAAGTATATCTCTCTTTCAATGAATAATATGTGATAAATTAAGTACTAATAGAGAAATTAGAAAGTTTGATGAATATGATATTTACAAGTTTGATTTAATCAAAGTTTTACTATGAAGAAGTAGAATAAGTTTATGAAACGTAAGTGCTAAAAACTTTTTCAAAAATATATTTCTCTTTTAAGATAAATATAAGTTAAACACAAAGAGAAATGAAAAACTCTGATGAGAGAAATGATTTTCAAAGATAAGATCAATCAAATGTTTTTCCAAAGAAAATAAATTGATAAATATAAATAAAGAGTAAAGATCAAATATTTTATGTCCAAAGAATCTCTCTATAGTGATCATAAAAGTGTATGTTTTGAATGCAAGAAGAGGTGATATTTATAGCAATGCAACGGGCAAAAATTTGTTCTACCGGACGTCCGCTACGTACCGAACGATCAACTAGCCGTTGCGTCAGAACGATAAAAAAAAATGACCGTTACTGCCATACTGGACATCCGGTATGGCGTACTAAACGTTCGCTAAATACCGGACTTCCGCCTGGTCAACCGAACGTTAAGTTGAACGTTGACCGTTGACTTTGACAGTTGACTTTTTTTAAATAGATGTGATCTAAATTCAAGTATCACTTTGAAAAATCAATCTTACTTTTGATCAAAAATATTTTATGCATGTGATATAAAAATAACTTTGTGCATCAAATTATTATTGAGCTATTGTCATTCATTACTAAAGATCAAAGTGTTATACCTTTATATATGATCTCGAAAGCCTAGTATTTGATATTGTTTCGAAGTTTCTTTCATTGTTTAGCTTTAATGCTTGAATTCAATCTTGACCTTCTTCATGAGTCTGATTTAATAGTCTTGATTTTGATCTTTTAAGCTCTTGTCTCAATGATTTGACTTGGAATGTTTAACTTTCAATTTGCTATTCATTTCGAGTCCGATTTATGATGTGTTGATTTTGTCAATACTTGATAGATTTTAACATTGAACTATCATCAATCAAAATCAATTGTTAGAAACAATTTTAATCTTGTTTGTTATAATCAAAACATTGAGGATGAAATCAATCATAGATCAACAATTTCCCCATTTTTTATTATGACAAACAAGATTTGCAATGTACATATTAAACAAATTGATAAGGAATAAAGTTGCATACATATATTCCCTATTTCTACATTCCCCTATCACGCATAATCATCTAATTCATCTTCCCCCTTTTCGCATAAGCAAAAAGAAATACGAGAAGGAAGTCAATCATAGCATAAAAATGTAGTGATATCATATTGATAAAGGAATATATATTATAAATTTATCATGCAATTCATATTCCTCATATATTTTACAAATCAATAATCATATATTCAAAGTATATTATATCAAAGCGTGTATAATCATCTATCTTCATTTCTCCCTTTTGACGTAAGCAAAAAAAAGAGTATAGCATTTGAGATCAAAAGATGATTATAGGAAACAATAAAAGATTCCCCTTTTTTAAATACTTTTCAAAATATATCTTACTCAATTTCTCCTCTTAACATAAGCAAAATGATAGCACATATGAGATGCATATTATTGTATATAAGATAAAAACTTTAAATCAACCATAAGAGAATGATATATTCCCCCTCAATTAAGTACAAGATGCTAAATGTATACAAATTTAAGAAAAGAATAAGCATCATTTTATAGTAAAATATTAATCAAAATATAAGTGATGCAAATGACAAAAGCAAAATTATTTAAATAAAATTTATATAAATTCCAACCAATTATGCATGTAGAATCATACGAAAGCATTTAGTATGAATTCAATTTAGTCACATACTTCAAATTCATCGATAATTCCCAAACCTCTTAAGAGTATATGAAAATCTATCAAGTATTAGATGTTTAATGAGAATATCAGTCAACTGATTTTCCTTATTCACAAATTTTAATACAATATCCCACTTTTGAATGTCTTTAGAATATCGTAGATGTAATATTTTAATGCCACTAAGATATCAAAAAATTCATTTTATGGCACTAAGGTGTGATTCTTGAGAATCGGGTTGAGATCGAGCACATAATCATACACTAATATCGAGTTTACTTGCAATTAAGTAAAGAAAAGATCTAATCATACCTCGATATTTTGTTATTTTTATGGAAGTGCCTTGATTATCTTTGTCCATTTTGATTGATGGGCTCATTGAGTGTTCATTGATTTCAACTCTTCCATTTGAAACTTATTGAGCATGTTCATGATGTACTTTGTTTGACTCCATTCCTTAGGTAGAGAATAATCACTTTGTTCATTAGAAGATTCTTCTTTATCTTCTTGCACATTTGTTTCTTCACTTTTTTTTTGGTACCTACAAAAAATAATTCAATGTTTGTTCTTTGGTACTCGTACAAGCTTGGGTCCTTGATAGTTAGTTCTAGTGGATTCTCGAACCCACTTGTATTTGCTTTCAAAGTGTAACTTCTTTTTGATTGAACTATTAAAAGACACATGTCCATTTTCATTGCAAAAATTACATATGACATTTGAAATAGAGGAAGTGGAAGCTTTAACAAAGAAATTTTTAAAAGACTTATGTTTCAAAAATGGTTTATATCCAATTCCTCTGTTATCAAAGACACATTTTTGCTCTCTAAGCATTAAATCAATTTTTTTTTTCCTTTGAGTAAATTTGTGAACAATTTGAGTCAAATCTTCTACTTTTTCCTTTAAAGAACAATTTTCTTTGTATAATAAATCATAATCAATATTTTTCTCTTTGGTTTCAAAAATTTTCTCCATTTCACTATTTAATAATTTATGTTTCTTTTTATGAATAGAGTGAATAAGGGCAAACTTTTCAAATTCTTCTAACATTTCATCATAAGAGGAAAATAAATCATCATATGAGAGTTTTTCAACGGAATTTACCTAATCATCGATTGCCATGAAACACATGTTGGCCATTTCTTCTTGACTTTCGTTTTCATCTAAATCATCATTTATTTCATCCCATGTCGCTTGAATGACTTTCTTTTTGATGAATCTATTTTTCTTTTTGCCATTTTCTTATTTCTTTTGAAATCAATGATTTTTGCGAAAACTTTTCCACTTCCTGACAAGAAGAACTAGATCATCAAGTTCTTCATTATTCATATTTTCGTTTGAAGTGCCTTCATTAACTACGGATTTAAAAGCAACTTGGCGTCTTTCCTCCTCTTTGCTTTTCAACGTTTTCTCTTTTGTCTCGGTGCGATTTAACTCATATGTCATCAATATTCCATAGAGCTTTTCCAATGGATGCATGTTGATATCTTTGGTATTTTCTATCAACATTCTCAATGGACTCCATTCTTCCAAAAGTGACCTAAGCATTTTACTCACAAACTCACTATTAGTAAATTTACGATCAAAGCCTTTGAAACTATTAACAATATCGGCGAAGCGAGTAATCATGTCAATACTTTGTTTATTTTCTTTCATAAAAAAAATTTCAAAATCTTTAATTATGAGATTTATCTTAGTTTCTTTCAGTTTGCTAGTTCTAACATGAGTAATTTCTAAAGCATGCCAAATATTATAAGCCGAATCACATGTTTAATTACGCCCAAAGAATAATGCTGTAATTGTAGTGCAGTTTTGGGGTGTCATATCCACAGGGAGATGGAAAAATATTTAAAGGATAAAAAAGTGATGAATTGTTCTCTTAAATGTGTAGTAAAATTCAATGTTGAAATGTGAAATTAAAATCAATAATTTGAAGCAGTGAAACATCGGAATTCCCTCAGTTGAGTCGGATCATTCACATCAATTATTCAGTTTTATAACTCAATTAAAAACTTTCATCCCGACACTCTAATCAGAAGATATATCGTGAAAATCAATTTAATTTACAAATGAAATACTAGAATCTAGACTTATGACCTATTCCCTCAATTTTATTGAAACAAGATCAAAGATCGACCATATACATCAAGCATATGGCAGTAATTAATCCGCTAATAAAGTGAAATTGAGATTAAAATTCAACAACTAGTTCAATTTAACAATAGAAGAAGCATGACTGGATCTATGAAAGATTTAATAATTGCTAAACCAATCTCAACAGTAAATAATTGAAATTAAAACTCAACAAATAGTTTGATTGAACAATGGAAAAAGCATAACTGAATCCATGAAAAATCTTGTAAATGTTAAATTGAATTCAATGTAAATTCAAGAGAATGAAAATCTAAATTATAGCATTGTTTGACAATGAAAAGTTCAAAATAAATGAATAAATGATATGAAATCACCAGTTCCAACCAAGTTCCTACGTAGTTTCACCAAAATATTTAGTTTCTCATATGTTTCTTGAGCAAAAACTAGAGTAAAATCATGCATGGAGGCGTTTTGGGGTGTTCTGGGTTGTATTTAGGGTTGAAAAGTCGTGCAAGATATGTTACCAAAAGAGTTTGAGTTGTAGAAGGAAAGTAGAGATCCGGGCTTTGAAGTGTACCATGCGGTCGCAAGGTACAACTCCTTGCGATCTCAAGGAACAATTGAAATGAGGTTTGGAGTTCCCTGAATGTCTCTATGCGACCGCACAACAAAAACACCATGGTTTTGATGAAATTCAATCGGAGAGATTTTAGTATTTTGGTCATAACCTTCTTTTCCGATGTCCGATTACGATTATTCAAGTTGCGTTGGAAAGATAACTCAAATGGATACACCTTTTCTTCAGATGTAAACTTCCAATTCGATCATCTAACATATCAAAAACTGGTCTCAAAATGAGGCTAGAAACCGATGCAAAACTTTTCAACTTGAAAGTTGATATGTGATAATGTTTTGGCTATGTTTCATCCCTTTGGCTTCTTCCTTCATCCAATTGACCTCTAAAACTCTCGAATCTTCATCACAAGGTTGGAAACAAGTTTATAGTATTTGAACTTTGGTCCCTGAACCTTTACTTTCCTCTACTTCGGTCCTCTTTCACTTGTTTTCTCCTTATTTTTACCATATTCGTCCATTCGCAACCTAAACCAAAATATAAGTGTACTTAGAACATTTAGGTGCCAATAAATAATGAAAACTCAATTATTAGTGAATGAAAAACATGATAATTGCACTATTATCACACCCTCCCAACTTGCTTGTTGTTAGTCCCTAGCAATTTAATGCAAAATAAAATGATCAAAGATTAGTCAATATTACAAGTTAAATTATCAAGTTCTAATTTAACCACAGTTCATGATTTATTCAAACTCAATACCACACGAAATTAACAATGTCACAATTATCAAGACGTCAAAGACTTATGCCAAATGTGTGAGTGTGTGTTGAGCCATAGCCATATTACCGCTAACCCTAACACATGTAACATCAAGTATATCTCAAACTGGAGGTTTAACTTCATAACTCATGGGTTTCAAAGTGTTTAGGTGAGATTTTTCTCTATGGAGCTGAGAAAGATGAACGGTCAAATTTGGAGGCTTAAACAATAGTGCACAAGCAACAAACAAATATTGATTATGTGATAGGCTTAAATGAGAATGCTTAATGCCATATGTTAGTATATTGTGGCTCTTAAATACTCACCAAGTACCTCACAAGAAAAACTTCAGCAAAAAACTCATCTAGCTACATGTGTTAAACCACCATCTTACCACAAGGCTTGTGTACACGAAAAATTTAGCAAGTGTCATGACATCTAGATTTTCATAAACAAAATTAATTTCTAGTAGCATGTGTTGCCATTCAAAAGCATAAATATGTAGCAAATAAGAAACTCAAACCATAAAAATTTCTGAAAATTCACATGCAATTCACAACAAAATCCAACAGATCCTCCCCCCAACAAAAGTTTTGCATTGTCCTCAATGCATAAACATGAAAGCTAAATGAAGAGATATCACAAAATGATGTGGTGAATCAACATAAACTTGAATGATAGGAAGTATGAAAGTACTCAATGGACTTGTAATGCAAAATAAATGACAGAATTTAACTAGAATATAAATGCAAAAATAAACATAAAAAGAAAGGAACGAACTCCCCTTGGGCTTGTCTCCCAAGCAACACTTTTGTTTATTGTTGTTGACATGACCCAATGTTTCCTCTTTTAGCCCGCATCTAGTAAGCATGGTTTCAATTTTCTTTGCAGTGCACTAAGCTCCTTGAACATAATCACCGGTGATGTTCCTCTGCCTCCATCAAATACATGGGTGAGGTGACTAAATGGAAGCTTAAAATCAGGAATGGAGACTTGCAACACAAAAGGTAAAGTCCTCTCGTTAAAAACTGGTTATGTAAAATAAGAACTATTACTCGACTCTTGATCCTCCCTCTTGAGATGTTTATTGATGGCAACGTCCAATCCATCCAGTTCTAGAATTTCCTATGCTGGTCCAAGAAATATATTATCATCTACCTCCTGAGTGAGTGCATCTATCATGTAGGTTTGATGACATTGGTCATCTTCCACCGGCTGCTTTGTGATGTGGAAAATATTGACTTCTAGAGTCATATTCCCAAATGATAGTTTCATAATACCATTCCTACAATTAATTAGAGCATTAGCAGTAGCAAGAAAATGTCTACCAAGAATAACAGGAATATTAGAACAATATTCACATCATCTTTTACATCCAAAACCAAGAAATCAACGGGGTAGTAAAATTTATCAATTTGTACTAATACATCCTCAACTACTCCCCTAGGGTCTAATAATGGACCTATCAGCTAATTGCAGAGTTACATATGTATGTTTCATCTCTCCCAAATCTAACGACAAGTAAATATTATAAGGCATGAGATTGACACTAGCCCCTAAATCAATAAGACCTTGTGAAAACTCATGATTTCCAATGACACAAGACATAATAGGACAACCAGGGTCCTTATACTTTGGCGGGATCCTTTGCTCAATTATAGTGCTCACTTGCTCAGTCAAGAAAATGGTTTTCTTGACATTGTGTTTCCTCTTAATAGTGCACAAGTCCTTGAGGACTTTAGCATAAGTAGGAACCTGTGAAATTACATTCAAGAGAGGCAAATTGATTTTTACTTGTTTTAAATGTTCTAAGATCTCACTATGTTGGCCAGCATATTTTGAGGTAGACTTAAGAGCTTGTGGGAAAGGTACTCTGACTGGATCTTTCACTACCTCCTCATTAGAGTTACTCTCTTCAAGCTCGCTAGACTCTTTTTCAGTTTCCCTAGGTTCAGAGATTGGTTTTATGAATTTCCCTGATCTAGTGGTAATGACATTTACTTCTCTAAGATTGTTTTCATTGAACTCGAGGTTTGTGCCATGTGTTGTCCTTTAGGATTTGGTTGAGCTTGAGCTGAAAATTTCCTACGTCCCAGTACTGCTAAAGTACTAGTTAGTTTGGAGATATAATTTTTGATTTCCTTATTTTCCTCAACAATTTGGGTAATCATAGTCTCCAATTTTTGGTTTGTTTTTTCCTATGCCTCTATGAATGCATGTAGGGTATCTTCTAAGAAATTCCTAGATGGCGTGGGTGGGTATGAAGGTGTATTAAAAACTTTGGGTGGCTGGATAGGTTGCTGGTTTTCAGATTTCCAGCTGAAGTTAGGTTGATTCCGCCACCCCTGATTATAGGTATCAAAAAATGGAGTATAAGGCTTGTTATACGTGCCTAAAGCATTGCAGTGTTCCTCATAAACCCCCTTCATCTCAGCTAGAGCAAAGCACTGATGTGCTGGATAATCAATTCCACCACACACACAACATGGTCTAGAAGATTCAATACGGGCAACGGTAGGAGTAGGCTTTGAGTTCTTAGTGCGTAAGGTTTCAAGTTCTTTAGTTAGGGCTTCTACTTTAGCTCTAAGACTATCTTCTTCTCTAAGATGATAAACGCCCGTACTAGAAATATTTCCTACGGGCCATGACCTATTAGTGTTATCAATGACACTTGGGCTAGTCTAGGTGTGAGCTTTCTCAGCTAGGTCATCTAAGTACTCTATAACCTCGTCAAGATCTTTTTGTAAGAATTCATCGTTACACATCATCTCAATAAATTGATGCTCCCTAGATGTTGGTCCTCATAAAAATAACTCACTATTCGCCGCTCTCATAACCATGATAGGGGCAAAGAGCTTGTAACTCTTTGTATCGCTCTCATGCTTGGTATAAGGTTTCACTGTCTTTTTGATTGAATGAAGAAACATTTTTCTTCAAAGCACTGGTCTTATGATGGGGAAAATACTTGCTGAAGAAAGTTTGAGTCATTTCACCCCATGTTCCAATCGAACATGGTCTCAGCGAATACATCCAGGTTTTTGCTCCATCTTTAAGCGAAAAGGGGAAAATTTTAAGCTTGAATGCATCTGCTGTACCATGTTGATTGTGGAAGGTTGCAACCACCTCCTCAAATTCCCTAATATGCACGTATGGATTTTCATTCTTAAGACCGTGAAAAGTGGGAAGAAGTTGAATCAATCCTGGTTGAAGGTCCATATGTGGTATATTAGGTGGGAACATCATGCATGAGGGCGTTGAAGTGCATGTAGGGTGAAGTTAATCATTCAAAGTCCTATAAGGTGCATCGCTGTGCTCACTATAAGACATTGTGTTATGTGGTGTAGTGGATATAGCAATAGATGCAATATCAAAAATAGGGTAAAAGAGATTTTCAAACACGGGAAAATGTCATTCGGTAGAACTTCCTTGCTCGCCTCGATCCCTATTCATAAACACAAACAAAGAATGAAAATATGTGAAAAATAAGAAATAATAATGAATAAAATAAACTTACTAAAAAAAAGAAATGAAAAAGAAAAAGAACAAAGTCACCATTTTGCTAGAAAATCGTTCAGCTTATTGTACCGTCTCCTCGGCAACGGTGCCAAAATTTAATTACATTCAAAGAATAACGCGGTAGTTATAGTGCAGTTTTGAGGTGTCGTATCCACAGGGAGATAGAAAAATATTTAAAAGATAAAAAAGTGATGAGTTGTTCTCTTAAATGTGCAGTAAGATTCAATGTTGAAAGATGAAATTAAAATCAATAATTTGAAGCATTGAAGTGTCAGAATTCCCTCAGTTGGATCGGATCATTCACATCAATTATTCATTTTTATAACTTAATTAAAAGCTTTCATCCCGACACTCTAATCGGAAGATATATCGTGAAAATCAATTTAATTTACAAATGTAATACTAGAATCTAGACTTATGGCCTATTCGCTCAATTTTATTGAAACAAGATAAAAAATCGACCATATACATCAAGCATATGGCAATAATTAATCCGCCAAAAAAGTAAAATTGAGATTAAAATTCGACAACTAGATCAATCTAACAATAGAAGAAACATGTTTGGATCTATGAAGGATTTAATAATTGCTAAACCAATCTCAACAGTAAATAATTGAAATTAAAATTCAACAAATAGTTTGATTTAACAATGGAAAAAACATGATTGAATCCATGAAAAATCTTGTAAATGTTAAATTGAATTCAAAGTAAATTCAAGAGAATGAAAATCTAAGTTATAGCATTGTTTGACAATGAAAATATCAAAATAAATGAATAAATGACATGAAATCACCAATTTCAACCGAGTTCCTTCGTAGCTTCACCAAGATCTTTAGTTCCTCATGTGTTTCTTGAGCAAAAACCAGAGTACAATCATGTACGGAGGCGTTCTGAGGTGTCCTGAGTTGTATTTAAGATTGAAAAGTCGTGCAAGATATGTTACCAAAGGAGTTTGAGTCGTAGAAAGAAAGTGGAGATTCAGACTTCGAAGTGTACCATACGATTGCAAGGTACAACTTTCTGCGATTGTAAGGAACAATTGAAATGAGGTCTGGAGTTCCCTAAACGTCTCTGTGCGACCGCACAGCAAAAACACCATGCGATCGCATGGTTTTGATGAAATTCAGTCGGACAACTTTCACTATTTTGGTCATAACTTTCTCTTTCGATGTCTGATTGAGATTATTCAAGTTGCATTAGAAAGCTAACTCAAAGGGATACAACTTTTCTTCAGATGTCAACTTCCAATTCGATCATCTAATATGTCAAAAACTGATCTCAAGATGAGATTGGAAACCGATGCAAAACTTTCAGTTTGAAAGTTGATATGTGATAATGTTTTGGCTATGTTTCATCCCTTTGGCTCCTTCCTTCATCCAATTGACCACTAACACTCTCGAATCTTCATCACAAGGTTGGAAACAAGTTTATAGCATTTTCACTTTAGTCCCTAAACTTTCACTTTCCTCCATTTTGGTCCCATTTTACTTGTTTTCTCTTTATTTTCACCGTATTCGTCCATTCGAAACCTAAACCAAAATATAAGTGTAATTAGAACATTTAGGTGCCAATAAATCATGAAAACGCTATTATTAGTGGATGAAAAACGTGATAATTGCACTATTATCATACTAATACGATTAAATTCATTTCTATCTAAAGCACAATAAATCATATTTTCTACTCTAGCATTTAAAGACAATTTTCTTTTATCATCTTCATCATATTCCTCTCTATGTTTAGCAATCATTTGATCCAATTTATCAATTTCGTTAATAACATTTTTAGGCACATATGAACCAAATTTAATAACTTCCCAAATATTATAATCCATTGATTGAATAAATATTTTCATTCTAACATTCCAATAGTTAAAGTAAGTACCAAAAGACTAAATAGATTAATTCAAATAATAAACACAAATATAAAAACGATAAGTAAAAGGGATAGAGAGTGCTAACGATGTAATATGGAGGTTCGATCCAATGCAATGATCTACGTCCCTCGTTACTAAGCTTTACGGTACGAGTAAGGCCTTTTTCACCATGTTGATTGACCTATGGTGCAATCCAACCATTTATAACGCTTCCGGTAACTTACAAGCAAGGAGCACCGATCTTTATACAATGTTGAGCTCAACATGACCTCAACATGACCCACACTATTAAGCTTTACAGGACCTCAATATGACCAATACAGTGACTTACACCAATGAGCATCGATCCTTATACAATGTTGATCTTTAAGGGACCTCAACACGACCCACAATTTAAATAAATTTTACAAATGAAATCTTCTATTCTTAATGAATGATAAATTTAAAGTCAAGTGTAAGAAGAAAAGTAGGCTAACAATTTAATAGATAACAATTAATGAAGTTCAAGTGTTATATTAGAAAAACTTTGATGAATATGATGATTTTACAAGTTTTAGTTCAATCAATCAAAGTTTTGATATGAAGAAGAAGGATTTATGCAATGTAAGTGCAAAAACCTTCTTCAAAAGTATATCTCTCTTTCAATGAATAATATGTGATAAATTAAGTACTAATAGAGAAATTAAAAACTTTAATGAATATGATGTTTACAAGTTTGATTTAATCAAAGTTTCACTATGAAGAAGTAGAGTAAGTTTATGCAACGTAAGTCCTAAGAACTTCTTCAAAAATATATTTCTCTTTTAAGATAGATATAAGTTAAACACAAAGAGAAATGAAAAACTTTGATGAGAGAAATGATTTTCGAAGATAAGATCAATCAAAAAAATTTCCAAAGAAAATAAATTGATAAAGATAAATAAAGAGTAAAGATCAAATATTTTATCTCAAAAGAACCTCTCTATAATGATTTTAGAAGTATATGTTTTGAATGCAAGAATATGTGGTATTATAGCAATGTAATGGGCAAAAATCTATCCTACCGGACGTTTGCTACGTACCGGATGATCAACTAGTCATTGTGTTAGAACGGTCAAAAAACTGACCGTTACTGCCATACCCGACGTCCGGTATGACATACTGGATGTCCGCCTGGTCAATCGAACACCTGGTTGATCGTTGACTTTTTTTTAAAGAGATGTAATCTAAGTTCAAGTATCACTTTGAAAAATCAATCTTATTTTTGATCAAAAGTATTTTATAAAAGTGATATGAAAATAACTTTGTGCATCAAATTATTTTTGAGTTATTGTCTTTCATTACTAAATATCAAAATGTTATACATTTACATATGATCTCGAAAGCCTAGTCTTTAATCTTGTTTCAAAGTTTCTTTCATTGTTTGACTTTAATGCTTGACTTCGATCTTGATCTTCTTCATGAGTTCGATTAATGGTCTTGATTTTGATCTTTTAAGCTCTCGTCTCGAATGATTTGACTTGAATACTTAACTTTCAATTTGCTATTCATTTCGAAACCGATTTATGATGTATTGATTTTGGCAATACTCGATAGATTTTAACATTGAACTATCATCACTCAAAATAAATTGTTAGAAATAATATTAATCTTATTTATTATAATCAAAACATTGAGAATGAAATCAACCATAGGTGAACACTTAGGGTTGAAAACTGAAAATTTGTGGTGGTGGTGGCTCTAGTTGGTGTTGATGATGGTGGTGGCGATTTTTGTGGTGGCGGCTGTAATTGGTGATTTGGCGGTTGTGTGGTGGTGGTGTATTGTGTGATGGCGGTTTTTGTGGCGGTGGTTCGGTGACGGTGGTGTTGGTTGGGTTAATGTTGTGGCCGGGGTGGTGGTTGAGGTGATGTTGGGGAGGCAACGATGGTTGTTGGTGTTTTGTAGGCGGCAATGGTGGTGGTTGGGAGTGATAGTAACCGAAAACAACGAAAATGTGTTTTAAAAATTTTGGCCAGTTTATAACTGAAAACACTTGGGTTTTATTTGTAAGTTTTAAACTTATTTTTAAAAACACATTTTCGAAAATAGGAAAAAGAACACGTTTTTAGTGTTTTGAAAAAATCGAAAATAGAAAACAGTTTGAAAACGACAAAGAGAACATGCCCTAAGCCTCTCGTGGCTAAGCTTATTGGATCATGAGCTTCGTGGGTGAGTTTTTGACTTATTTCCTAGTAAAATCATATTCGAGTTACCATTGACCTTGACATTTTGCTATGACATGTCAAACTATTAAATAATAGTTGTAGCTAGAATTAAATAATTTAGGGCATGTTCTCTTTGCTGTTTTTATGCCATTTTCAATTTTTAGTTTTCGAAAATACTAAAAATACGTTTACTTACCTATTTTCAGAAACGAATTTCCAAAAACGAGTTTAAAATTTACGAAGAAAACGAAAAATGTCAAAAAAAAATCGATTTGACCGTACTTTTCGGTTAAAACCAAGCCAAAACTTCATTTTTTATTTTTAAAAACAATTTTTCAAAATAACAAAAAGGTTTTCAACAATCTCAAAATGAACACTCAAACACAAAACTGAAATACAAAGAGAACAACTACTTAGTTTTCTTAACTTTCTCAATCCACGTAATTTGGATAATAAAGACTCAAGTCATGATGTTAAAATCTGAACTTTAAACTTTGATTGACGGTTAACCTAAAATACACTAGAAATAAAATGCATGCAGAACCAGCATAAGTGAGAGTTTAGCTGTCACTCGGGAAGTATAACGACAACCAATTTTATTGAAATACTCGAGATAGGTGCACCACGTCACTCCTATTCTTTCTCTTACTGAGCTACACAGGAGTTTCAATCTCTCATTTGTTGTCATCCTCTAGCTCGAGTTGAGATCTTTTGGATCGACAACAGTGGCGAATCCAGCACCCGACGAACCCCAATGACCATGCGTGCTAGATCCAACGGTAACTTTTTTTTTTTTTTTTTTTTGAGAATAGATTTAGATTATATAACTGGTAATTCATTTTATTTTCAAATATTTCTTATATGTTAGTTGGTTAGAACATGAATATTCATGTTGGAGGTCTCGATTTCGAATTCCCTCTCAACCAATTTATTGTGGAATTTTTTAGTTGTACAATAGAATTATATACATTCGATTTGAACAAAATACTTATTATATTTAACTTTTAGACCTTGTTTGATTTTTTTTTTTAAATATTTTCTCTATTCTTTTCAACCACACATTTTTCGATAAAATAATATTACATTCAAATTCAAAACTTTTCTTTATTTTTAACCACACATTCTCCATCAAATCATTATTCCAAAATGTATTTTATTTTTGCAAAAAATGGACATCAAACGGAACTTTTAATATTTTATTGATGCCCACGATTGACGATCAATGATCGCCCAAGCTGACTCAAAATACTGGATCCGCTAGTGACCGGCAATATTAAGAGCCAGCTTGACATGGCATTGGAAAAGTCAAATGGAAATCTGGAGATCCAAAATATGTTTTTGAACTCATTTGATTAATTTTATGAAAGTGTTTTTGATGGTTAAAAGAGCTTTTAACAAGTACTGATTCAATGTGACTTCCTCTAAAAATACTTTCGAAATAGGAGGTGCTTTTAGTAATTAGATCCCTCCAAAAACTCTTCTATAGGAAGCAAAAGTCATGTCAAACGAGCTCTAAGTAGTTGATCTTACACGACTATTCACAGACACACATTAGGAATCATTGTTAAAATTGATTAAAAGTCATGCAAATAAATGCGCAGAATGCGGGAGAATGATCAGTTTTGTACCTTTTAACAACCGTGTTGTTGGCCATGTAATGGAATTACCCAAGTGAACACAACTTTCACTTAAGTTAATGGTCAAAGCATCAGAGACGAGAGAAGAATATTGCACAAAGGAAGAAATATTAGCAAAAGGTATAACATGCTTTGCTCACATCATTAGCTATTGAATCCCCCCCCCCCTCCCCCCCCCCCCCCTCCTTTTATCTATTTTTTCAACCTTTTCATGTACGTATGACCAAGTGATATGGTTAAATTTCTTTTTGTTGATTAGACATTTACTACTGGAGGGAGGGAAAAGAGGTTGGACTTAAGAAAATATCTATGGAACAAAAAAGTAACTTCAATTATGAACCATAACTTTTTTTGGGGTTAAATGCATTGAGGGTCATTTAACTTTGAGCAGGTTGTATACATGTCATTTATCTTCAATTTGATGTAATCACATCACTCAAATACAATTTGCTTGTAAATATGATCATTCTATCCACTTAGTTAACTAACATAATATGTTGATAGGACGTTAAAGATAAAGGATAGCTCACGTGCATGTTTACCTCATACAACAATATACACTACCTATCCTAAAACAAACACTTCTTGAAAATTCATATGAACTAAAAAGTACGCTTTTACACGTTAGCTATCCATTAGTTTTGACGTTCATGTTACTTAAATTGACGGCACAAGGATTGAGTAACTAGATTTGCAAGTTACTTAAATTGACGGCACAAGGATTGAGTAACTAGATTTGCAAGCAAATCAAAGTTGAGTGATTAATTGCACCGAATTAAAGATGAGTGACAAGATTTGCAAGAAAATAGAAATTGAGTAACCTGATTGCACCAAATTGAAGATGAGTAACTAAATTTGCAACTCCGCTCAAAATTGATGTAGTTTTTTTTTTTTTTTTTTACACTCTACCAGACTCGCTGATTACCTCATTATACACATTTCAACCACTTAAAATTTATAATTCTCTTCTTATCTAATAAGAAGTTCGTCATAGATAAGGATATAATCGTTGTAGAATCTTTTGTCGCACTAATTTATTCATGAGAAATTAATTATCACAACAAGACTGTCAACATTTGCAGTTTCATTCACATTTAAGTCAAAAAACATTGCACCTCAAGATTATTTAATTACTTGTTCTTTTTCTTAATCTACGAACATCAATCATCGAAGAATTTCGACCCTAACATAAGAGGACACGGATTATGGCACAAATGTATATAGAATAAGGCCATTTTCAACATACATTATAGTAGTATTACAAAAACAAGGTTGTCTGTATAGGCGGAGCATACTTTAAAAAGTTAGTTAGACTAAAAACTTTTTTAATTCTTTGAAATGGAATAAAGAAAAAAGTGTAACATGGTCATCAATTAAAAGTAGGTAATGATGAAAATGAAATTATGCTAACATGCTGTGCTTTACTACACTACAAAGGATAGAAGAATCCTATTCCTTCACAATTCTCTTTATATATATGACACAAGTTCTTGAAACAGTATTATCCCTACTTGTGAAAATGCAAAATCTGCAGCATTGTCATGTCATAGCATTATCTCTATCTTTCTTTTCAATTCTGGCCTTTTCATTCAGCCAAAACCAGCAATACAATGAAGAAAAGAACTTTGAAGGATCATCTGATCTTGTGAATCTTGAATACCATATGGGGCCAGTTCTTGCTTCTTCTATCAATCTTTACATAATATGGTATGGCAGATGGAACGCTAAACATCAATCTACCATAAGGGATTTCGTCTACTCTTTTTCTTCTCCAGCTCAATATCCATCCGTGGCTGATTGGTGGCGCACGGTAAGGCTCTACACTGATCAAACGGGCTCGAATATAACCAATAACATCAATCTCTCTGGTGAATTTTATGACTTTAAGTACTCTCATGGTAGGTATCTTAGTCGATTATCGATGCAATCTGTTATTAAAAATGCGGTTACTGCCTATCCAGGAACATTACCTCTCAATTATCATAGTGGACTGTATTTGATACTAACTTCTGACGATGTACAAGTTCAAGATTTTTGTAGGGCAGTTTGTGGTTTCCATTATTTCACATTCCCATCTATTGTTGGGGTGACTGTGCCTTATGCATGGATTGGCCATAGTGGCACTCAATGCCCCGGCATGTGTGCCTATCCCTTTGCATGGCCCGCATACTCGGGGAGGCCACCACCACGCACTAATGGGGGCAACAATATAATGAGTGCACCCAATGGTGATGTGGGCACAGATGGAATGATCAGTGTGATCGCACATGAATTAGCAGAAGTATCGAGCAATCCGCTCGTTAATGCGTGGTATGCCGGGGACGACCCGACTGCTCCTACTGAAATAGCTGATTTGTGTTTAGGCGTGTATGGGACTGGTGGAGGTGGAGGTTATGTGGGAGTTGTGTACAAGGACTCTTGGGGGAATGGGTATAATTTGAATGGTGTGAAGAGAAGAAAGTTCATGGTGCAATGGGTGTGGAACCCTGTAAAAAGGAGATGCTTTGGTCCCAATGCCTTGGATTAGAAAGTAGGAGTCATTATTGGAATATTTTATAATTGTTGCTTATTGTTCATTATTTCTCTTCCAAGTGTTCTCTTCTGGTGATAATTTAGTAACATATATTACCTAGCACTAAATAATATTAAATAAAAGAATAAACTGAATATTATTTGTTATATTGTTCACTACGAATCTACTACTGCAAGCCAGACATGCACGGGGATCTGGAAGCAAAATTCACTTTAGCGTAAATGATAAAATAACAGCAAAAAGTGTTCTAAGAATAACAGTAGGCCCCATATTCCAAAAAACAAAAAAGGGGTTCACAGGAATATTCTTGCACGTCCTGTTATTCTAGGAAATGAACCAAAATTAAAGCAAATTCACCAGAATTCATCATCAATTCTCCAACTACATCTCAAACTTTGGTAAAAAGTTATATGGGTTACAACAAAAGGAAACAAGTTCATGAAACATTCGCTGCATTTGAATTGATAATATTTGGTCATAAATTCTACAGAACTCCGACGACAGCTTTTACTATACTACGATGCTAAAGTAGTTGTCTGATCTAAGAAAAAAATGAAAGATGAATCAATAAAGGAATGCTAACTTTGCAACAATAAAGTTGTTCTCTGAAACATGTATTGGGGGCATGGAAGTGGCACAACCTTTCTGATGAAGTGAAAAAAGATGGATACATGCTGATACCGTACAGCTGCTTCATTTGATCGACTCTTGGAGTTTCCAGTTTGGGACGCTATTACATCCCCTAGCTTTGATGAGAAGAAAACGTTCCAGAAATACGCCTTTTGACAACAATTTGTCAAAAAAGAGGGATCATACTAAGTATTACAACATATCTGAGCAATGAATACAATTCTGGTTAAGAAGCCTGGAAACAAGGCTGTCGGGCTCTGGAATCAGAGCCGATGTTAAGCTGTTCCAGAAATGAAATGTAACTGACTTGTCTAGAATTTTGTTAAACATAACATCTTGTTCAAGTCTTTCAGTTTCTGTCCGTGGTGCATAGAAGTATCTGTCAATGAAGGTTATGATATTAGCAGTCTTTCGGAGATAACAAGAAGCAAGAACTCAAGCTCAAGAGTGCATATGCAAGAATACGGAATGGAACCTTCAGCAAAACATTAACCTAAAGAATTTAAAGAATGTAAAACAAAGTGTTCTAGCTCAGCGGTAAAGCCATTCTCCAATGTTCTGCAGATATGAAAATATTCCAATTCTATTGCATCCAACTGTAACACAATATTACCCCATTTGCAGAAAATAGGTTGTTCTCGCCCAAAACTCGGCTTGACACAGATTTCTTTAGAGATATATTGATATGAATTCCAAGGGATAAACATATTAAAATCATTATTTACAGATTCAAGAGTTTCCCATTGAAAATTTTGGACACTGATCTGAACCTTCGAGTTGTTCTGTACAATAAATACTTCCATGTGCTCGCGTATTTGAATTTCAAAGTCAAATATACATTTGGTCAAAGAAATGCTTTGTAAAAAATTACTTATTTTTATTAAATTTCCATGGAAATAATAAATGTGCGAAACACACTATTGCTAGGTAGTTACAATTTTAATACCAAATTTCTGATATATTTGCTCTCCGACCACCAAAACACTGAATACGTCTCCTAGAATAAAGAAGCACTATGCCAAGCAGAGATCAAAATATATACCTTGAAATACTAGTACGATTAATGGGGAAAAAAAGGGATTGCGTCTGCAATTGGAGCTCCATCTTCCCTTCAGAAATATCCTTGTTGCTCAAAAATTTGTCAGCCACTCTAGTCAAAAGATCAGCTCCATTCATCCTCAAGCGGGTGTCATCATATGATCCATAAAACTCAATTAAGCACTCCATAACGAAAGGACTGGAGAGAGTATGACATGAGTTAGTATTGGGGGCACAGTAAGTTTCTAATCATTGTGCAATTGCCCTTACAAAATTGTAATTTTCTAGGAAATTGGTGAGAATATAAACTTTGCACTCCCAAACTTGCCAAAATTCAAATTTAATCAGCCCCACCAAAAAGAAAGAGAAAAAAACACTGCAAAATTTGCCCATTCATGTCACCTCCCCTGGCCATAAGTTCAGCTTCACTTACTACATCTATTTTGCTTCTAAGTTGTCCAAAATAAGCTGGTCTTACAAAATACCAATGGCATTTCCTGACAAATTTTTTGGTTGTTCACACTTATCAAGGACATTTAGAGCATGTTTGAGAATGATTTTTCGAAAATCATTTTTTCCCCAAATCATTTTAACCGCACATTCTATGTGACACATAACCATTCCCCCCCTTTTTTTGATAAGATAACACATAGCCATTCCCTACTTTTTAACCACACAATCTCCCATATTGCTCACCCAAAACTCCAGAGAGAAGATCTTTGATTGCATTAAGAGATGTCGTTTCAGAAAAGCATATCATGCATTAAATTTATTTAAATACAATTGACGATTGCTAGTCCTAATGCACAAATCTCGAGAAAGATGACAACAACTCAGAAAAAATCTTGTTCTGTTCTTTTTCCCCCACATTTAAAGAGTAAAAGGGTGAAAATAGTATATAAATTAAAAGCCAATGAATATCCCAACTTCCAATGACATTGGTTTCTCAGTAAAGAATGGTTTAAAAGAAAAGAACTATTATATAACTGTAAGCATGAATAAGACTCGTAAGCAAAAACACCAAGGGAAAAAACCAAGAAAAAAAATGCCGGGGGAAAATAAGAAAAAAAACTGGGAGACCCAAAATTATACATATGTAATTGTGATAGTAGCATGCACACACAGGAGCAATTTCCATTACAGAGGCCTAGAAAAAATATTTAACCAACACGGGAAGCAGATTTGAAGTTTTAAGTACCTGTGCTTTCTAAATGCCATCACAGCACCATTCAATGTTCTTCCAGCAAGCTCATCCTCCATGCCGACTGTATTATTGAGTGAAGACAATGGCTTCAGTACTATGATGTCAGAATCAAGATAGATTCCACCATATCTAGAGAATACGAGAACTGATCAATGACAAACACATACAAAGTAAATCAATTGAATACAGCTAAAAAAAAAAAATTCACCACCACATGTTCCTTGTCCCAAATGGACTTTTTTATATTAAGGAGTTAATAATTTGATGAATATTTCCTCTTTCTAAGTTTACCTCATAGTCATAGTAAACTATTATTGTACACAAAGTACCCATAAATACTTTGATATCTCCCACCCTGTGACTAATCAAACCTTAGTGCAAGAAACACTCACATCGAAGTATTTAATGAAATATTTAATATCTAATAACAATACTCCTATATCTCTGAAAAATTAAAATTAAGTACTTGGCCTCAAAGTTGAAATTTCATCTCATGTTAAATTCACATATTCCCTGCATCATAGACATAAGTAAAACCATGTTTGAGAAGTGTTTATAAATGGTTTGTTTATAAATAGATAGAAATGAACGGTGGATGGGTGGCTAGTCATTGTGGGACCCACGTAATGTGTGATAAATAGTAGGTTTGAATGTTTATAAACATGTGCCAAACATAGGATAGAAAGAGAAGATAACACTCTTCGCTTGCTTACTTGTAGAGAGCGGCAAGCCTGACAAGTTCGCTGTAGTGAGTCGGATAGTACTTGGTCTTCTTCCATTCATGCCAGACAGAAGCAAATATGTGTGTTGGCGTATCCTTGAGCAATTCATCCAGATTTGGCATCACAACAGCGACCTTAAATCTGGAAAAAGCACAACAATCTATACTCCTCACATTCATTCACTTCATATTATTCAAAAGCAGATCATAAGTTTGGAACCTATTAAACAAACTGACAATACCAGACACAAACACACATCAAAGGCTTATCTTTTTGTGAAACAAGAATGAACAGATTGCACATAGCAATGATTTATTGCCCTTATTCATCCTTTTCATATCAATCAAAATTAAGATTATCACATATCAAAATAAAAAATCCTACATGATTGAAACCTGCTACACAGACTGACAATGCCATAGCAACACATATATTGTCCACATAGTAATATCAAAGGTTCATGGTTCTGCAGAAAACTGAAAAGCATAGGCAATTGCTGAAATATGCAAACCCTTACATGGAAACATAGATTTGAAGATCTAAAGACAAAATGTACAATCTTAAATGGAGAAATGTAGGAAACATATTCAAGAAATTACCCATCTTTCAGAAACCCACTGAAGAAATTCAGCTCAATTGTCTCAGAGAGCACCACCACACAGGCATTTCTGTTGTGATAAAGAAGACTCTCCAATCCTCTCTGCTGCCGAACACCAAACATCCAAGCTGGCGAATTCCAGACCATAAAAATCTTCATAGTACACCTCCCTCTCCTGAAAAATTCCTCTATAAAATCTCCAAAGGACAACCTCCCGTCCAACCCCGGATAATACCCCCACCTCTTCCCATCCGCATAAAGCACTTTCTCTAAACCCTCAAGATTCTTCACACCGCTACCATTATTTTTACCCAAAGTCTTTCTCTCCACCCTCCTCAATTCCCTGCCATCACTATTAAAATTTTCACCTGAATCTCCCTTTCTTGATTCAGAAATTGACAGAGGCTTCTTAATCAAGAATGGGGTTTTCTTAAATTCGTTTAAAATGTTCTTTTGAATAATTTTATCGCCTCTAGTCAATACTGTAACTCCCACCCCATCAGGATCCTGCAAAATTGGATTATTCATAGGATTTAAAACCTCGATATTTGACTTGAACATCCGATCTCTCCTCAAGAAATCACCCTTCTTATCAAACCATTCCCCCCATCCTTCCCTTAAAACCGATCCCTTCAACAACAAAGCATCCTCTAGTTTTTTAACTTCACTCAATTTATTACGCAATTTTTCATCCACTAAAATGTCGTCAGACCCATAGACAGCCTTAGAATTATCACTATCCAGCCCTAAATCTGACCTAAGTTTTGAATTGAACGGAACATAGTCTTCCCATTCTTCAATTGAACGTTTGTTGAAGGATCTCCGTACAACACCCGTTACGGGGTCGAAGAAGTAATTAGAAGAGACCCCAGGGTTTTGATTTTGATTGCTTTCTTCATCATCTTCTTCTTGTTCTGCTTCATCGTTATTGTTGTTAATGTTGATGTCTAAAGCGGCATCGTCCAGCTCGTCAATTCGATCGTCTTTGGAATTCGAGGCAGTAAGGGAGTAGGAATCTAGGTCATCGAGGAAGGGGTTCAAGGAGAGGGAGTCTTGGGAGAGAGGGAGGTGTTGGGGGTGGGAGTTGAAGAAGGTGAGGCGGCTGTGGAGGAGTGAAACAGATAAGAGGAGAAGGATGGCGGCGAGTAAGGCACAGATGTGGGCGCCATAGCGGGGCCGCCGCCGTGTGCGGAGGTGCCGTAGCATGTGATCGTGGTGGGGGAATGTACAGTGGGGGAGTGTTTTTGAGGTTTCTAACCGTTAACGGTAACGGGACACCTGATAAATAACACCGGAAGCGTGTTTTCAAGTTGTTCATAGAAATGAACTATGGAAAAGTGGGCAAAGCATGTGCATATTTTGAGATGTGTAAATAAAAAATGATTTGAATGTTTATAAATAATTTACAAAAAATATTATTTAAAATAGGTATTTATTTTATTATGCTCTAAGAGAATGGTCGTTGAAGACACGATTGTATTGTAACAACCGAGAAACAGTAGTAGATGAGGACATCTGTAAGTTTATCAGCGAAGGCAATATGAGATATTTGGAGTTAATCACTTTGAACTTTATTATGCATGGAGTGTACATTAATCTCGATATGCTTAACTCGAGAATGTAAAATTGGATTGGATTAAAAAAAAAAAAAAAAGGACAACATGAGCTCCAACACAAGTTCGATCATTGGTATTTCATGCCCAATTAGTAAGAAGGACAAAGGGCAAGTCAGAGCAGTCATTCATAATCTCATTCTATCGATTATTTTTGTCTCATTGCCCCACTCCCATACCCGATTAAGGCGGATTCAGGAGCGCATGGGGTGAGGTCCCTAGCCCATTTAATTTTTTAAAACTTATGCTTTTTACTTATTTATTTTCCCGTCTTTAGTTGGTGCAATTCATTACAATTTCTTTTCCAATTTGTAGAATAACTTATGTTCTCTTTAAGAAAGATAATGAATTTTTTCTCTTTTTGTGTAACCAAAATCTTATATCTTGAAATGGACTTTGAGCGGGACAATGACTATGTTCTCCGTACCCACCCCGTCCCCGTGGCAACAACCCCCATTTCGTGTACCTAATTAGGTGGGGTCTCGCATGTATTGAGTTTGATGAATATTTTGCCATTCCTACTAACTAGAGTTTGGCAACGGAGAAAAAATCCATATTGTAGTATACAACATGTAACGAAGATGTTGATCCATGGTTAACTTCATGTTTTGATCATAACAAATGAGCTGGTTTTATTTCTAATAATGGAATTCAAGTTGTCATAGTTATTGTTGCAAAGTTGATCGATTAGGGACAAAAAGACCACTACTAAAAGACTCGCATCGGATGATCAATAAAAAAATCGAGATAAAAGCCAAACATTCACGATAAATCACTCAAGATAAAGAACTTTAATAGTCAAACATTGAAGATATTAGATTAAGTTCTGCTTTCATGTGCAAAGGTGCAGCGTTTTAATGTTTAGTAATGAATTATTAAAAGTTCAATGAATAAAATTTTATGCACGAAGAAAAATATTTTATAAAAATACTTGTATAAAAAATTACCTTTCAAAATATAAGTATTTCAACTTGATATTCAAATTTATTACAATATCACTTACCTTGAAAAAAAAAAGTGAAAAATGTCGTTCAAAAGCTTACATTTTTCAAAACAATCAAGAAAGAAAAACTCGGGAAAAATATGTCCTAGCGAAAGTTTGGTTGGTCATTTTTTAAAATGTTATAAATTTTGATGCACAACGGCTAGCTTAGTTGTCCGGTTCAAAATGCGGACATTCTAATTAGTTGTCCAGTAAGTCATAATTTTTGAGATTTTGACCTCTATAAATACCATTTCACTTTGGATTTATTACAACACTTTTGAAAACATTTAAGTGAGATATTATTCAGCTAAATTATATTGATTTTACATCTTATTTATCTTTATCAAATCATTTAATTTGAAAAACTTTTGATTGAATGATCTTTTGAATAACATTTTTCTTATCAAAGATTTTTTTCTCTCCTAGCACTTGAGCTTCATTCATTAAAATGTTAGCATATTTCTCTCTTTATACTTAATTTGATTATATTATTTATTAAAAGAGAAGTTTCAAATTGTAATATCATTTCTCTTTAAATTTGCGGGTCATATTGAGATCCTGAAAAACTTAATATTGTATAAGGATCGATGCTCCTTATTTGTAAGTTATCGAAAGCATTGTAAGGGGTTAGATTGCACTATAAGTCAATCTAATTTAGTGAAAAGTCCTTAATCATGACGGAGAACTTGATAATGGAGGTCATATATCATTGTATGGGATTGAATTTCCACAATTACATTGTTTGCACACTTTATTCCCTTTTACTTATTGCTTTCGTACTTGTGCATTTTTGTTTAATTAACTTATTCATTCTCAACTTGTTTAAATTTGAATTAATTTTCGAAAAAGTTTTTAAAAGCCAATTCACCGTCTTCCTAATTAGTTATTTTTGAGCGACACTAATCACGAACATCCCGCTTTAGGAAGTTGGTTTCTGCATAAATTGAGACAATTTATTAACAGCATAAGCTATGTCAATCATATTTGGAGTACATATTGGTGATTTTAAGTACTTGTCCGTATTTAGTGGCATTGGAGATAATGGCGAATCCAGAAAATGAACTCAACTAGGGCAGTCGACAGTCGTCAACCATTAGTAGCCGCAATAATGAGATCGTTTACAGAGAGAGAGAGAGAGAGAGAGAGAGAGAGAGAGAGAGAGCGGAATTACTCAATTTCTCGAAAAATCTCTTTCTCTATGTAAACCACCGAATTGTCATTCAACCAATGATTAAAAAAGCATAGTACACATTGTTGAATTGAGCCCAACATCTCCATCATATGGATTTTTTGTTTCACTTATCATAATTCCTAAATCACAAATCACAACTCATTAATGATAAATTAAAATTCATAATTAAAACAATAGTGCAACATAAATTATTTATCCCAAATCACGAATTCACAAATCACAATTCTCATTTCAATGCCAAATTCCCAATTAACTCATACAACATAAATCATGATTCTTAATTAAGGATAGTCACAACTCATAAATAAAAAATAGGGTAATTATATTATCACTACAAATTTTATTACTTATACCACAATTTTAAGTTTTTTTTTTTTTACTTAAATAGTCTTAACTAAAATTACATAAATAGGTTATAATATATTTATTACATAAAAAAAATTATTATTCCACCACAATTATAAATGGAATCTTCCTTCTCTACTGGATCAAAGGCTTGAATGACTTAGTTGACCCAATCTCACGAACGTAGGAGAGACCCTTAAGCAGCATATAACTATAACATGCAACATGAGATTCTGGTATATTTCCTCCATTTTTTTATCAGATTAGTAAGGGATCCACCGGGTGCATATTCAAGGAGAAGATTGTAGACCTGTGTATTGTTTTCAGTACCTATATCTTCTTTAGTGAAGTACAATAATAATTGTCGGACTTCACAACGGCCACGGAATGGGAAAGACGATAATCAAGCTTTGACGCCAAATATATGGTAGCAAACGTACTTGAACCAAGAATGTTACTCCAGTGGTGATCCATGTCTTCGTACGAACTTTCTTAAATGAGAAGGCAGAATTTGAACTTTGAAGCAAAACTAGAAGAAAAAAATAGGGTTTATACCAGAGTTTTTTATTAATAAATAAAATTAGTTTCTTGTAGGATTTTAAACTCAATGGAGCATAATCCTCCACTGCCTTCTCTGGTCTATTTCGAGAGTCTAATGAAGGATGTAATTGAGAAGCAAGAAAAATTGTCGAAGAAACTTTTAGAAACGCGAAAGAGATCGAATCGTTATTGAGGAAGCTTGGAGGATAGAAGAAATGCTGTGGTGTGATTATAAATTTGTTCATTTTAAGTTTTCATTGAATAGTGAATATAATTGTAAATTTGTTGTGGTGTATTTATTGAAAATATATTTTAATTATGGTGTAATTATAATGTGGTGTAATAAGTAATTTTTGTAGTGGTAATATAATTACCCTAAAAAATAACATCAAAACCAGAGAGAGAGAGAGAGAGAGATAGAGACAGAGAGTCAGAAAATAGAAAACTCACAGGCGAACGGTTGATAGTCGATTATTGAAAATGAGTGCTGGTTTCGACCTTCCGACTTTCAAGACTCGAGTCTTTCGGCACCGGCACGACTAGATTAGTGGAGGCATCACCGAGAGGTGGGAAGAAGAATGGAGTGTCGCCTATAGTCACAGTGTGTAATTGATTTGGGGGTGGAAAATGGAAATGGTTTGGGAAACGGGATGGGCCTGCACCATATATATAATTAAATATGGGATTGGGCCGGTCAATTGAAAACCAGAGGCCCAACTAAAATAAATTTTAATTTTAGTCAAACCGAGGCAATCTACCCAATTACAAGACCAAAAAAAAAAAGAAAAAAAAGAAAGAGGAAGTCGAACCCTCGCCTCTCCCGTGTTGGTCTCCTTCTTTGTCATGGGACACATCGAAGCACTGTTCCGATGGAGCCCATCACATGCGATTGTGCTCCTTTGCATGGTGCTAAGTTTGCTACTGATTGGTGATGGTGATTGCACCTATTAAACTGAGGTTGGTGGTGCAAATAGGTTGCATCAAGCAAGTTAATCTGACGAAGCAAATGTGTCACCCAACCTCACCTCACCTCACCCTACCCTTTCCTACCCTACCCTATCAATCCCTCCTCACAAAATGCATGATAAAGTAATTTAAAAAGAGCTACTACACAAAGGAGGAGTTCGAGTTAAGCCTAATATCTATCATCAAGTGCGCATGGCATAGCCCAATGGACATTTGGTTAGGCGGAAAAGGTTAGCGATGAACAAAAATCCTACCAACAAGCCAAATGAAATCGAATACTGTTAATTTGGTTTCATGAGGGCTTGTCAATATTTCGATTCAAAACCAAGCCAAACCGTTTAGAAAAAGGTCTAGGTTTCAATAGTTAAAAACCATTAGAAATTAGACTTAAGCTTTCACCAATTAAAAAAAATTACTTATTGTACCTGTTAGAATTTGGGTGTGAACCGAATTCTTTGTTGAGGTATTTGAAGTATTGAAGAATTCTAATTGAAGTACACGTCATGAAGAATTCAAGTTTGGAATGCTATTAGAGTCATATGAAGATCAAATTTCAATGATAATTAGGAGTTTGACTTGAAGGATGACTTTTGGATGTCAAAAGACACTTTTTGGAGCATTAACCCGAGGGACGGGCGCCAAGGCGCCACAGTGTAATTTTGGGTAGAACCCCGGGCGCCAGCTCTGGTGCCTTGGCGTCGGGGTCGGGTCGGGCCCGCATCAACTTTTTTGGCCCAAAGTGTGTTTTTTCGCGTTTTTCTTCCCCTACTTCGTTTTGGACTCAGTTGTTTGACATCTTACTTCATCAACAACTCTACCAAGAGGTCGTGGACGTCTCCTACATGTTTTCCTATAAATACTAGACTCTTTTATACAATTTTATAGTGTGAGATTTATGGTTACTAGCTTTTAGGATCATTGTAATATTTTTTTCTCTTCTCCATTATTCTTGATGCAATAAAATCTCATAATTCCTCTACCATATTTAATGTCTTCCTTTATTCTTTTGTTCTTGATCACATACTTGATTATTTTGTCATATAACTTCAACATCTCAATCTATTGATTGGTGTCATAACAAGTGGTATCAATCCTAACAAGTGGTATCAAAGCAATTCTGGTATTGGATTGTTTTGTAACAAGTGGTATCAGAGCCAAGGTTCGTTTCCGCAGAGCGTAAAGTTTGATTTGTTCGATGTTTTTGTTTGTGATGGCTTCCATGAAGTGTGACATTCCGCTTTTGAATCGGAGCACTAGATTTTCGCTATGGCAGGTTAAAATGCGTACAGTACTCGCACAACTGGATTTGGATGATGCGTTTCTGGGAATTGACAAGATGCCCACAGCTTTTACCGCGGAGGAGAAATTACGGAAGGATAAAAAGACAATTTCTTACATTTATCTTCATCTATCAAATATTATTCTTTAGGACGTTTTGAAGGAGAATTCAACAACTACTTTATGGTTGAAGTTAGAACAATTGTGCATGACTAAAGTCTGACAAGCAAGTTGAACCTCAAGCAGCGTTTATACTCTCATCGTATGGCAGAAGGAGGATCATTGGAATATCAATTGGCTGTATTTAAAGAGATCGTCGCTGATTTGAAAAATTTGGAAATAGAGTATGATGAAGAAGATTTGGCCTTGATCCTATTGTGTTCGTTGCCCGCCTTATTTTCTTCTTTTAGAGACACGATATTGTATAATCGTGATACTCTCACTATAGAGAAAGTATATGATGCTTTGTATTCAAAAGAGAGGAGAAGCATTTGGTTTCTGAGGCCAGAGATGGAGAAGGTCTAATTGTTCATGGTGGTTTTGGAAGGGATAGATCAAAGACTAAGTTTAATAATCAAATTTGTAATTACTGCAAGAAGAAAGGACACTTGAAGAAAGATTGCTACAAATTGCAGAATAAAGAAAGGATGGCTGCAAGTAGACATTCAGATACTTCAGGCGAAGCAGACCTTGTGGACAACGTTGTAAGTGATGGAGAACTTTTAGCTATTTCTGACATTGAGTCTAAACCGGAAGATGATTAGATTCTTGATTCAGCATATGTGTTTCATATGTGTCCTAATAAGGACTTATTTACTACATATGAAACTGTTTCCAAAGGTGTCGTAGTTATGGGAAACAACGCATCTTGTCAGGTTGCTGGAATTGGTACAATCAGATTAAAGCTTTTGGATGAGACAATTAGAACACTTGGCCAGGTTCGACATGTTCCAGATTTGAAGAAGAATCTCATCTCATTGTCTACTCTTGATTCAAAGGGTTATGAGTTCTTTGGTGAAGGTGGAGCCTTGAAGGTTTGTAAGGGGTGCCCAAATTGTATTGGAGGGACGAAAAATGTCTCAATTATACATCTTGTAGGGATGTACAGAATTTTGAAGGATCAATCAGCACAGGTTCAGTACCGTGATGGACATTCAGTTTGGTATAATACCTTTAGGAGCTCATAAATGGTCAAATTTGAAGAATACAACTAAGTGAAATTTCGAAGATATGGGTAATACAGCTTTACCATCATCACCTGAGATACCATTGTATCCAACTGCTAAGGACAGACCAAGTGAACAAGGTATGTGGATGTTGATTTTGTTGAGCATGCTTTAAATGGAGTAGAAGGTGTACAATCTAGCAAGGTGCCTTCTGTAAAGCATTCGGTAATTGATTCTACTTTGGGGTGCGTACAACCCATTTTGGTTAATTCCAAATCATTATGATTTTTTGGAATCTAAGATAATTCTGTAAAGTAGTGCTTAGATTCATTAGAAGATGTGGAGTATTTTGTATTTTGTTGGAGAAATTAAATTTTTTGATTATTGTTGAAGAAGCTAGTTCATTCCTTAGAGGAATTTGTGTCAAGGTGGAGATTTGTTAGAATTTGGGTGTGACCCGAATTCTTTTGTTGATGTATGTAAAGTATTGAAAAATTCTAATTGAAGTACACGTCATGAAGAATTTAAGTTTGGAATGCTATTGGAGTCATATGAAGATCAAATTTCAATGATAATTAGGAGTTTGACTTGAAGGAGGACTTTTGAATGGCAAAAGACACTTTTTAGAACATTAACCCGAGGGACGGGCGCCAAGGCGCCACAATGTAATTTTGGGCAAAAGCTCGGGAGCCTTGGCGCCGGGGCCCGGGCTGGGCTTGGCCCGCGCAACTTTTTCGGCCAAAAGTGTGTTTTTCGCGTTTTTCTTCTCCTACGTCGTTTTGGACTCAATTGTTTGGCATCCTACTTCATCAACAACTCTACCAAGAGGTCTTGGACGTCTCCTACATGTTTTCCTATAAATACTAGACTCTTTTATATAATTTTATAGTGTGAAATTTATGATTACTAGATTTTAGGATCATTGTACTATTTTTCTGTCTTCTCCATTATCCTTAATGCAATAAAATCTCCTAATTCCTTTGTCATATTCTTGTCTTCTTTTATTATTTTGTTCTTGATCACATACTTTATTATTTTGTCATATAATTTCAACATCTCAATCCATTGATTGGTGTCACAACAAGTGGTATCAATCCTAACAAGTGGTATCAGAGCAATTCTGGTATTTGCTTGTTTTGTAACAGTACCCAAGAAATATGAGTTGATAGTCCAATTTACACTCCAACTTTACTTGCTAGTCGACTTCTATCGGCTCTCTAGGATATAAGAATTTATGAAGTTATTCTCATCTATTTCACAAATAATGATTTTGGAAGCTTAAATCGTATCATTGAACTTCGTATTATATCGCCGATTTAAGCACAAGAGAAAATCAATTTATTTCATCAAATAAAGGGTACTTATTACAATGAATTGGCCATTTTATATAGAGCAAAGAAGTTAAAATCAAAAGAATATCTAATAATCTAAAACTTTATCAAAGTATTAAAATTAATCTAATCTAAACAAAAATAATATGATTAAACTCTATTCTAAAATCGTAAATAAATTATATCTTTAACCTTATCTTTGTTTTCCATTATTTTTCCTCAATTGAGAGAACTTGACTCTATTGAGATAGATAACATTTCTTAACTAAGGCGGGCAATCTTTTTTCCGATTAAATAATGAAATCGATCACATTATGACAACTAAATTGGCAAATCATTGACGATATCTTCTAACCAAGTAACAACGTAGAACTCCGGAAAAAAAAAAAAAAAAAACTTATGCAACTGCACTGCCTAGCCATTTTCCGTTTTCAACTTAAAAGCCCAAGTCTCAAGGAAATGATAAAAAAGAAAGCATGAAAAATTATGTTGGACAAACAGAGAACATAACAAATACAAAAATATTAATCTATTAACAAAGACATTTCAGCAAAGTCTGTCTAGTCAAAGATTATATATATATATTCTGCTAAAACCACCATTTCTTCAGGGTTTGTGCATTTTGCTAGAAGTGCTAATAACCTATTCTTTTCAGTCAGAAAATCAGCTTGAGCTTCTTGTTTCTTTGTTGAAAATTTTGAGTGTCCTTGAAAGTTCTTCTGTTGTATACAAGAATTCACAGCCTTGGGACAACAGTTTGTTTCATGAAATTTGGCCCACCATTTTACTTTGAATCTTCGAACAAGTTTCTCTGGAAAGTTATCATTATTTTGAACAATAAAAAAGTCTCAACAAATGATCAATGAGACTTTAAAATTGTAGGCAAATTGAAACAAAATATTTTCTTGAGGCTGAAAAAAGGTTTTTGCCTCATCTTTGAAATGTTTGATTCATTGAAGAGGGAGACTAGGTAAAATATCCTCAACAAGTCCAAAAAATTCAAACCATTTTGGAAATTTATTTTGACATGATTGATGAAACAAGATGAACCAAGAATGGTTAACTGGTCTAAAGTAAAAAACATTAAACCAAACATCTTGATAATCAATGTAATTGAAATGAGAAGAAAATTCATCGCCTTTTGAGAGGTTCGTTTTCTTTTCAATCCAATGGTGTTGACCCCAGTCTTCAAATGTCAACACTTTGCAAATTGAAATTTTTGAGAAATCAATATATTGAGGGTTTTGTTTATTTGGAGATTGAGTAATAACGGCAGATCCAATTTTGAGAAGGATCTTTTCGTAAAACTCACGGGGTTTTTGAAGAGTAATTGAAATATATTGAAAAGAAGGTGGAAAACGATTAGATAAACATTCAGAAAGATCTAAATATTTTTCTAACCAAGAGGTTTCAATATTGAAAATGGGCGATATTTTGGCTTTGACAAAATATTGAAAAGGTTTGGGTTAATTTCTGGGAGTTTTTCAGAACCAACTTGAACCGCTTTTTTGTAGTTTGAAGGTTTCTTTGGTGTTTGAAGAATTTTCTCAAGGACAGAGAATTTATTTGAAGAAAGAGCTCGAGTGTTTGAAGTCGAAAATTTTGATTCCAAAGTATTTTTATTGGAATTTTGAATGTACTCAGTAATTGAAGGAGCGGGCAAATGAGTTTTATTCTTGTTCTTTTTGTTTTTTGAAGAAGTAATGGAGGACGAAGAAGCCATGTCTTCCAAAACTTTGTTGTACCAATCTATGTTGGAACTTCTTTTGATCTCTCTTTTGGTGTGTTCTCACCTTCACTCGTAATCTCACTATTTTTAGTAAGGAATTCTCTGGTGAGGAAGTCTACAAGAACATTATTTTCACCTTCTATAAATAGAATTTTGAAATCAAAATAAGACAAAATAGCTTGCCATCTTGCAAAAATTTGTTTAGAGACAAGATTTTTCACATCTTTTTGTAAAACGTCTTTCGGAGCTTTACAGTCTGTTTTTAAAATAAAATTTTTATTGATTAAATCATCTTGAAATTTTGAAATGACAAGAACAATAGCAAGTATTTCTTTTTTGATAGTTGAGTAATTCTTTTAAGGACCTGACCAGACTCCAGAATGAAATTTGACCAACTGTTCTTGGTTTGAAGTGGAAAGAATCTGTTTGAGGACCCCACCATATCCTAAATTGGATGCATCTGTCTACAATAATAGAGGCACTTGGATCAAGGATAGATAGGCATGGGATACTTTTGATAGCCTTTTTGACCTTTTGAACTGCTAAAGTACACTCGTGACTCCATGGGTCAGGGTACTTTTTGAGTCTTTTGAAAAGAGGAGCACATATGATTCTTATCTCTTTGACAAAGTCTCCTACATAATTGACGCATCCTAAAAATCTTTGAAGACTATTTTTATCTAATATTTCATCTAAAAACTTATCAGTGAAATCTAAACTTCTTTGAATTGATGTAAGTGTTCCTAGATTAATGGCACCAAGGAACCTAATTTTAGTTTGACATAAAACAATTTTCTTGGCTGACACAGCTAGACCGTTTTGTTTGATGACATGAATGAATGTATGCAAATGTTTGAAATGTTGTTCTAAACTTTCAGAAAAGATTAAAACACCATTAATGTAAACAATGATAAAATCTTGAAATTGATTGAAAATATCATTCATAATTTTTTGAAATTCTGAAGGAGCATTTTTAAGACCAAATGGCATGACATTCCGTTTGTATTGGCCAAAAGGAACATTGAAGGCAGTTTTATACCTATCTCCTTCTTTAATTTGAATTTTCCAGAATCCTGACTTCATATCAAATTTGGAAAAGATAATTGCTTTAAATAATCGATTGAGTAAATCTTTCTTTTGAGGTAATAGATATCTTATCCATTGAAGAGCAGAATTGAGAGGCTTGTAATTGAGAACAAGACGATGAACTCCTCTTTCAATTTCAGCAGAATTATTGACATAAAAAGCAAAACAACTCCAAGGTGATTTACTTGGTCGTATAAGTTTTTTATTAAGAAGATCTTGAATTTCTTTGGTACAAAAATCTAGAAGATCTTTGTTCATTTGAATTGGACGAGATTTGGTAGGAATATTGGATTCATGAAAACCATGAGTATAAGGACAGGAAATAACATGTTTTTTCTATCCCAAAAAGCATTTGGTATAGTTGAACATATATCTTTCTCAATGCGGTTTTGAAAACTAGCTATTTTTTGAATAGTTGAAGATTCTTGAAATCTTTCTTAAATTCTTTGATATTTAATTTCTTTTTTAAGAAATTCAATGTGATTTTTCTTAAAATTTATATTGTTAATAATTTTTGAAATAGAAACATCTTTTAAAGTATTAACATCTTTAAAAGATGGAGGATTTGTAAATTTGAAAGTTATTTCTTGATAAAAAAATATTTGTAGTTAATCCTTTTGGATCAGCGGTAAAATGATAGATTTGAACAATAAATGGTGTATCAAGAATTACTTCTTGGTCAAGATCTTTTACTAAATAAAAGATATTTTTGAAACAAATATTTGAATTGCAAACATGGGCTTTTGAAAGTTTATATTGAATATTGAGCTTTTTACCACTAGCTCCATAGAATCTTTCAGTAGTTTTGTCAAAATATTTAGTAGGGATAAGTCCTTCCCTAATGCAATTTTGATCAGCTTCAGATTCAATTAAGACTCTAGTGTAAAGTTTGAAACTTATATTGACAACAATTGTCATGTTGCAATACCATTTTTGCAACTGAATTCTTGAAATAACATTGACATTTTCGGCTTCAGTAAAAGAATGATGAGAAGATTTTGTTTTTTGTGATTTTGAACTAGATTGAGATTTAGAATTAGAGTGATAGGCATGAGAAGTATTATTCTCAGAGGAGGATGAAGAAGATTGAATTTGTTCCAAATTTTTAACTTGAAGATGAGCAATATTAAGTTTAACATCTTTCATCTGTTTTTCGAGACTAGAAATTTGAGATTTCATAGAATTAACTTCTTTTTTCAAATCGGAACATGAGACTTTTGAAATGGTTTCCTTTTGAAAGCGTTTCATAACATCTTGCATTTTGAAAGCACTATCATCTTGAGAAGATGAGGAAGTTAGAAGAATACTGATTTTTTTTTGAGTTTTTTATTAGAAATTTGATCGACGATTTCTTGAATAAGTGTTTCTTTCTTAGTAAGGACATTTATAGTTTTACAACCACAAATTTCCTTATTCTGAGAAGAGTTTTGATGAAGAAGATTTTGAACTTTCTTCAAAATCAGAATCTTCTTGATTTTGAAAGACATTTTCAATTGAATAATCAGAACTGGATTCAGAATTGATTAAATTGAGAAGTTCAAGTTTAGTATATTCATCACATTTAAGATTACTAATTTTTCCCTTAAGAAGACATTTGTTTGAATAATGACCATATTTGTTACATTTCCAGCATGTAACATTAGAAGTTCTTTTTTGAAAAGTTTTTCGTTTTGAAAAAGGTTTAGAAGGGGATTTTTGAAAACTTCTTTTCCTTTCAAAATTCTGAGATTTTCTTTTTGAATAATTAGGAAAAGTTTTTCTTTTAACTTTTGAAGGAGGAATGATTTTTGCAAATCCATATTGTTCACAGAAGGATCCAAGTTCTTTATGACCCTGAGATCGTTCAGATTTTAACTTGGCTTTGAGTTTAAGATCATTATAGAGAGCTAATCCTTCTTGATTAACAAAACTGATAATTTCTCCATAATTAAGATCTTCATATGAAGTAGAATGTTCTTGATGATTTTGTTTGATAGTATTTCTAACTCTTTCAGCAAAAAGCTTAGGAAGTCCAGAAATAAATCTCTTTTTCCAGAAAGTTTGATCACAATCATTTCTAAGGAAGACACGTGTTAAAAACATGTCTTTATACCATCGAAAATCTTGAAGAGTAGGGCAATTGAGATTCATAAAACTTTGAGAATATCTTTCCTGAATATCAATTGAAATTCCCACAAAATGTTTGACAATAGAGAAGATTAAAGTTGCTATACTATCATTAGTTCCATCACTTTTAACATCATTTGCAATTTCTTTTCTATCTTCTTCAGTAAGATAATTGAACCACCAGCTTTTAAGTTGACCAGAAAATCCATAAATGATGTTATTTGTGGCTAAATGCTTATCTATGCCTTTGCAAGTATAACCATTCCAACAAATACCCATCCTTTCACATTCTTGAATAAGTTGATATTCAGAAAGTCCATCTATTGACCATTCAACAATGGAACTTCCGTCCAAATTGAATTTTTTCTGTATTTTTTCTTCGAAAAGTAAACCAGGAGGTGTATGTCGAGGATAATAAGCAGACAGTTTTGAAGTATGGAATTTTCTTCCATGAAGTTTATTGACTTGTAAATCAATTTCATCAAGGAATTGAGATTCAATTTCGTCAATAGTATTGATTCCTTTTGAAGTGGATAGTTTTGCAAATTGAGATGCAAGTTCTTTAAGAACGTCATCTTTTGTAGTCATGATTTTTGGAGGATCAATTTCATGAAAATGGCAAAAAGAAGGTTTTGAAAGTTTTGCTTGAATTTGTTTTTTTTCCCTTGTCAGATTTTGAAATTTCAGGTTCAGAATTTGTTTCAATTCTGCTAAGTTGAGAACACATAGAATGAAGAACAATGTTAGTAAAATTGTTCTGAGCTTGAAGATTTTTGATATCAATGGTTTTTGGATTGTAGTTTTCCATCCTTTCAAAAGTCATTTGCTTTAAAGGAGAAGCTATGACTTTTGTATTTCCATGAGGAAAAATAATTTCTTGAAATGGAGGAAAATCAGATTGAAAAGTTTCTTCAGATGGAGTTTTCCATGTTTTCTTAGAAGAGGAAGTATTCAAAGTAGATTTAGAGTTCTTTGGAAATTTTTGAAATACTCTGAAATAAGTCCATTCGAAAAAACTAATATTTTGATGGATTCAAAATATTCTTCCCAAAAAGTTTTAATTTCTTCTTTTGTAAAAGATTCTTTGATTAAATGTCTAAATTTTTTGACCTCAGGAGATTGATCGGTTTTAAATTCAGTTTTTCAATCAAATTTTGAAGAAATAACATTACATTGTTTATCTAGTTTCTCAGTTTGAGAAGTTGGAGGTTCCATATCTTCTTCTTTTTCAAAATTTTCACCTTGA
This sequence comes from Fraxinus excelsior, assembly GCA_019097785.1. NCBI lineage: Eukaryota > Viridiplantae > Streptophyta > Magnoliopsida > Lamiales > Oleaceae > Fraxinus > Fraxinus excelsior. Next base: position 34,978,132 of record CM032624.1, on the reverse strand, counting down.
TAAATTGGTTTTGGAATTTTTGGACCAAAATTGATTCCAGTTAAGGAAGAGGTGGAAGATCTAGCTGACTGAAAAGTATCAATTTTAGATCTATCATGATATCTTGAAAAAGTAGTTCTTTGAAAAGTACTTGATGAAGATGGTTTATCAAAAATAACTCTAAAACTTCCATCAGGAAAATGGTTTATCTGTTGAGGATTATTTTTTATTGGAGTTGGATTAGGATTTTGTACATTTTCAGAATCCCATTGTAAAAATATTTCTTGAAGATTCCAAGGAATTCTCTTAGGAATCATAATATTAGAATGAAGAGGATTAACTTCAACCAAAATGCTTTCTTCTTTTGGAGAAGATCTAAGAGCACGAATATTGAGTTGAGTATTCAAAAGTTTGTAGTAGACACGATAGATAAGAGCAAAAGCTCTTGATCTATTGTCTACTTCAAAAATTTTTTGTTTGAATTCGAAGATTTAAAGCATTGAGAATAGCTCCATCTTGAAGGCTTATTGAAAAATTTGGATAACAGTTTGAAAATACTAGACTACTTTCGAGATTAGACTCGAGCATGAACAGTAGAGAATGTTCAAACCTTAAGAGCCTTTTATCTCTTAAAGTTATAAGAACAGGAATGTCTAAACCAAGTCGAAACAATGGTTTGATAGCAATTTGAACAAGACCAATATGAATATATTGAAATTTCTTTCTATGAGCAAGGATAGAATCTTTTGAAAGTAAATTGATAGAAGTAATATGCTCCTTAATAGGAATAGTTTGTTCTAAAGTTTTGATAACATAACTTTGAGTAAAATCAAATTTTCCTATTTCATAAATAGAACTCTTTTCTACCTTTGGAATAGTCCAATTTTAAAGAGTTTGCTCAATTTCTGCAATTTGAAGCTCTTTTGAATTAATTTCATTTGAAATATTATTTGATGCAGATGAAAACGAAGATGATGTTTCATTATTTTGATCAATTTCTTCATCATTTTGTTGAAAATATTTGGACATGCTTCCATAATTTGAATTATTATTTTCTTTTGAACCACTATCTTTACTAAGCCAACTTGACATGAAAGACATGCTTGAATGAAATGAAAGAAACAGTAATCTTACCACTGTAGACACAATGCTACAGGTTCGACCGACGATTGACCAAAGTCTACAAACGGGACCACCCTAAACGCCTACTCCGGCAAACATGGGCTGACCAACGTCTATTGCTGACACAATGCATATACAATTCTACGACATATTCATATATATTTTGTTCACTTAGATTCTTTTTTTTTTTTTTTTTGAGAATGCACAAAATTGATTTAGCATCGAAACATGGAAAATTACTTTACCCACTTGAAGATTACACATAAAAAAAATCAACCACCTTAGTACAAGATATTTTCGAAGAAGTTCAATCTAAAAAAACTGTCCACCACAATTACAAAAATCATATCAAACAATCCAAGAGAAAAGTTCATTAATTTACGCACAAATCATTCAACACGACTTTAGATTGTTGAAAAAAACGAGTGATTTGTATCTAGATAAGTTATAATTAACCCAGCAATTATCAATAATATAAACATATATAATTCAATAATAACATAATATAAAGAAGATGAGATTTATAAAGCAAGCTTTAGGGAGTCATGCAATGACGCTATCTTAAAGTCATGTTGCCTCCCCTTCATGCGAGTAATTTTGACATTACACGACTTCAAAATAAAATTCATATAACTAACAGTCAGTTCTCCTTCTATGGACACAATCACAAAGAGATAAAGAAAAGACTTTTATCAAGTTACAAAAGTATAAGAACAAAAAATATATAAGGAGTACTTTCAAGTGGTTTTAAGATATATACAACAATGAAATCTAATAACCTTTTTACATGTAAAATTCCAACCTCCACATTTATACCATTAAAACATAAGATACAATATGTATTATGATGTTTTAATTTTATGTTAAAACTAGAAATTAAAAAGGTTTTAATTTTGAAAGGTTGAAACTTATTTTATGTTACATCAGAAAAATCATAAGTAATCAGGGGGAGAAAGGAAGAGATGGTTGAACAGTTCTTACATTGGAATGATAAAGAAGTGGTAACATTTTGTACAGAAATATGCTCATAGAGGAAAATCACATATTTCAAGTTTAGAGCATCTATTTAAAGGTGGGTTATTTCAACTAAATAATTATAAACTCATCATTTACCTACATTACTACATGATTTAATCCCCAAATCGTGTCTAATTAATTAATTTGGATAAAATTTAATTAAAGGCGAGAAATGAATGTTTCCAAGAATAAATCAAGATTTTATTTATATAAAAGTTATATATAATAAAATAAATATTTCTTATATTTACCTTAATTTAATAAAACTAATATGTATATTACAATAAATTTGATGGGCATGTCGATCGTGTAGGGTGTTCAAAATATATTTCAAGGCAAAATATGATTAGTCACTATGATGAGAAGAATCATGCTACACTTTCAGAACAGATTACTCGATCTATTTCCGTATCGCTCAAGAACGGTCTCCTTGTGGGAAATCTGTGAAAGATTATGAGAAATTATTACTTAAGCATTAAATATAATATTGGAAAAATCATAGATACATGCTATAATTCTGAAAAAGAGAAATGTGGTGTTACAATTCCTTACCCTTGAAAAGAAATTCCATCCTCAAATCAAAACTTACAAAATAAATACTGGAACTTGGCGCTTATCTCATCTTTGTGCTCCCTAATAACCCCTTCCATTACATGGTTTCTCCAAGATACATTACCAAGAGTTAAACTCTTTGTCCTGAGTTATTTATCTTCCTCTAAAGTGTCATTTTTTTTTTTTACTATAACCTCTTCATAAGTCAAAATGTAGAGGTTAAATGATCATAGCTTTCAACGTGAGATGTGTGTAGATCACACTTCCTCATTATAGATACATAAAATACGTGTAATCTTAACAATGTTGGTGGTAATACGATCTAGTAATCCTAAGTCAACTATATGGTATCTCAAAAGGCCTAACAAAATGGTGGCTATATTTTTCGTTCTTCTCAAATCTTATTCGGTGATGCTCTGTGTACAGAAGCCTTCTCACATAAACTCAACAGATGAGCTGGCAAGCATTAGTTTTAAAAAAAAAAAAGAGGAAAAAACCAAAAACACAAATGAAACATAACACGTTAAATTGAAAATAGTGGAGGATACACCTCACTTTCCCTTTCTCCACGCCACTTTGCCTAAAGTCTCCACCGATCTGAGACCCTAAATTCCTATCGATGTCGCTGGCGCTTTTGTCAACGTCGTCGACTACTGTCAATCCATCAAACAACGACCTCTTCAATGTATTTACCTTTGTCATATTATCAAGCGCACAACCCACGATAAACCTGCTGATTTTGCTGTCGTTGTCATCATCATCTCTAGCTATCATCGATGCCTTTAGGTCTGGAACTATCACCGACTCCGTAGCATTCAGAGAAGGTAAGATTTTTGGATTTCGATGAAGATTTTTATTGAAAGTTGCGAATGATGAAAATTAGGGATTTATTGAACGAAAAAATAGTTTTTTTTTTCTGATGTTTAAAGGATAGTGTCCATTTCTAAAAGGTATGTGATTTTTCCTTAGACTATTTATGTAGATGATCTATTTGCTTGATTAATTTAGAGGTTTGTTTGAGTTTGTTTGAGCTTTCCAGTTTATATTTAGCGTTTTACGTTTTGTTCGATTAGTTTTTTTCGTTAATTTCAATTTTGGTTTGTATTCAGTGACCTGTGAGTTCATAGATTTTTTTTTCCATTAGTTTATTTATGCAATTGGCATTTTTCTTCGAAAAAGTTGAAGTTCGATGAGCTGTTTGAAATTATCAGTAAATATTTCGTTGATGTTTCTAGGATTTAGTGATCATGTTGATTGTATATGTAGTATTCTAGTTCTTGTTGAGGTTTGTGAACATCAGAATTACCGAAATGATAACGTGAACTTGTAATTGCTGGTTTATTCTTTGATGCATTGAACGTCGTTCACTTCTTTCAAAGATTGCTTGAGGCTTACTTTTGATTACCTCTTAGATGGTAATTAATCAATTTAAGCTGCATATGATTTGAGATTTCATTGATTTATCCTTTCTTACTTATCATTGTCCATTTAAGTGCAACATCATTTTAGTTAGTTTACTTTTTTGTAATTGGCATAAAAATGGTGTAACAACAATGCCTAGTTTGCAATTTATTTTGCTACTTCTTGTTAGCAATATATTACTACCTTAGATGCATATGGTTGTTTCCCATGTAGGATGAGGGGCAGGAATTATGGTGTTTGTCACAGCTGTAGAAGCACAAATCACTCATTTGAAGAATGCAATTGAAAACGTCGTTGTCCATGGTGTGTAGATGGTATCCAGAAATGTTTCGAGATTGAAAAGGTGGGCAATAACAAAGGATGGCTATTCAAAACTTGCAGTACTAATTGTGGATTCTTTGTCTGGGTAATGTTAGTGGCGGGACGACTAGAGTGTTGTGTTCACTAGAAAGCTCCTCAAATGTTCGGTGGGAGGATTTGCTCTTTTCCTTTTTTAATTGTTTTGCAATGCCCAAAATGCCAACTCTGAGTAGTTTTTACTCGGCAGGGACGATTGTGGAAATCTCCTCAGTTTTTTGGTGGCAGAAATGTTAGTGGTGGGATGACTAACTCATTTCCTTTTGACTTTGATTATGTCTTTTTCCTTTTCATTTTTCAATAGTTTGCAAATAAACAAATGAAAGTGTCACGTCATTTAATTTCAAATTTCTGGAATGCTTCTGACAGAAACTTCTGTACAAGCGGCTTTAGTAAATCTTATTATACCATTGACGGGTATTCCCCTTGTTTCGTGCGGAAAGTCGGGCCTTGCTAACAATTAAAGAAGAACTCAGACGATTGTGTAAGGGACAAACCTCTTGAGACAAAGTCCCAAAAATGGGTGTTTTATTGAAGATTCACAACGGACGATAAAACAAAATGCCTCCAAGGGGCATAAGCACACAGAACAGTTGAAGGTTTAAATGTAGTGAAAATAAAGATAATAAAAATTACATTTTCTCTGTTGGAGAGTGTTTGATCTTTTTTTCTTTGTATGCCGTCTTTCTCTTTTTATACTCATTTGATGACTTCTTCATGACAAACCGTTTGGAAACTGCTTGATTTCTCTATAACTACCCGCTTTCTTTACGGTGGCTAAATGGTCATGGAACTGCTATCTCTAACTGCTGCTATTACTCTCTGTCGTTCAATCGCTTTCAACTGGGCTTCTTGAATCGTGGAAGGTGATAAGATTGTTCAATAGCTGCTTCAATAATCGTCATCCTAGATAACTATAATACTTTATGTTCTCTAAAACCCTGGGCGATTTAAAGGTTTGGGCAAGAATGATGTCGTAGCTCTGGGCGATTGTAAGGTACTCCATTCGCTCAAGTTCTGGACGTCTTGCAAGCTTGGGCGATGATGTTACGGTGTTTGTGGGCTTCTACTGCATCCGTCAATGGTCCTATTTGGGATTTTATTCTGGACTCCCCGACTGGGTTTCATTCTTTGGGCCATTTGCATTTGGGCTGTACTTTTAGTGTGTCAACAATTATCCCCAATACAGAAGATTTAATACCGATTATTAATCTTTGCCATATTCACTTTGTATTTTCCAGCAACATTCGGAATTCTCAAAGGATTTCAATTATTTCTTCTTATAGCTTGAAAAGGTGCAACATTACAAACCCCTGTGAACCCAAAAGAAACACCATTTCGTTGTCCCATTAAACCACGTCTCAGTATTACGTACTTTCTTCTCGCTATTTTAGTGTTCATCTTCTTCCTTCTCTGCTACGTTTCTTAGGCAACTCTTACCAAAACCGTACTTTGCACTTAGTGGCGACTTCACAAACTCAGTCTGATGATTCTTTCAGTTTCGAAGATTTCCAGAAAATCCTTACTAGGCCGTATGTAAATCCAAACTTCCTTGCACAAGCCAATGCTGACCTTAATGAGTTCTACCAGGGTCTATCATTCAATGATGTTGAAGCCGTTGGACAAGTGGTGGTGGGCCAGCTGTTCCCTTGCACTGAAGGCCCTCATTTCCAGAACTCTCTGCCATTGAGGCCGATTCGCGAAAAAGGTATTCGCACTTGGCCCAAAGCTGATGTTATTTTTCGTAGATGACATGCACGTATTGTAAATCATGGCCCCACCAAAGCGCTTTTTGATCGTGCTAGGATTTCAGATTTATTTGAAATCGCTCTGCAACCCCCAATTTTTTACCTAGTGTTTTTTTCGATTGCTTTGAGTTTTTGGTCTTCTGAATATAATACCTTTTTTTTCCCACTTGGTCCCATGTCTATTACTTTAAGGGACGTTGGAGCCCTAGTAAATCTGCCACCTTTGGACGACACCATCTTTCCTGGTATTTCAATTTTTGGTGTTGCCCCCAAATTTGAGAAAAAACTTACCGAGTCCTATTCAAGCATGCAAAGTCTTTGTAACCATTCAAGTGTTGATCCTTCTCATGCTGAACGTGTGGCATTTCTTCAAATTTGGCTCTGTAAATATATTCTATACGTGCCAAGTATGAAACCTTCTATGAGCTATTTACCCATAGCGCATGAATTGGCACGTGGTAGACCTTTGAATTTATGTTCCTTCTTTTTGGCTGCTCTTTATAGAGGCATAGCTTCTCTTCAATCTCAATTGAAGAATGATACATCTCCCACTGGCAGTGAGCCCCTTTGGTTCACTCAACTGTGATTGAGAGCATATTTTCCACCACTTGGTGCTCCATCCATCTCCCTTCATTCTGCTAGCTGCTATGGGCTAGCCATTGACCCATTGAACCCTTTATATATGTCCAGTGGGGACATTTTTTCATTCTTTTATACCTTAAATTTGATTCCTTCCTTCTTTCCTTTTCTTACTCACTTGACTCTAGATTATTTGCAACCTCCATCCACCATGGATGGTGCGAGCGCCTTCTTGCCTGTTTGGGTTCAGTTTTTGATTGGGAAGGAATTGTTCCATAATATTGTAACTGGAACCAATGCCAAGGCTGGGGTTGAAATATACGCTCCTCAATTTTTTGCTCGCCAACTTGGTTTTGGCCAAACTTGGCATGTTCCTCCTTGCTACTCCAAAAATTTAACAGACCGTTTTCACACTATTAATAAGGCAAAAGCACAAGATGTAGATGCCCGCAACATTCTTTTGACAAGGGAGTTTTCAATAGCCCCTTTCAATTCTAGCTCTGTCGTCCACCCTCTTTTTGAACAGCTCTGGCCATCAGTAAAATGCAGGCTGTTTGCAACTGATGTTAATCGCGTCTTCCATTTATTGGATCAGCCAAACACTTCATCTACCTCTCCTGTATTTGTCACCTCTGTATCCATCAGGAATCTGTCATCCCCTGCTCGCGCTAAACGTCCTATCCTTCTATCTGCTTCTCCACCTATCAAGGCTACTGCAACAAAAGGTGCCCCAAGCCGCAAACGGCCAGCTTCAGCATCTCCCATTTTGCAGGATGATAACGATAACAATGATGATGATGCTCCTCTCATCCTTAGGAGAAAGGTAATCAATTTTGTTTAACCAAAAACATACTTTTCTATGTAGTAATGGTTTACCGGAATTTCTCAGAAACGTTCAGCCTCTCCTTCGAAGGCTTTAGTTTTGGCATCTCTTACTTCATCACCCACTGCTGAAACTGCTTCGTCCAAATCAACTGATGAAGGGACTATGCTTAAAGAGAGACCTTTAGTCCTGGAATCTTTATCACAACCAGTGGAAGGGCTACTTTCTTCCCAAGGTGCTGACCCCCCAAATGTCGACCCAAGAGGTAATACATATTTTGATATTTTACATTTGCTTGTGTTGCTGGTTTTTAACTCATTACCTCTTGAATTATGCAGAGACTTCCAGGGACTTGCCTGTTATGGCAGAGTCTTCTCGTCCAGATAAGGAGAAGTCCTCACAGATGATATGTCTGAACTTCCCAAGATCATTGATGAAGTAGCCTTCTGCTTCCCTTTCCTTTTTCCTTTTGTTTGTTGTAATGAGAATTCTCAAAGTTGGTGTCTTCCTTGTAGGGTACTGATGACATTGTGCATTCCATATGAGACTTATTCACTTCCTGGGAACAAGTCAAGATGTCTCACCCTCCTTCAACCAGTCATCCTTCCGCTTTTTTCGGAAGAAAATATGAAGTCCCTCAAGCAGTCGGTACTTGAGTATGTTTCTTTTATGGACATGGATATCAGTCAGGCTAGTGCTACTAGACATAAGAATAATTTTGATTGAGTGCAAAATTGGCGCAAGCACTTAAACTTTCGTCGCTCAATATCTCAGCTGACCTTAAGGCGACGTTGAAGGTTGTCCACTCTGACATCCTCTCATTGCTAGCTAAAAATTTTGAACTAAAGGTCAGGAGTACTCAATATTTTCGTATTGCATCTGAAAGGGAATCTTTGCTTCTAGAGATTAACAAAGCCGAAAATGAATTGGCGGGAATTTCCTCCGATGTGATGATCGAAGACTCTTTGATGATGAGCTTAGCTGCAGAGATAAATGAGCTTCAGGCAAAGATGGACAACTGTAGGGCGAGAATGGCTGCTAAAAAGCGCAATGATTCCCAAGGCATTGAACGAGCCAAGTCTTTGGTTGAGCAGTATAAGAAACTGAAGGTTGATGACGATTTTGGAGCAAAGATTGGGGAAGACTTATGGAAAGAATACGTTCGGTTTAGGGTGAATTGTAATTAAGACATCTAATGCCTTAACTTTCCTTTTGTAATTTCGCACTAATTGCCATTGATGATTTTGAATGTAACAGTAGCTATCGTTAGTAACGAACGACTATTTTGTCTTCTTGCGTATTAATTGACGTTTATTTTTAATCGTCAAACTTCCAAGCATCCAATTGCTTTATGCTAAGATTCATGTACATTTCTTCTTGGTATTTTCGTCTCTTTTCCCAAGACTTTGGGCCATTCGATTTCAGTTGTTAGGCATAAATGTGGTCATTCATATTCTGTCTTTTCACCTTCATGTCTCTATAAATGCGTGTGTATTTCGTACTTATCATTCTCATTTCCATTATTTTCTTCAAGACTACTTTCCTACCATCGTTTGGCACCTCAACAAATGATCAAAACTTTCGTCTTCCATAGAAATAAATCATTTGATCCGCCCCTTTTGCCATCTTTCTTGATGTCACATTTGGTATGGGAGGTATAGAAAATATTCTTTGACCAATGAAGGTCTTCTCAGTGCCCTTGCTGAAAGTGTTTTCCTCAGCAGCAAAGTTCTTCCTTGTTTACTGTTGCAGCGATGCGCTTAAGGAGGCGCATGAAGGCCAATTGTTTGCTGATGGTGCTTCTCAGGCTCTTTGCCTGCCATCTGCAGCAATGCATTTAGTAAGGTGAGGAAGACCGGTTTCACTCTTTCTATCGCAATCGATCGGGAAACAATTTGTAGCCTGTCCAAGTTGTGGTTAATTGTATTTTAACTATTTTGTCTCTCTTATTTTATAAGAAACATTGTAGCGATGCATTTAGGGGTGTGAGGGAAACAACTTTTTTCCTGTTGTAGTCAATAGGGGAGAAATGACAGCCTGCCGTAAACTGCGGCTTATGTAATCAACATGTGATAATAAAGAATTTTATTCGAACGTATTTTGTTTTCTTATTTATTTGAACGTAATCGTCCAGATTACTTTTATTTAACAATGCAGTGCCTATACCTGTTCACTTTCCCATATGGATGGAACATATTTTTTCAAGTACTTACCATTAATAAACCTGACATATCTAGTAGTTTAAATCCTCCAAGTGGTCAGCCCCATTAGACATAACGACCCATTAATAAACCTGACATGCCTATTGTGTTTGATTAGTATAATTTTTCACCCGATCCGTTTGACTTTGTTTTTTATGAAAATTGTCAATTAAATAGATAAACTTTATTAGAATTGAGGATAAAATTTGTTTGGATAGCCAAAAAGTACAAAAAATAATAATAAAAAAATTTTCGAATTTTTTTTTTCGTTTGACTTTGTTTTTCATGCAAATTGTCAATTAAATGAATATATTTTTTTACCATTAGATTTTAAATTTGTTCAAATTGCCAAAAAAAAAAAAAAAAGGATGGAAAACAAATTTCCACCAAAATCAAAAGGAAAACAAATTCCTTAAAAACCCGAAAAGTGGGCACGTGAGGGTGATCAAAGGAAAATGAATTCCTGGCAAATTATTTGCTATCAAACAACCAACTTTTGAGAAAAAAAAAAAAAAAAAAATTCTAGTTTCATGAAAATGAGGGTGATCAAACAGGGCCTAAGATCTTGGCAATATGTGAAGTTTCATAAAGTTTTAAGTTTTATAAAATGTGAGTCTCCTTTTCTATTCATGATGTACAATTTGCATTTTTTTTTTCTCTACTAAAGGTGATTTATTCCATTAAGTAAAATACGTGCAAAATGTAAATCTGTAAAACATGTGTAAAGTTTAATTTTATCAAGAAGTAAAAAAGGCAATCTCGAATCAACTTTCTTCTCTCTTTTTATCCTTCTTTTTAAATCATTAAATCTAAATCAAAGTTTTAATTTATTTTTTCTCTCTCTTTTTTTTAATCGACTATTTTTCATCAATAAGACATACTTTTCTTACTCTTGGGACGTGGTGCTCGACATTATGCATTATTACATGTTGACGTATTCATGTGGCATAATTTGTGTTGTGAGCTTAACTTATGGGCTTGAAAAAGACAAACACAAGTCATTAATTGAGAAAATTAAAGAAAAAAATCGATCAAACCATTTCTTTTAGTTTTCCTAGTCACAAATTAGATATTTATTATAAGAAAATAATAAATTAAATCTTTAATAATATCTCAATTTATATTTTAGCAAATCTCGATAATTAGGATAAAATTATATGAAATTTAATTTTGAAATTCAAGTTTTTCTTATTTCAAACTATACCATCTTTATTGTGATGTGGAGCGAGAAAGAGCATCCTATTTCCCCTTTTTGGGCTTGTATGTATATTCTCTAGTCACAATTTTCACAGTCCAGTCAATAAGGAAGAAATAGATGTCATATTTCATGTTTGCCTAGTAGTCCTATAACACTAGTAGTAAGTAGCGACAATTGAAGAGTTGTCGAATACGAGACATAAGTCCAAGTCGACCAAATTTTTATGTATTCTTCACAATTTAGAGGAAAAATGAATTAAAAAAAATATCACATAACATAACGTATAGACAATGAAGGTCACAAATAATGTATAACTCACACAAGTAGAGACATAGACAAATGTATTAGAGGTAACAAATAAATTTACACAAATAATGTAGGGAATTATTCGATGAAGGTCACCTAGTTTGCAGGTTATTTCACTAGTCACATGGATACTCGTATTAGATGTCACAACATATGCCAAATCATTGTCCATATTTCTCTATACTGATAGAGAGAAAAATAATTAATATATATTTTCGACAATAATTCCATTTTGTTCATGTACACACACTGTAGTATAGACCATGTTCTAAAATGCGCGAAAATGTGCCGCCTAGGCGCGCCTAGGCGCGATGCGGATCGAAAACGCGTCGAATTCGGCCATGCGTGTAAAAATGCGTTTGGGTCAAAAAAATGCGGGATAATGCGCGCCTAGGCGGGATAATGCGTGCCTAGGCGGGATTAGGCGCGCCTAGGTGCGCCTAATCCCGCCTAGGCGCGCATTATCCCGCATAATCCCGTTTTTTTTTTTTTTTTGGTAAATTTTTTTTTAATGATATATTAAAAATTTATTTTTTTATATAAAAATATATTTAATACCTTAAAAATAATTAAAATAATATTAAAAGTACGAAACGCATTATGACGCATATTCTCCGCATTGAGACGCTTAAGCTTGTGATTCTTGATTCTCGACCTCGACGCATCGCAACGCATTACGCATTTTAGAACATTGAGTATAGATGAATATGGAGAGAGAATAAATACTTAGCCGAAATTTAGGATGAATTATGATAAGATATATATATATACATTTTGTCCTTGTATATCCGCCGATTCCAATCACATTGCTTATATAAGTCTACTTTTATTCAAATTATGAATTATGATCTGATTTCTGCAAAAAAAAAAAAACAAAAAAACATCATAATATAATATTTAAGAACACGTAAACTTAAATGATGATAGTTACAATTTATTTTTCCAAAATTAGAACCATCAATTTTTCTGTCATTAATATACCAAATAAAAAATTGTCCATCTAATATTTATAATTGTTTTGTGCCTTTTTCCTTAAATTTTGTGCTGTCCTTTTGCGATTTATGCTAACAACGTCACATTTTGATTCAAATAAATGCTTTCAATTTTTGCTAATCTGTGCACGTCCTTAACTATTTTTCATTGTATTTTTATTCTGAACTTTTTATTAATTAATCTATTTTATAAAATTCCATTATGAGGGAATAAAAAAATTTATTTGCTCATCCTATTTTTAAATAAGTAACACAAATAACGAATACAAAAGTTCGACAATACATTTTTCCTTACTAACAAAATATTTGGATAGAGATCGTTATCAGAGATAATATGTACTAATTAATTGAAAGTTAAAGAAGTTCAATGATTTTCTATTTGCCGTTGAGCTGACGGCTAAGCGGATGGTTTAATACACGACATGGGATAAAAGATACAAATGCTAACTCTGCAAAAATAGCGAACCATCACTATACGTACATACTGAGATGATCGGTCTTATATTAAGGAATTACTCAAACTGACTACAGCATGATTTAACGAGTAATTTTGCCTCTTAGAAACGGAATAGCAGGTTTCTTGTATCCTCATGGTAATTAGCATATATATATATATATTTACATTATTTAAAATGCATTAATTTTATGAAATTGAGAAAGATGAAAAGAAGACTGCACCCTTGAGTTTGTATGCATGCATCAGTACGTATGTTGATACTATATAATTGCAGCTTACTTGCCTTCGAGTCGAGGCCTGAGGGTTTATAGGCAGCATTTTGAGAAGCTCACGACAGCTTAAATATAAGAATAGATGATCCAACATACTTGCCTTCGAGTCGAGATCTGAGGGTATAGTCGTATAGAGGCAGCATGTTGAGAATCTCGTGATAGCTTAAATATAAGAATAGATGATCCAACATACTTGCCTTCAAGTCGAGGCCTGAGAGTATAGAGGCAGCATTTTGAGAATCGCATGATAGCTTAAATATAAGAATAGATGATCCAACATGAACGATAAGAGCCCATTAGCTAGCCAAGGAGACTTGCGTACGAACCGGGAAAAAGTTAAAATAAAATAAAATAAAAACATGATGTTCTCCCGAGGCTGTAGGCAAGTCATCCTTGGCTATCAAATAAAGACTCTTTATCATCATGTAAGACCTCTCTTCTTCTTCTTTTTCTGTAATGTCTCGAGTTGCCTGCCTACTATGCCAAGTGCAACCTTCTGGGTAACTATTTATAGTGTTAGACAATGTAGAATGCTTGATCAGTTTGGAATCACGTTGTAGAATTGTGTCGCTACTGCCAATGGACGTGGATTCTCGATATAGAATCAAGAATATGTTCATCTTGATAGAAAGTACTCTTGATGATTATCCCATTACAAGGGGAAAATCAAAATACAAGTACTTAAATTGTCTAGACCATGACTGCAGGCATTTTGACTTTTGTAATGTGTATATTGTGGAGAATAATAATATCAACAAAGAATATCTTGATTTTGACTCTAGTTTATTGTAAATTTTGTCATTCAAAAGATAATCAAGTATCTCGTGTGTATGGTTTTACACAAACCGAAAACCAAGCTACCTTACTTTGGAAACAAAACCAATTCAAATTCCTACTTGAGCCATTCTCTCTCATTCTAATTCCTTAAACCAAAATTTTTAAGGAGCATCTTGGGCCTCGAATAATGAACAAATTCTTTTTTCTTAAGAATACGTGCAAGATTTGAATGCCGCGTAATTTATGGTCAATGTTCACCCGCACGGACTGACACCCTCGTACCCTCCTCCTTGAAAGAATAGTTTTTGAGCTAGCTAGACTTGTGAGTGTTAAACAATTCAAAGAAAAAGAAAAGAAAAAGGGAGGCTAGGGTTTCATTAATAATTGCATAATGAAAAGTGAATACAAAACCTAAATATAGAGAGACTATATATAGTCTAAAATAAGAGAAACTAAAAAGACTATTCTACCCTTAATAAACAATAAAATAAAATAATACTATATTTCTTAACATCTCCCCTCAAACTCGCGATGCGGCAGTTACAAGCATCGAGAGTTTGCCAACTAGAAAACGAAAACGAGAAATAGAGTGCGACTTAGTAAAGAAATCTGCAAGCTGCAAAGAAGAAGAAACAAAAGGCAAAGTAATTGTGACATGCTTGAGATGATGACGAGTAAGGTGACAATCGATCTTAATGTGCTTAGTCCGTTCATGAAAAACCGAGTTGTGGGCAATCTGAATAGAACTCTAGTTGTCGCAATACATAGGAGTAGGATGAGAAAGAAAAACTCTCATATCTTCAAGTAACCAACGTAGCCAAACAATCTCTTTGGTAGTAGATGTCATAGCACGATATTCTGCTTCGGTTGAAGATTGAGAAACAATAGATTGTTTCTTGCTCTTCCAAGAAATAAGAGAATCACCCGAAAAAATATAGAAAACAGTAACAGATTTGCGATCTGTGGGATCACTGCCATGATCAGCATCAGAGTATGCATGCAGCTCCAAGGAAGATGTGGATAGAAGTAAAAGACTCTGAAAGACTGTACCCCGAAGATACCGCAAAATATGAAGAACAGCTGCCCAATGAACTGTAGTAGGAGAAGCAACGAACTGACTAACAACATGAACAGCATATGCAATATCTGGACGAGTAATAGTAAGATATACCAAGCTCCCAACAATAGTACGATACAAAGTAGGATCCGACAAAGGTAAACCATCAGAAGAAGAATACTTTGCATTAACCTCAATGGGAGTATCAACGGTCTTATTATCAGTAAGTCTAGCCCGCTCAAGAATATCTGCAACATATTTTGACTAAGAAAGAAGATAACCTCTAGGTGAGCAGACTACCTCAATATCCAAGAAATATCGTAGAGAACCCAAATCTTTCATTTCAAACTGTCTAGCTAACTCTGTTTTCAAAACTGAAATACCATCAGTATCATCACCAGTAATAATCATGTCATCAACATATAAAGATAAAATGATACGACCTGCATCAGTGCACTTAACAAAAAGAGTAGAATCATGACTACTAGACGTAAATCCAAGGGAAGAGATCACAATAGAAAATTTCTCAAACCAAGCACGAGGTGCTTGTTTGGGACCATATAACGCTTTCCTTAGCTTGCAAACTTACCCAGAATCATGTGAAACACCAGGAGGGAGTGCCATATAAACTTCTTCTTGAAGATCTCCATTCAAGAAAGCATTTTTAACATCAAGTTGAGAGATACGCCACTGAAAAACGGAAGCTACTGCAATAAGAGTACGAATAATAATCATTTTTGCAACATGAGCAAATGTTTCCTCATAATCCATACCATATTGTTGAGAGTACCCTTTTGCAACCAACTGAGCTTTGTAGAAGAACCAAATCCCAAGTACCAGTCTTATGCAAAGCAGAAAGTTCCTCATCCATAGCTTGCTGCCAAAGAGGATCAATAATTGCCTCTTTATAGGAAGAGGGCTAAGAGAGACAATGAATAAAAGTTAAAAATGAAGTAAAAGATGAAGAATAACAAGAATAAGCAAAATCTGGTAACTTTGTAGACTTACGAATACATGTGGATTGACGTATAGGTGGATCCACAATCTCAGACGGAGCTTGAGGGACCGTAGGAAAAGAAGGACCTCCAGGTGTACCGGAAAGTAAAGTGTTAGTAGTTGCAGAATGATCAATTCGAGTTGGTTGTAAAGATAACGGGGTAAGAACATGAGTATTTGAGGTATTGGGAACTTGAGATGACAAACTGTCAGAATCGTCAAAAAATGGATCTATACGAATAAGATCAGATATAGTCAAATTATGAGTAGTGGATGGAATAGAAAAGAAAGGTATATGCTCGAGAAAGACAACATGACGAGACACATAAAGTTTCTGAGTTGTTGGATCAAAACAACGATATCCCTTTTTACTTTCACCATAACCAAGAAAGACACAAATAGCAGATCGAGATGACAACTTACTACGTTCTACATGAGGACGAAGAACGAAACAAGTACAACCAAAAACTCTAAAGAAAGAATAATCAGGGGCATACCCATACAACTTTTCGAAAGGAGAAAGACCTGAAATATGAGAAGATAGAATTGTATTAATCAAACCTACAACAATAAGAACAGATTCACCCCAAAACACACTAGGAACAGAAGAAGACAACAGGAGAGAGCGAGCAGTTTCAACAATGTGCCTATGTTTTCTTTTAGCAACACCATTTTGCTCAAGAGTATCAGTACACGAAGTTTGGTTAATGGTTCCATCTAAGGCAAGAAGCTCACAAAATCTATTAGAAGTGTATTCCCCACCCAAATCACACCTAAAACATTTGATAACAGCAGATTGTTGAGTTTTTGTCAAGAGAACGAAATGCTGAGTATATCTCAAAGAATTCAGAACGATGTTCCATTAAATAAACCCAACAATAATGAGTATGATCATCAATAAAAGAAACATAATATCGAGACCCTCCTTTTGTGGTAACAGGAGAAGGCCCCCATACATCAGAATGAATCAAATCAAAAGGAGAAGAAGAAACAGAAATACTTCGATTAAAAGGTAAAGCTGAGAATTTTGCCAGTTTACATCCACTACAATCAGAAATATCACAAGGTTGCAAATTTCCTAACGTTCCAATGGAAGACAAAAATCTTAAACAAGAAGACGAAACATGACCTAAACGAGAATGCCATAAATAAAAACTAGAAGAAGAAGGACTCAAACGAAAAGAAGACAAATCAACATTAGTAGTAGAAGCAGCAACTGGCACTTTTAGCTCATTCAAAATATATAGTCCACCCTTCCTAGGCCTGTCCCAATCAACTTCTGAGATTGCAGGTCCTGCACATAACAAGAAGAAGAGGAAAATGTGACTAAATTACCAGAATCACATAACTGACCAACAGAAGCAAGATTTAATATGAGTTTCGGTAATGATAAACATTAGGGAGAGACAAGTGAGGTGTGACAACAGAACCAACACCTGCTAAAGGCATAGGAGTGCCATCAGCAGTCATGACAGGAATAGAAGACGAAGGAGACACAGAAGCAAAAGATGAAGAATCTGGAGACATATGATGTGAAACACCAGAATCCAAGACCCATACAGAATGTGACATACCTGAAGAACCATGAGGCAACTGACCTACGGAAGGAGAGGAAGCAGACATAGCTTGTGGCTGTAAGGAAAGAAACTTTTGAAATTGCTCAGCCAGAGTACTAGGATCGGTGAAGAGACCTGATGAAGCTGCTGCTGCAGTATTAGACTGTGGTGGTCTATAGCTATGAGGTGGTCTATGAGCATTTGATTGTGACTGGTTGCCAGGCTTCCAAGCTTGAAATTATTGTTGCGATTGATTCTGCTGTCTCAACTTAGGACACTGAGCCCTCCAATGACCTTTATGCTTACAGAAACTGCACTCATCGGGGGCAACCCTTCCGTAAAACTTATTCTGATTATGAGAGAATGACTTAGAAGGCACTGCTAACACGGAAGGATTAGAAGCAGAAAGGATTCACTTTTCAGAATAAGACTTGAGACGTATTTCTTCCGCCAATAGCTCACTAACAACTGAGTCAACAAAAGGAAGTGGAGAACGATGCAAAATTGAACCTCTAAGTCCATCAAAATCACTGCGAAGTGCAATTAAAAACTGCACCAACTGTTGCTGCTCTCTACGAGTAATATAGGGTGCACAAACTTTTAATTCGTCCGATTCTGTAAGAGCCAATTGATCCCAAAGATCTGTCATAGCAGAATAAAACTCCTGAATACTCATATTTTTCTGCTGAAGATCTCGTATGTCATTCTCCAATTGATACTGCTTCGCAAAATTTGACTGAGTGAATAACCTTTGCAGATGATCTCAAACCTCCTTTGCTGTCTCATATTTCACCAACTCTCTGCCTATGGAATGCTCAACAGAATTGTTAATCCAAATAATGATTTTCGAATTATTTGATTCCCGGGTATCTACCAAACCAGTATAATCCTCATCGGTATTCTCAGGTTTCACAAAAGTTCCACTAACGTATCCCCACATCTTTTTACCCTTAAGAAAATTCTCATCACATAACTCCAATAAGAATAATTCTTTCCATCCAACCTCACACTCACAGACAGAAGCGAATCGTCTCTTTCAGTATCCATAACCAAAGAATAAGGAAAAACAGATCTCAAAAGAAAGGAGAACGAAATACCAGATTGTAAAACGGAAAGAAAACTCTGTCGAACTAAAACTCCGTCGAACTTGTCTCGAAATCACCAAAAAAAATTTGTCCGCAAAAGCTGTGTTTGAGATTAAACTTTGTCCCATGAAATTTTGCTCTGATACCATGTTAAACAATTCAAAGAAAAAGAAAAAAAAGGAGGCTAGGGTTTCATTAATAATTGCATAATGAAAAGTGAATACAAAATCTAAATATAGTGAGACTATATATAGTCTAAAATAAGGGAAACTAAAAAGACTATTCTACCCTTAATAAACAATAAAATAAAATAATACTATATTTCTTAATAGTGAGGACCATATTTGAATAATACCTTCGGATTTTCCTTCGACCAAATGGAGGTAGACCATCCGCTAACCCCAATTTGTGACCTATTGTATGGGTTTACTAGAGAATGTATTGTGCCACGGGAAAAAATGACCATAGCTGTCATCATAAAGATAGTAACCAAATATGCTCATGTATTTTTGGACTTCCTTGCAGTAGACAACGTGTCAGCCTATAATGTAGTCCTCAGAATACCAATGCGAAAAAAATTTGAAAGTTGTCAGTTCCATACATTACATCAGAGTGACAACTGTGAAAGAGAATCAAAGAGTGTCCCGGGAATTTTATCGAAATTCCATTGGCAAGGCCACTCTTGGGCCGTGGCAAACTGCAACATGATGTTGACAACTTAATGGGCGAAGTAGTGATGGATAAGGTGATGGACGAAGCACCTATGGGCAATACAATGAAGGCGAATGCACAAGAAAATGTCATGGGTGACCTTGACTCCCAAGTCATTGAGTCAAAATCACAAGTTTTTCCGATCGAGAAACTCAAAAGTGCGCATAAAAGCTGAAATTATGAGATTTGACCCAAATTACACCTAGAAGGGGGTGAATAGGTGATTATGTAGAATTAAACATTAATAATTAAATAACAACAAGTCACTATTAATTATATCTAAATGATTAATCAATCAAGTCAAATTTCCTAAGTTGAATTGTCGCAGCTGTATGAAAACAATAAGTAAACAACCAGAATAATGACAAGGAAACCCCAATTGGATAAGAATTTCGGGCACTTTGCTAATCAACAATCCACTATAAACGAATTATGAACTTATAGTCCGTCAAACTTGACTACCACTAGTACTTTTTTACCTCGTGACTGTAATTCTCACAACCTTCTTGGATTGCATGCTCATGCACCAACTCCCAACTGTAGTTTTCAAAACCCTTCTGGATTGCGTGCTCCTACACCAACTCCCGACTATATAAATTTGTCTATCTCATATGGATCAACAAAAAACTCTACATTCTCTAACAACTGGAACTCCAGTCACCTTTCCTCGATCTTCAAAACTCTGACAAATGTGTAAGAAGTAGCAATATGGTATTTGAATTACGGATTTGATGTTTTCACCGCCAAGAACAAATCAAAACATGAGGGTTGAAAGCTCATTTGAATAAGACTATATGGAGCAGTATGTGTTTTCTCAATGTTCTACCTTAGAAAAAACCATTCAGAGGCTTGCTCGTATTTATAGTTTAGGTTTAGGATTGAATGGGCCGAACAAAAAGCCTTTAAACACGAATTAAAATTTTTCGGGAAACACTGTCGCTTGAGTGAGAGCTTAGCGACATGTTGTCACTAGAGCGAAGGCAATGCGACAGGCGAGAAAAGTCATAACGATAGTCTAGTGAAATTGCGGCGCATTTTTTTTCCTTATTTCCATTCTCGATCCCTTGAGCTAATACAACTCAATTAACAGTATTTACAACTTACTCCTTGACTTCTACAACACATTAATTTTAGTCATTTTTGTTCACAGATTTGCCAATCGTATTAAAAACCTAACAAGCTCCCATTTTGACATTCTGTGACAAATCTACAAATCTAAAGTCAAGGTAGTAAAAATACAAACACAAGACAAGTACTACTATCGAACCAACTGTCTTGAAACAGACAACTTAATACACAGTGTAAAAGCACGTAAAATAGTAATATGGATAAACACAATTGAAACAATTAATCATTAGTCATACCAGCTAAATTAAGATGTAATATCAACGTAAACCAACATACCAAAACAAACATTGATATCACTAAATATCAAAACTTAATCTACTTGAAACGAATTACCTCCGAATCATAATTTTAACATTAAATGTTAACTTCAAATCAAAAAAAATTTAAGTACATCGAAAACTATATGTGCCAAAATACCAGTCAAAATATCTACTATATACTATACTACTCCCCCGTTTTGTCACAAATGACAATGGGCAACCTAGTAACTATGTAGTATCATCAACATCATTAGAATCCCCCTCATCAAAAGTTGCATCGTCATCTCAATGTCGATAAATCCAACGCAACCCATGCTGAAGATATTCGACAACACAGCGAAGTGCAGTAAACTCTGTAGTGCTACATAGCTCTCAACTACGTAATCTCCGCTATCATATGAGCATGTTGCTCGATCAGCACATTCATATGTCCCATAAGTGCTACATAAGGGTAATAGGAACAGACGCAGATGGAGGAATAGACTCTGTAGGTAGAGGAGTTGAAGTGGATGTCGAAGGGATGTTAGCAGGCAGTGGAGTAGAAGTAGAAGACGAAATTGAAGGGGTCAACATAAATGAGTCATTAATAGGATCAGTTGGTACAATCGAATCAACTAGCTCAGCTGGCTCAGACGAAACATGAGACCTATTCTAGGAAATGGTAGTGTGGCCAATCGACTGAACCCCCTTTGGGAAACTAACTCCAAGAGCAATCACCAGACGGTAAATCAAATATGCATAAAGAAGCCCTACCTGAGTCCCCTTGACACGAAAAAGAACGCAACATCCGATGACAGATAAATGAAGGTAAATCAAAAGGTCGTCGTGTAATAAGGCGTACAAGAAACGGGCATTCTCCATAGGTAATCAAGAAGTATGTGATATAGGCCATGTATTCGTGCACACAATGCTCAACAGAATTTGGCAATCAGTAGGGAGAGAGCCACTGTGGATCACACTAAGACATCCTTCCAATGGTGTATTAAACAGAGTCGAACAGACAAGAGAGTTTGTCGAAAGGGTATCAACTAATAAATATGGAAATAAGGGATGAACAACCCGAGGAATATAGGCTATACTAGACACAACATCGGGAGTGATTTTAACTGTCTTACCTTTAAGAAATACCCTAAATGTAGACACGCTGATGTCGTGGATGTTAGCTTAAAACTCATGAACGAGTAGACTAGGAAGAGGCTCAAATATATGAGTAAAGGATCCCAACCCTTGGAAGTGAAAATGGTAGCAAAATTGGGGAAAATGTTAAATAATACTACCTCGCGCTCCACAAGCACTGGGCGTAATGGGAACTAGGTCTCAAATACCTCCTAAGTAGTAGTGGATATGAATCAGGATCGACTGAAGGATGTAGACGCACTCGATGTCTGTGTAGTCGTCTGTGCTTGCTTGGGTAGCATTTGAGGAGTAGACAGATACACACGTAAAATAATGAAAATAATGCAACATAAGATACTATCGAATGAAATGCAATAATGCATGTGAAACGAATACCAAAACGAAGCTAACCCAACAAAATCACACAAACAAACCCCATGTGCACGCAAATTGATGTAAACTAACACTAGAGATCTAAGTACAAATGAAACTGTGCAATGTATGGACGGAGATGACATGGTGCTGTGGTACCGGGACACAGTGCCTTGGCATCATAACGTGGTGCTTTGACATTGTGCATCAGTGACTTGATGTCATGTCAATGTGTCAATCATGAAAATCAATATGACCACCACCAAAACGACACTCTAATGACCAAATTATGTTCAAGAGGTGGAATGTTCAATATCCATCAAAGAAGACACGAAAATACAACAAGACACGACATTGAGGAAATGTGTCGAACACTTGGTGTGCGACATGAAAGCCCAACAAACCTAAGCTTCAAACCATGGGGAAACCACCATATTCATCAGACATACAATCTAACCTAGTAGAACTATCCCAAACATCAATAAAAACAAAGCCCCAATCAACAAAAATGCCAAACAATGGCAAAAACTTATACATTCTCGTTCATTCCAACCAAAATCCAAAACAAATTTCACCCAAATAAAGTATTGTGAGATGAAATGAAATGGAAATCAAGCAAACACAAGTGGAAATGAAGAAATTGGGTCAAGAACATCAAAACCCAACAAAAATTGCGAAAATTGGAAAAAATGAGGGTTTTTCGAAATTACCTTGAAAATATGTGAAAATGAGGGTAAATCCACCAAATGCCGGATGCAAAGTGTCCAATTCAGGATGGAATGCAAGAATTTGGAATGGGTGAGAAGATGTGAGAGGGAACATTGAGAATGAAATAAAGGAAATCAAAAAAATTTGAAAAAAATAACGTTGAGATTCAAAAATACGGGCTGTCGCTCGAGCGAAGGTTAAGCACTAAGCGAGCGACACAGCCTCTGCTATTATTGCTCGAACGACTCTCAACAATAAGTTGGCGAAAACATTTTGACACAAATAGCACTGGATTTTTGAAAAGTTCGAAAAATAGCCCACCCCCTTTTTTTTAATCAAGTCTCTGACATAGTGATGAACTAAAAACTGAAAGTGTTCACAAGTATTGCATAATCAAAAAAAAATTTTAACGTACTCAAATCAAGTTCAAATGAAGTAAAATGTATAAATGACTCACGTGTGTTAAATGCTACTATTTTCTAGTAAATATAACTTAAAACTTTAAATTTGTAAGAAATGACATGCGAACATCAATGCTGAATAAATATTTTCCCTTATTAATGAAAGTCAAAACCCTATTAGGACCTTAAAATGAAGCTCATTTACACGTAAATTTTTTATTTTCTCCCCCTGAGTTTGAGCATATTTTTTTTTTTTACTTTACTTTTTCATATCATTTTGTTCAATTATTACATCTTATGTGCAGACTCTTGTCCATTAAGCGACTTAAATGACCCATGTAATGAGTGTTGCCCGATGACTCCTAGTCAGTTGACCATACGGCACCAGGTTATGATAAGCCCTTCGGGCCAAATTACTCGAGTCAAATAGGCTTTGAAAAAGAGTATAAGATGAATCACTTATATTATTTTATGATAAGGGGATTATATGTGAGCTTAGGTCATTTAAATGAATGTCAATTCACATTCTAGGTCACCTTATTAACAGATGACTGTCATCTTAAGTCCAGACTCACTCACAAGATCATAGTATGTGCTGTGTAGATGATACATGAAGAAACATATATTCAACACTCCACATTAAACCTAACCAAGTAATGGAAATAATAATACAGATCAGATGAATGCATCCTTGTTCACAAATGTAGTATTTAAAAACATCATGAAATGTCCAGTACCATCTTACAGGAGCACAAAAACATAATAAATTTTTGTTGTTTGTTTTTTTATTAAAAAGAATATCATAATTTTTAAAAGCAAAAACAAAAATTAAAACAAAACAAAAACAAATAAGATGCATGTAAGAATGAATGGACTCAATAAACAGCATATGCATACACCTAAGTATCTAATAAAAAAGGTACATGGATGCTCTTACCTTTAAGAGCAAGATCAATCTCACGACCTTTCAGGTCATTCTTTTTAACCCAAATATTCTTAGAAGTAGAAGTGATTCTAGTTAACTGAATCATTATCTCAGTTAAGTAGCTAACTTGATTGGTGAGGAAGTTAACCATGCTTGAGATATCCTGACTTTTACTACTAGTCGCGAGTTTACGACACATAGGTCTTATGTGTCCCAGTATACCACAATGGTGACAGGTGGGAATAAAGCTAATTTCAAACCTATGCGGAGGTTGCTGTAGAGCTATAGGACGATTGATCCCACTTTATCTAGTAGGCCTCAATCCTAAAACATTCTTGCCCTTGGGTTCAGGATTAGCAGTATTCCTAACTTTGTTTGTGGTTGGGACGAATGTGGTCTTGGATGTACTAGCATTAGTATTACCATTTTGAACGTATCCTAAACCATGCCTATTTCTAGCAGGCTTGTTCATCCTTAACAAAGTATCGAGCTTCTGAGTACCACTCATGAAGAAATGAAGTATTAGATTTTCTAGGACATTTGTTAAGGATTTAACTTTAGCTTCTAGACTCTCATTAACAAGTTTCAACTCACCCAAATTCTTGGTAAAATCCTGAAGATCATCTAAGAGTTTCTCTCTCTCTCTCTCTCTCTCTCTCACACACATTAACCTTTTTAGTACGACTTTATTGATCTTCTTGATTTTAAGACTCTCCTCAAATAGCTGTTGATAAGATTTATGAACATCAGTCTCATCCTCAGAGTCATTCTTAAAATTCTCACTTTGTTCATCATTTTCCACTGTTTCACTCTTCTTATCAAATTCAATCTTAGTTATAGACGTGAAAGTCATAAAATTTTATTCACCATCACCGCCAGAGGTATCACTCTGAACAATCGAATCTGATTCATCATCACTTAAAGTCATTGCTAATGTCTTGTCCCTTCATTTATTCAAATTCTTCTTCAAATTAGGACATTTATTCCTATAGTCACCAAAACCCTGACACTTATGGCATCTAACTGACTGAGTTTTCTTACTAGAAATCCTAGGGTTATTCTTCTCACACTTAACTTTTGAGAATTTACTAGGGACATCATTTTTCCTAGCGTGAGGTTTTCTACTATTCTTCATCGCCTTCTAGAATTTCTTAACGAAATAAGCTATTTCGTCATCCTTAAGGATCTCAGCATCAGTAGACTCGCTCTCTTCTTCCCTAATGGTGTTCCTGACTATGGATTTAACCTTCTTTGGTGGAGAAGTAATGAGTTCATATGTTTGGAGAGATCCTACAAGTTCATCTATCTTAACTGCATCTAAGTCCTTACTTTCTTCAATAGCGGTGATCTTAGGTCTAAATCTTTTAAGTAGAGATATAGGACTTTTTAAACTATCTTAAGTTAACTATATCATTAAGCTTCATCGAACAATTCATCATCATTCATTCTAATTTTTTCAAATGTAAAGGTTTACATCTGCAGTCTTGGAGTTTTTAATAGTTTTGGTACCCTCGTGTGTGGTCTCTAAGATATCCCAAACCTCTTTAGCAATTTTACACATCGACACTCTTCTAAACTCCTCTACAGATACAACCATAAACAGAGCATGAAGCCCTTTACTATTCTAGTTGCAATCAACTATTTGATCTTCGGTCCAAGAGAAATGTTAGTGGGTGTAACAACACCGAAAATAGTGGATGAAGATGCAGTCCAACCGTTTTGTACACTAATCTAAATACGTTCATTCAATACTTTAAGGAATACTCTCATTCGAACTTTCCAGTATGCGTAGTTGCTTTCGTAAAAAACAGAGGCACAGATGGAAACTGACTCATCTAGATTAATTTATGGGCTAGAAATCAAAATTTGGCTCCGATACTAATTGAAATTATGAGGTTTGACCTAAATTAAACCTAGAGGGTGGGTGAGTAGGTGATTATATGGAATTAAAAATTAATTAGGAACAAGTCACGATTAATTATCTCTAAATGATTAATCAATCAAGTCAAATTTCTTAAGTTGATTTGCCACAGTTATATGAAAGCAACAAGTGAACAACCAGAATGATCATGAAAAAATCATGACTGGGTAAAAACCTCGAGCACTTTGCTAGTCAACAATCTACTATAAACAAATTATGAACTTACAGTCTGTCATACTCAACTGCCACTTGTACTTTCTGACCTCCTGACTATAATTTCCACAGCCCTCTCGGATTGCGTGCTCCTGCACTAGCTCCCGACTTTTTGAATTCGTCTGTCTCATGTGGATCAACAAAGAACCCCGCATTCTTCAACAATTAGAACTCCATTCACCTTCTCTTAATCTTTAGAACTTTGACAGATGTGTATGAAGTAACAGTTTGATATTTGGATTATGGATTTGATATTTTCGATGCCAAGAATAAATTAAAATATGAAGGGTGAAAGCTTATTTGAAGAAGATAATATGGAGTAGTATGTGTTTCTCAATGTTCAACCTTAGAAAACATTGTTCAAATGTTTGCTGGTATTATAGTTTAGGTTTAGGATTGAATAAGCTGGACAAAAAGCTTTAAAAATGCGAATTAAAATTTTTCAGGAAACACTGTCGCTCGAGCAAGAGTTTAATGACAGGCGAACGATAGGTTGTCACTCAATCAAACATAAGGTGACATGTGAGCGTCAATATTTCTGTTTTTTCCGCTCGAGCAAAGTCATAGCGACAATCTAGCGAAATTATAGCTCCATTTTTTCCTTCTTTCCATTCTCAAATCCTAGACCTAATACAACTCAATTAACAGTATTTGCAACTTACTTCTTGACTTTTACCAACACATTAATTCTAGCCATTTTGTTCACAGATTTTCCAATTGCATTAAAAACCTAACTAACATAAGCCAAGATGGCACCAAAGTAATTCAAGTCAGAAATGACTTGTCTGGAGGAGTAGGAATGAAAATGGAAGAGCTTCTAAAGAGGAACCTAGATATTTTCACATGGAGAATAGAAGACCTCTTGAAAAGTTATCCAAAGTTTTGTCTCTACAAACAAAATAGGAGACCCCATTACTTGGATAGATATACAATCTTAAAAGAAGAGGCCGGCAAGGTAATATCGAAAGGTTTCATCGAGAAGCACATTGTTCGAGCCGTGTAAGAAACCTAGTCCTCGTCTTAAAGCCTAATTGTAAGTGACATACATGCATTGACTTCTCAAACCTAAACAAGGCATGTGTGAAGGATAACTTTCTTTTTCCTCACATTGATCAATCAGCCGATACGATGGCGGGACATGCCATGTTGAGCTTTAGAGATGCTAACTCAAGCTACAATAAGATCCTCATGTATAGGCCGGATTAAGAGCATATATCATTCATCACATGTCGAAGCCTATACTGCTACAATATAATACCCTTTGGACTGAAGAATGATGTGGACACTTATTAGTGGTTGGTTAATCAGGTATTTGCAACCCATATTAGGAAAAATATGGAAATATATGTGGATAAATGCTAGTGAAAAGCCTGTACACAACTGATCGTATAGCCCACACCGAGAGAACATTCTTGGACACTAACAGATGAAGCTGAACCTATTAAAATGTGCATTTGGTGTCATTTCGGGCAAGTTTTAGGGTTTTGGTTAATAAAGGAATGATAAAGCCAATCTGGAAAAGATTAGGGCTTTGTAGAGATGAAGACTCCACGAAAGCTAAAGGTGGTACAAACTTTGATTGAAGGATAGTATCCATTAGTTACTTCATCTTGAAGTCCACATATAAATATTTTCCTTTCTTCAAAACTCTCAAGAGAATAAAGAAGTTTGAATGGACCCCCACAGTGTGAAAAGACATTCTTAGCCATAAAGAAACACCTCAATTAGGCTCTTCTACGTTCAAAGTTAGTCCAAAGAGAAGTTTTGAGTATCTATTTAGTTGTCTAGGTAGAGGCCATAGGTAATGTACTTGTCCGAGTGAAGGGCTACATCAATTATCGATCAACTATGTCAATTAAGCCCTTTAGGATGCCAAGATAAGATATGTGCATATGGAAAAATTAGATGTTGCGTTGATCACAACCTCTAGGAAATTGAGGCCATGCTTCCTAGACCATATTATTGATATAGTAACCACTTTCTCATTGAGGTAGGTTTTGCAAAAGCACAACATGATAAGTGTAGTTTATACACTTATTCGAGCACCTAAATGATAATATTTTACTGTTCTTTGGATAAAATACTACCTAATTTGTGTTATATTTTATTTCGTAGGTAAAACTCAATGTTTGATGAAGAATTGAAGAAAAGAATGCAAATAGCAAAAAAATGGTCCATTGTA
The DNA here is from genome assembly GCA_019097785.1 of Fraxinus excelsior. Classification (NCBI taxonomy): domain Eukaryota; kingdom Viridiplantae; phylum Streptophyta; class Magnoliopsida; order Lamiales; family Oleaceae; genus Fraxinus; species Fraxinus excelsior. The sequence continues at coordinate 34,949,699 of CM032624.1, read as the reverse complement.
TCAAATACAAAGTTCGGGGGCTGAAATGAAAATATTCAAAAGTTACGTCAAACCTCGTGATGAATATTTGAGAGTGTTAGACATCAATTGGATGAGGAAAAAAGCCAAAGGAATGAAATCTAGTCCAAGTATTATCACATATCAACTTCCAGCTGAAAAAGTTATGCTTCGAATTTTGAGGCTCACATTGAGACCCAATTTTGGCATAGCAATACTTCGATTTGGAAAATTCATATTTCTATATGAATTGTACCCCTTTGAGTTAGATTTCGAATACTTTGAATCACCTCAATCGGATATCAGGAAAGAAAGTTATGGCAAAAATATCGGAAGTTATTCAGAGACAAGATTGTGCGCGCACGCAGGCAATTCATTGCGCGCGCGCAAGACCTTATTTTCCCCAACCCGAGAGTCATTTGGTTCTACGGCGGGCGGGCAACACTTATAATGGTGTATGCACACATGCCTTTTTCGTAGAAGAATCTTTAGTTTCCTTTCGCGATTCAAACTCTTTTGGAAACTAAATTGAACGGGGATTTTGACCTATTTTCCGGCTCTTATAAATAGAAAATGAGGGATACACATAATGGGGACCTCTCTTGCCTCTTCATACACAAAAGTTCACCAAATTCATCAAGAGCAAGAGGCTAATTACTATATTTTGAGGGAGGAGATCAAGCCCTAGCAAGGAATTGAATGTCAATTACAACAAGATTTTGAAGAATTCAACCTTGGAATTGAAGATTAACATTCTTTGATTTATTTCATGATCCGGGGTGATATTTTTCTATTATTCTTTTTGTAGTATAAATATGCTAGGCTAGATTCGTTTTTGTATTGGATGAATGATGAACCCTATTACTTATTTATTTTAATTCAAGACAATTAATTTAGTACTTCTTGATTTTTCTCAATTGGTTTTGCATTCCCATTGAACTATTTGATTATTTGATCACCAATTAGATAGTAAGTTGCATGTTTTAGTGTAGAAATACTCACAATAAATCTAGAATGCGGCAAAATCAACACATAGACAATAGGTACTAGGAATAATATCTATGGCATGTGCAATCATGTGCGATAAATCATGTGATTCAATGCATGACTTTTATATGAATTCGGACTATGAATAGGACTGGGTCGTGTTAGTCATAGGTTTGATATATCTTGAAAAAGAATATTGAATAATAGTGGATTATCGATTATCTTGAATGCATGAATTACTAGATTAATTATTGAGAATTGAAATAGATGGAAATAGGGGGATTCACAATTCCAATACAAACATTCACGTATTATATAAATACTTTATTTGTTTTGTTAGTTTAGGATTAATATAGAAAACATATAAACCATCTATTTTGATATTACCACAATTCGAATTTAATAGTAGCTATTAAACTACAGATTAGACCTTATTCCTCGTGGGAACGATACTCTTAACTCACAAATCTTATTACTTGTACAAGGATCCCGTACGCTTGCGGGTTTCACGCGAACACAACACTTTAGAAAGGTTGAAGAAGTGGGCAATTAGGCTTGGTCAATTTGACATCCAATTTTAATCAAAATTTGTTGTTAAGGATCAAGCCTCAGCAAACCTTGTTGTAGAGTTTACCTAAGGACACATAACGCGAATGGATGTTGAAGAACCCAAGTCAACGAAGAAGAGGCAATGGAAATTTTTTGTTGATGGATCGTCTCGAGAGATGGGGTTGGGAGCATGAATGATCCATGTAAGTTCGAGGGATATCATTTGAACTATACCCAAAGATTTAATTTTCGAGTTTTAAACAATATGAATAAATACAAAGCACTAATAGGCTAAAATTGGGAAAAAAGTACATTTTAATGGCGAATCTCAGCTCGTAGTAAATCAAGTGACTAATAGTTTTTTCGCCAAAGACAAAAGCATGACAACTTATCTTAAGCATGTCATGGATTTGTTGTAAAATTTTAACAAATTTGAATTTCTTCAAGCCCCTAGCACGAGGAGCTCCATTGTCAATCCTACATCCAAATTGGCCCATAGTAGAGATTCCAGACCATTAAAGGTAGTCCAAATTGAGTATTTGAAAAAGGCCTCCATCGAGGCCAAAGAAGAGATAATGGTTATCATCCACCACCTAAGTGGATGACAGATCTCTCGGACTATTTGGTAGACCAAAGGCTCCATTTCGACTCAGTCAGGCTAATGAAACTTAGAACAACTTAGTTCGCTTTAAGAGATGAGATCTTGTTTAAAAGAGGCTTATCCACTCATTTGCTATACTATGTAGGGAGAACATGGTCGAATACCTACTATATAAGTTAGATGAGAGAATTTGTAAAAACCACGAAGCTGTGTTTTCAATTGCCTAAATGGTATTAAGTCCTAGAGGTTTTTCAATATACCTCTGCTTTATCCCTAAAGGCTAACCATGATGAGCACATCCTAGCCTTTTTCCAATTGAAGGGTAGACCTTGTGGATCTATTACTCAAGGGATGAGACACAGCCTAATATATTGTTAGGAATTTGAGGAGGTGATATGACGAGATATGAAGTATAGATCGCACAAATAATAACAAGATTAAAGGAAAACAAAATAAGAAGATGAAATCGACAGAGGAACCGAATATTTTATTAACAACCAATGGAGAGAAAAATTACAACTTCTGCAACTTAAGATCTAACAAATTGAATGAAGAATCTACTTTTTATAGGAGACGTGTCCAAGCCCTAGAATAAACCTAAAATATAGAAAATAGGACAAAAAAATAAGTAAAACCAAAAATAAGGAAATAAATTTGCGGCTCGTTGCTCGAGCGATAAGCGGGCGAGAGCTCAGTGACAGGTAGGCGACCGACTCCCTGTTCCAATTTTGCTCCTCTCGCTCGAGCGAGAGTCGAGAGTCCGTCCAACGCCGTTAGTCTGCCTTTTTTCCTTCTCAAACCCTATTTTGACATCTTCAAACCCAATAGTCCAAAATACAAAACCCTAAACCCAATTTGGATCGAATTTGGATCACAAAACCCAACAATCTCCACATTGACACAAATTCTGGTGCAACGAAAAAAGCTCCAGAATTTCTGCACCTGGAAAAATAAGTCTGACTACAGCGAAACACAATGAACTCTTCAAAATGAACCAAACCTCTCCAACACTAGAAAATATTCTTCATCTTCCACCATATCCAAACACGGATACAAATAAACATAACCCCGGGTTCCCAAAATTCACAACGAATTCAAAATTTACCAAATAGGGTCGAAACGTACCCTATAGCGGAATCTCTACTAAATGCTTTAACTAAAAGCCTTTGGCTAGACTCATCACCTTCAACAACTCCAAAAACATGTACATTTAGATTAGCATCCCCGTACATATTTTCAATGGGTCTCTATCTAACTATTGAATACAATGGAACCGCATACAGTGGTGGCACAGCGGAATTACCTATATTTCCCAAATTGACAGAGTAGTATTCTTCAAAATAGACCCAGAGCCAACTCCCAATGGTACCATACCAAATTGTATATCCACTACGGTACCAAACCTATGTTGATGTTTCTTTATTAATTCTGCTTGACCTTGCAAGATGTATAACTGGGACTTTTTTCGCGATTCCAATACAACATAGACACCTTTTCGAATCTTCAGGATTCCACCTACACCAGAGAACGTGTACCCTCTTGAATCTAGTGTACTCAGGGAGATGATATTCTTCTTCAAGTTTGGAACATGTCGAACCTGGTCCAATGTTTTGATTGTTCCTTCCACCAACTTCAATCTAACTCTCCCAATACCAACTACTCGACAAGATTCATTGTTTCCCATGACAACAGCACCTTACGTCACCGTTTCATATTATTCAAATAGATCCCGATTGGGACTCGTTTACGTATAAGCTGTATCCAAAATCCACTCCTCATCGGCTTGGATTCTACGTCAGAAATTGTCAAAAGATCTCCCTCACTTACAAATTTCTCTACAATGTCTACTTCACCTGAAGTCTCTAATTGCCTCCCAGGATTTGCAGTCGAATTACCCTTACCATGCAACTTCTCGTAATCTCTCTTGATGTGTCATTTCTTATTGCAATAAAAACAGACCCTATTCCTGAAATCCACCTCGACTTACCTCTTCGCGAATCACCACAAACCACAAAAGTTCATTGTCTTTGGAATCAGCTCCAACCAAATGCTTCATCTTCTCCTTTGAGAACAAGGCATCATATACATCTTTAATGGTAAGTGTGTCACAGCTGTACAAAATTGTGTCCCTAAACATCGAAAATGAACCAGGTAACGAGCACAACAGGATTAAGGCCAAGTAATCTTCATCATATTTTACCTCTAACGTCTCCAAATCAGCGACAATCTCCTTAAACATGGCCAGGTGATCTTCTAGTGATTTGCCTTCTACCATGTGATGAGAATAATGCCTCTACTTCAGATGTAATTTGATGGTCAGACTTTTGGTTATGCACAATTGTTCCAGTTTCAACCACAATGTAGCTTATATCTTCTCCTTCAAGACATCCTAAAGAATGTTGTTAGATAGATGAAGATGAATCTGCAAAAGTGCCTTGCGATCTTTCAGTTGCTTTTCCTTTGTTGTCCAAGTTGTGGGCATCTTATCAAATCCTAAGAAAGTATCATCCAAATCCATATGAGCGAATATAGCTCTCATCTTCACTTGTCACAAAGAAGATCTTGCACTGCGATCCAATGGCGGAATATCATACTTCATAGTAGCCATCGATAACAAAAGCCTCGAACGGCTCTGCAGAACTGCTGAACCTTAGGTCTGATACCTCTTGTTAGGAATTTGAAGAGGTGATATAGTGTGATATGAAGTCTAGATCGCACAAACAATAATAAGATTAAAGGAAAATAAAACAAGAAGATGAAATTGGTAGAGAAATTGAATATTTTATTAACAACCAATGGAGGAAAATTACAACTTCTGCAATTTAAGGTCTAATAAATTGAATGAAGGGCCTACTATTTATAAAAAATGTGTCCAAACCCTAGAATAAATCTAAAACATAGAAACTAGGTCAAAAAATGTGTAAAACCAAAAACAAGGAAATAAATCTATGGCCCGTCGCTCGAGCGATAAGCGAGTGACAGCTCAGCGATAGGTGGGCGATAGACTCTCTGTTCCAATTTTGCTCTTCTCGCTCGAGCAAGAGTTGAGCATCCGTCCAACGTCGTCGTCCACATTTTTTTCATTCTTAGACCATATTTTGACATCTTCAAACCCAATACTCCAAAATGTGAGACCCTAGACCCAACTTGGACAGAATTTAGGTCACAAAACCCAACATATATGATAGTGGATATCAATTACTTCACCAAATACATCAGGGCCAAGCCAATGACCAAGATCATCAAGGCCAACATGAGAAAGTTCATATGGAAGAGGTTTGCTACATACGGTGCCAAGCTTATGTGCTAATCTAGATTGGAATCTCCTTTCATCGGTATATATAGTATAATGAAATGTTGAATGATGTAGGTTTACTTGATCTTATGGATGAAGCTAGGGATCATTATAATGAGATGTTTGCTACTTACCTAAGAAAAAATTTGAGATGCAATCATACAAGGATAAAGTGGTTATTCTTCTGGTTCAGCAACCTCATCTTGAGAAAAAAATTCTGACGACAAGAGAAGTTGGTAAAGGCATCTTGGGTATAAACTGAAAGGGTTATACTGAATTACCTACAAGATTCGCCTCAGGAAGTACAAAATGGAAGATACGGATAGGTAGGAATACTCTCACGCTTGAAATGTTGAGCACTTGTAGAAATATTATGAACAATTACCCTTCGGGTCAGCAATGAGTTTATAAATAGATACTTATCCAAAGTCTACTCTCTGACTCAGAAATTTATCACAATTGACTTGTTATCATTTGTATTCCTTAGCTCGACAATTTCTCACAATTATTTGATTAATTGACTATATTTAAACTTTTCTTTAATTATGACTTCCAACATAACGATGATTTTGTGTGAACTCACTGTTAGGTTTTTAGTGTTGTTGATTCTATGGACAAAAGGATTAATTTGTAATGTGTTGTAAAAGTCAAGGACTTATGGTACAATTTGTATAAATTGGATTTTTAATGTTTAGGGTTCGAGCATGAAAAGAGATGAAACACGGCGATGCATTATCGCTGGCCTATCGCCTGGACACTACTCGAGCGACTAAAATAGAATGGCTGTCACTCGCTTATTGTCCGGCTCTCCCTCGAGTAAGAGGCAGTCTCTCCCTTGTTGTCGAAGTTTTGCTCGAGCAAAAGGTTGTTTCGAAAAACCTTGATTTACGATTTTAAACATATCTTTTCAGCTCATTCAACCTAATTCCCCTCTCCTATAAATACCTAAGCCATTGGACGAATTTTGGTGTGGTTGTTCATTATATTACTTCTTCCTATCGTCCTTTGAAAATCCAAGATATTCTTACATTAATTCTATCATTTGATTCTTGAGATCATACAACCACCTGTTGGGAAAAACACCAATTCCTTAAACCGAAACACCACCTACTTCTTATTGGTCATAAGAAGGTACTTTCTCAATTGGACTTCAAAAGTTTCTGGAAGTTGAGAGCAGTTGGACTACAAGCACATGAAGAAGAACGTGAATATATGATTCCTGAGTATCCACTTGGAAGAGATAATTGCAGAAGATTGTGAGTCTGAAATTTACAACAATCTTGGAAGTTACAAGAGGTAGATCGGGAAATCTAGTATGGTGGTTAGATAGTATCTACGGTAATAGATTGTGAGTCTGGAAACGACAGATCTTGGAGAGTACAATAATTACGACATCGAGAATTAGTGTAATTTGCTAGGCTGTAAAAAGACTGTAATCCATATTATCTATAGTGGAGGTAACTAGTTTGGTCCCGTAGTTTTTACCCAATTGGGTTTCTCCGTCATCAAACTTTGTGTTGTTTATTGATTTCCAATAATTATAATTGTGGTAATTCAATATAGGAAAAATTGGATTGTATGATTAACCATCTAGAAACTAATTAAAAGTGATTTGTTGCTTTAGTTAGTGTAATTCCGCACGTTAGGTCAAACTTAGTTAGTGAACCTCGTAACTTTCAATTGGTATCAGAGCCTAAATTTGAATCCTGGCCTTAGATTTCTAGATGAGTAATTCATTATCAGTACTACTCTATTTTGTTTTGTGTATGGTGCATTCATTTTTTAAAAAATGGAAAATTGAAAAATAAAAAAATATGATGAAATGATGAGTTTATTACATCATAATATATGATTCTCGTAAACATGCATATTGTGATCATGTATGAACCTAATTGATGAGCTGTAACATAGTTTCTATTACTTACTTGGGTTGATATAGAGTATTTAGTATATGTGTCTTCATGTACCATCTGCATTGCACACATTATGATATTGTTAGTGAGACTCTACTGCTGTGTGAGATTTTGGATGACAGTTACATATTAGTAAGGTGACTTTGAACATGAATTGACCTCATTTATTAGACATAAACTCAAATTTATCCCCGACTATAAAAAACTCAATATCTTATGTTTTTCTTCGAAACTTATTTGACTTGAGCAATTAAGTGTGCGGGGTTACTCATAACCTGGTGCCTATAGTCAACTGACTTGAGTTAACCAGTCTAAAGCTCGTTACAAGAGTCATTTTAGTCGTTTAATGAAGAAGAGCCTATACTTAAGATGTGAAAAATAATTATGAGCTTAAAATATTGAAAAATATGAAAAAATGTATATGCTCAAAGTCAAGGGGAGAAAAGAAAATATTTATACAAAATGAGCATTAATGTATAGGTTCTACTGTGCTTTATGGTTTAACTTTCATAAGTAGATGAATATACTTATTGGCAGTGATGTTTAACATGTCATTTCTCACAAAATTAAGGTTTGGAGTCACTTTACACACATGGGTCACTTATACAATTTACTCCATGTTAAGTTAAACAGAGAATGTGGAAAGATTTACTACACATTAATTATACTTATGCATGCTAACGACTGTATTTTTAAGTGATTATATGTTAAAGTTTTTTTTATATATCTCTTCGTCATTTGTGACAAAAAGGGGGAGAAATAGAATATAGAGAATATACATATGGGCAAAATTATTATGCATTTTGCATTTTATGTTCGAGGGGTCGTTAGGGAGAGGCATAGATACAATTTGAGATTGCATAAAAATGATGAGAGTTTGCAGTAAGCGGGAAGAATTTGATTGATTACAAAATTTGATTTCATTGTATTGCAGTCCATACCATATCTACATGGCTGGTTGAGTTTTTGATGTTTTTGTAATGCTAATATTTTTGTTAGTGTTTGGATTAATATTAGTGTTATGTCTCAATCTAGCTAGTTTTTGGTATCATGTGCTTGATTGTTACATTTCCTGTATCACGTGCTTTTATACTTGGTATTTGAGTTGTGGATTTCAGGAAACAGGTTTAACAAGAAATGCAAAGGACATCGGTTTGATGAAACTTGGGTAGTTTAGATTTTATTTTAGTTTTCCTTGACTTATTATATAGTTTTGTCACGGAATACAAATGGTGAGTTTGTTAGGTTTTTAGTGTTGGCGATTTTGTGGACAAAATGACTAATTTGTAATGTGTTGTAAAAGTCAAGGACCTAGGGTGCAATTTGTATAAATTGAGTTTTTAAGGTCTAGGTTTGAGCATGAAAAGAGGAGAAACACGATGCCGCATTATTGTTAGCCTATCGCTTGGACACTACTCAAGCGACTAAAACAGAATGGTTGTTGCTCGCTTGTTGTCCGGCTCTCGCTCAAACGAGAGGTCGTCGCTCGCCTGTCGTCGAAGTTTCGCTCGAGCGACAGGTTGTTTCGAAAAAGCCTAATTTGCGATTTTAAACAGATTTTTTAGCCCATTCAACCTAATTTTACTCTCCTATAAATACCCAAGCCATTGGATGAATTTTGGTATGGTTGTTCATTATATTACTTCTTTCTATCATCCTTTGAACATCTAAGATATTCTTCCATTGATTATATCCCTTGATTTTTGAGATTATACAACTACCTGTTGGGAAAAACATTAATTCCTTAAAATCGAAACACCATCTACTTCTTATTGGTCATAAAGTTGGACCTCAGAAGTTTCTGGAGGTTGAGAGATGTTAGACTACAAGTACAGGAAGAAGAACGTGAATAGGTGATTCTTGGATATCCACTTGGAAGAGACAATTGTTGAAGATTGTGAATCTAGAATTTATAGCAAATCTTGGAAGTTACATGAGATAGATCAGGAAATCTAGTAGGGCAGTTAGATAGTATCTACGATAGCAGATCATGAATATGGAGGAACAACAGATATTGGAGATTACGGAATTACAATAGCGGGAACTAGTGGAATTTGCTAGGTTGGAAATGGACTATAATCCATATTGTCTATAGTGGAGGTAATTGGCTTGATCCTGGAGTTTTTACCCAATTGGGTTTCTCAGTCATCAAACTTTGTGTTGTTTATTACTTTCCAATAACTGCGGTAATTCAACATAGAAAAAATTGGATTGTATGATTAACCATCTAGAAACAAATTAAAAGTGACTTGTTGTTTTAGTTAGTCTAATTCCCCACGTAAGAGCAAATGTAGTTAGTAAACCGTGTAATTTTCACTCACAAAAATAACCTAAGTTTCTTTAAAATTTGTCTATAAAAGGGTCATTGATACAATAAGAAAATGTACGAAAATTGGAGGTTTGAAAATCAAAGGGTCATTAGAGATTCAATCTTTCATTCTTAACAAAATCCACTTCATATAAAAGTCAGAATTAGAAATGGCACTCTTGAAAATCTTAACATTCTCTAATTGAAGTGCCTTTCTAACTGGAACTCTATCGAAAACTCATTTTTTATCCAAACAAAAAACTCACCCAAAGCCCTAAACAGGGGACAAAATCCTGCAAAAATTCCGACGTTAAAATTTTAGTGTTGGCACTAAAAAATATTTTTTGTATTTCAAGGTCAACGTAGCCATGAATATTTCAAGGGCTTTGTTTCATGTGCACTCATATGTGCAGCTTGGGTGATATAATGCACAAGTGGCATTTTGTCATTGGTTGGTGGAAAAAAATAATTTTCACCGGCCAATGACAGAATGCCACTAGTGGATTATGTCACCCACAGTGTTCATTTGAATGTACATGCAAAATAATCCCTATTTCAATACATAACAATGCTAAAACAAATTAAGACCCTGTATGGTGGAGCTTTTTGCTAGTTTATTTGCTTCTTCTTTTTTAAGTTTGAAAAGTTTCACTTTCATTAAAATATACGTATAATTGGGCTACCACATGATAAAGCATGTCAAAAATTCCATTTTGTCAATGAATACCAAAGTTACCCGAGACAAAATTCTTGTTATGAAAGTAATTCCAAGTTAATAGCCCTATTTTTATGCTGGTTGTTAGTTTTCGTTGATTATTCATGTATTTTTGGCAATAACGTTATAATGTATTCCTCTTGTTTCAAATGTCTTTCAAGGATTTTAAATTTATTTTTTTGGCGAAAATTGATGTCGTCACATTTTCACTACTATTTATTTCAATAATTACACCAAGATAATACTCATAGTAAATATAACATGATTAAGACAAACTACTAAAAATATGTAGGCATTAAAATATTTATCTCAAACCACCAAGATAATTACATCAATTGTACCAATGGTCACCAAACTTTCACCATAAATACAATTAGGTTACATTAGCAATTAAGTCACTTAACTTCATTTTAACACTAATAAATCTTATGTTCGTACGATTGCCTTTAAAAGTTAATACTATCGTATATGTAGCAATTTATGTGGACTTAGTTAGTTGTAGTCGAGGTCACCCAACTTTCAACCTAACTGCAATTAAGTCATTGTACTTTAATTTACAACAATCGGGTCACTACTGCTGAAATTTTCTCCCTCTCTGGATGGAATGGAAATACTTTAAATGTATATTTTAAAAGGCCCATGTGAAATTTGGAAAATACATGGGGTGTTGGTTTTAGATTTTAAAAACATTAGTGCAACTCACCTTATTATGAAATCATTAAACAAATTGTTTTTGGCCATATTCTGTAAATAAAGCCATAGCTTTAACCCACATTGGTAGAAAGGATAAAAGTGAGAGTGCATTACTGCATCTAGGCCAGAGTATCTTAATCGGAACCGAACCCCCTAAATTTAAATCTAATCAAAACTGGAGGTTAGGTCTGGTTTGAAAAAAAAAAATAGGAATAGAAATTGAGAATCCGCCGGTTCTTGATTCCTGAGCTAGAACTCTTTCATAATTTTTTTTATTGACTATTTATAGGCTGGGTAAAAAAATTACAAAACTTAAGAACCTAATTTGGGCATAATTTGTCTAAAACTATAAACTCTAATTCTAAAAAATAAGACATATTTCTACTTTTCTGCATCCTTCCTCACATCATATTATTTTATTTTAAAGGTTAGTACATGTTAAGCTTTGCAATTTGGGCTTTTTATGAATCGAAAGTTCAAAACAGGTTGTGGTATAAGTTGATAAATCAAATCATTCGTTATGTGCAATTCGAATTTTTCACTTTCTTGCATTGTTCACAAACTTAAATGATTTCTTTACTTTTCTTCACAATGCATGCCAATTGAACTTTGACTTGGACTATGGTGTACCTTTTTGGTTATCTTGAGCTCGTAGTTCTTTTATGAAATATATTTCTTCCTTTTTTTTATTCAAACAAATTGAGTTCAATGTACGGACTGCAATTTCTTAATACTATATAGTTATGTATCTAATTAGCATTTTTTAAATTTATATTAAGAGTAGAAGAATTTAAGCATTGTCTATAATCAAATTACAGGCTTTAGCATACCTCACTTACGAATCGAATAAAATTTATTTAAAAAATTAAGGAAAAATTGCAACAATGGTCCCTAACTTTTTCATTTTTTGCAGACTTTACTCTAACCTTCATTTTGTGCCAGAGGAGGTCTCTAACATTTCATAAATATGCAACTGGAGTCCCTTTTGATGGAAATCATTCAAAATACCGTCAATTGACCTGAAAAATTAAAAAATCAAGTATATTGACACTTTTAAGGAATGGCAATTTCATCCGATCAGTATTTCTCACTTGATTTAAAATTGAAAAGTAACCCATTTTTCCCACCCATCTATTCACCTTACACGGAGAAAAAGAGAAACAGCCATTTTCTACAATGTCTGGTGAAGAAAGCCTTGAATCTGATCACAATATTGAATTTTTTGCTTGTCACATTGATAGGAATGTAAAATACATATTTTTCCCTCCTTATTTTATGCGCTCGTATGTTTATTTTGTGCCAAAATGTACTCATTACGCTCATATTTTGATTTAGGTGGCAATTATATGGATATGGCGTAATTTGGAAGAAATATGTGAAAAGGGACCAAAATGAAAGAAGGTGAAAGTTCAAGGACTAAAGTGCAAATATTCCAAACTTTATGGCCAAAATACTAAAATCTGTCCGGAGGAAGTTTCGTAAAACCATGCGGCCGCATAGACCATTCCCGAGAGTTAAAGTGTTGATTTCACTTGTTCCTTGCAGCCGCAAGCCTCTAAACCATGCGGCCGCATGGTTCATTTCCGGGACGAAAATTCTGGTTTCCTAATTTCAATCAAACACTTATGGAAACAAATCTTTCTACACTTTATAAACCCTAGAACACAACCAGAACGGAGGGAACGCCTCCCAACTTTATTCTTCTCTATTTTTCTCTTATATTCATGAATTGTAACTAAACTTTTATACTTGGTCGAAGGAGATTGAAGCCTCGGAACCACATATTGTGAGATCTAAATGGTTTTTCTTAATTTAATTCATGTTTTTGAGTATTGAATATTTTTCTGCACTTATTTCCATGATTGTTATGTTTAATTGCTAGGAGGCCTACTAGTTTATTATTTGTTGCAATCTACCGCTGAGTTAAATATCAAATCCGTAATTATTTGATCCCTTTAACTTGCGAAGCACTAGGATTTGATGATTTTCTACGATAGAGGTTATTGAATCTTAAGAAAAATGTTTAAATAGATTGAATGCAACCGCTGGTGTTTGTGTTATCTAGTTCATCGATTTCTCTATTGTTTAAAGTTGTTATTAAATTGAATCTTGAGCGCTGGTCTGGGGTTATTAATAATTAGGGTTAATTAGAACGCTGGTTTCTAACTAACTAAAATTAAGGAGAAATAGGAAAATTATTCCAACGGTGAATATTCAAAATATGAATTGAATTATCCTTGCATCTATGATCAATTGTGGATATTGAAGGTGGATATTGACTTGGACCAAGGTTAGTCTTTTGATTATTTTCGTTAATTTAGTTTTCATTGTTATTAATTGCGTTATTTACAATTGTTTGCATACAAAAACCCCCCAATCATTGTACGAAGCATAAACTATTAAATTACACACTTTTCGTGGGATCGACCCTTACTTCCACTACTACATTAGTTTTACAGGTTTAAGGACTATTTTTGGGTGCCTACGACAGCACACCAAATTTTGGCGCCGTTGCCGGGGAGTGGTGTTAATTTATTTTTGTACTTCTTTAGTTGTTTATTTTATTTTGAAAAAAAAAATCAAAAAATCAAAATTTTTAGGTTTTTAGGCAATTTATTGTTTTTAGGAATTTTAGCATAGAATTTTATTTATTTTTCTTATTCTAGTTTCCTTTTAACTTGTTTTTCATATTTTTTTTTAGTTTCCTTGATAGTTTATACTCATAACTCGATCTTCTACTCAAGAAACTTGATTGCAAATATGGCCATCAATTCTCAACAATTTGGCACTAGACTCAACATGCCATCTACACATGTTAATGAGGTAAATGTTTCATCCATTGAACGACAACTTGCGAGTCTAACTACTGTTATTTGTCAAATAGCTGTAGGTACTATGCAAACAGCAAAGACTTGTGGAATTTGTTCATTTGTAGGCCATCCAACTGATATGTGTCCAACACTTCAAGAAGAATTCATTGAGCACGAAAATGCATCCGGTAGCTTTCCTGGACAACCACAAAGGAATTATGATCCCTATTTAAACACGTACAACCAAGGATGGAGGGATCATCCAAATATTAGTTATGGGAATCGACAAGTGAATCAACCTATGAATCAAAATTGGCAGAATTTCCAGCAATATAATCAGTCATACCCTCCTAAACATCAACATGGCCAAACTTCTAACTCTAGTATGTCTTTAGAAGATATGGTTAAATCTCTAACCACTAACACTTTACAATTTCAACAGGAGAGAAGGGCTAGCATTCAAAGTTTGGAGAATCAAATGAGTCAAATGGCTAACGCGGTCAGTAGGTTTGAGTCACAGAATACGGGAAAATTGACATCTCAAACAGTGATAAATCCAAAAGAAAATGTAAATGCAATCATGTTGAGAAGTGAAGTGGAGGTTGAAGCTCCAGTGAAGGTAGCCCCTACATCAGCGATGGAAGAAAATAAGGAATATATCACAGCAAAAAAGAGTGCTCCTAATGATACTGAGGTAACTGAGCGTAAGTTTCCACCTCCTTCTGATTACAAACATGTACCCCCTTTTCCTCAAGCTTTAGTAAGATCTAGGAAATATGAACGAGATCATGATGAGCTGCATGAAATTTTTAGTAAATGCGAGGTAAATATTCCACTTTTAGATATGTTTAAACAAGTGCCTCGTTATGCTAAATTTTTGAAACACTTGTGCACAAGTAAAAGGAAACAGAAATTGAAGGGGATTGAAAGGGTAAAAGTTGGAGAACAGGTATCTGCAATAATTCAAAAGAAACTTCCTGCAAAGTGCACGGATCCAGGTATGTTCACTATCCCTTGCATAATAGGTAATACTAAGTTTGAGAAGGTCATGTTAGATTCAGGAGCATCTATTAATGTCATGCCATATTCTGTATACACTTCCTTGAAATTAGGACCTTTAATTAACACTGGTGTGATAATTCAACTAGCTGATAAATCTAATGCCTATCCTAAGGGGGTAGTTGAGGATGTTCTCGTGAAAGTTAATGAGTTGATTTTTCCTGTTGATTTTTATGTGCTTGACATGGGCAGTAGTAATCAAACTCTCCCTATTTTGTTGGGAAGACCGTTCTTAAGGACATCCAAAACTGAAATGGACTTTCATAATGGCACACTAACCATGGAATTTGATGATAAAACTATTACACTTAATATTTATGATTCCATGAAACATCCATGTAATAATAACCATGTTCATTTTATTGATGTGATTGATCAATTAGCACAGGATGTTTTCGAATTTGTTGCTACAAAAGAATGGGAAGCTGTCAATATTGAGCATCTTAGGAAGGAAAAAGAGGAGCTGGCCTTAAACACTGAGTTACAAAGAACTGTGGCAGCATTAAATGATCTTCCAGAGTCAGGTAACAGTTCTTATTTTGTATTACCAATTTCTAATGAGAAGCTTCTACTTTCTGTTTTGCAGACTTTCATTTCGGATTTGAAGCCTCACCTCAATCACTATAAGTATTTATTCCATGGAGGTGAAGGAACATTGTCAGTTATCATTCCCATTGGACTTGGTACACCGCAAGGAAGATCGAAGCCAAACATGATAGACTCATGCTGAATAAAGAAACATTGAGTCGAGCCAAAGACGATAAACAAAGGCGCTGCTTGGGAGGCAACCCAAGGGGAGTTCGTTCATTTATCTTTTTATTTTTGTTTTTATTTTTCGCATTCTATTTTTTATTTTAGTTATATTTGTCATTTTCTTTACATTGGACCTTACATTGGGGACAATGTAAGTCTTAAGTGTGGGGGAGGAATTTAGATTTAAGTTGCATTTAGATTGAGTGAGTTAATTTTCAAAAAAAAAAACAAATTTGCATGATTTTTCAGGAAGAGGAGTCGGGGTTAAAAGATTTTTTGTTGTATATGCTATTTGCTAGAATTAGTTAGGCTTTTGATGAACTCATAACATGATTGAATGAATGATCTTCCAACTTAGAGTTGATTAGTGGATTTATTTTCTTTGAGAATGGTAGTAACTAAATTCTGTAGACAAAAACCAGTGAGATTTTTGAGCCTTTAGACTGATACATCCATAACAGTCTCATTATTTCTTTTCATGTGTGATATTCTTTCATGGTTTTGTTTCTCTAGAACTTGCATTGATTCTCTTCTTGATCACATTGATACATGCATGCACGAACATGATTAAGGCCATCTTTGTTACATAAATGAGCTTCATTAGCCAAATAGCCGACCCTGTAATTGAATTTTCCATTGTTGAGCCCATTTGAGCCTTATTGCCTTTTCTTTGTATAAACTCACATTACAAGCTTTAAACTGGAAAAACAGTATCTTTACCCAAGTCTTAGAGCTAGTGGAGTATTGTTGAATATCATGAGAAGTATAGGTAAGCAAGAAAATAAGTGTGGGGGTATCAAGATTTATGGCGGTGCTATTATTGGTGAATTGGAACAAATTTTCTATCTCAATTCAGGGAGTTCCAGTATTGGTGTATAATTTGGAGTTTACATTGTGCAAGAAAACACAAGAAGAAGGAAAAAATGAATGAATGAAGAAAAATAAAAGAAAAATAAAATAAAATAAGTGATGAAGAAGAGTGATTTTAATGTGAAAAAGGTCTATATTTATAACTCTTCCTACATCTCAAAAAAGAGTTCGATTTGTGTAGGATAGATGAAAAAATGATGAAACTATCATGTGGAGTGGTTGGTTTACATGTCTTATGTATATGTTTGAGCTAAGTCTTTTTATCTTTACTCCACTAGTTTCGATGGCTCTTGAGTCACATACCCAAATATTTCCCACCTTGACCATAAGCCACATTACAACCTTTAAAAAGTCCTTATGATTCTTGTAAAGCATGTGATCTAAGTGGTGGCGAATGAGAAGATATGCAAGCATATAGTAGAACATCTCCATTGGGATGAATTAGAGCGAAACACTTACCCTTTTAAACACATGAGAGTTGAGTGCTTATATCCGTGAGGGTCTACATGTTTAGTTTACTCCATCTTCATATGAAAATGCTTGCTAATTGATTATGAGTTGTGTGGAATGTTTATTCATGATAGTTTATGTGTTTTGAAAAAGTTTGATAGTTCTATGTTTTTGACATTATAACCTGGTGTTTTTTTTGGGAATTAAATTTGAGTTTTGCCCGAGGACGAGCAAAAGCTAAGTGTGGGGGAATTTGATAGGAATGTAAAATACATATTTTTCCCTCCTTATTTTATGCGCTCGTATGTTTATTTTGTGCCAAAATGTACTCATTACGCTTATATTTTGATTTAGGTGGCAATTCTATGGATATAGCGTAATTTGGAAGAAATATGTGAAAAGGGACCAAAATGAAAGAAGGTGAAAGTTCAAGGACTAAAGTGCAAATATTCCAAACTTTATGGCCAAAATACTAAAATCTGTCCGGAGGAAGTTTCGTAAAACCATGCGGCCGCATAGACCATTCCCGAGAGTTAAAGTGTTGATTTCACTTGTTCCTTGCGGCCGCAAGCCTCTAAACCATGCGGCCGCATGGTTCATTTCCGGGACGAAAATTCTGGTTTCCTAATTTCAATCAAACACTTATGGAAACAAATCTTTCTACACTTTATAAACCCTAGAACACAACCAGAACGGAGGGAACGCCTCCCAACTTTATTCTTCTCTATTTTTCTCTTATATTCATGAATTGTAACTAAACTTTTATACTTGGTCGAAGGAGATTGAAGCCTCGGAACCACATATTGTGAGATCTAAATGGTTTTTCTTAATTTAATTCATGTTTTTGAGTATTGAATATTTTTCTGCACTTATTTCCATGATTGTTATGTTTAATTGCTAGGAGGCCTACTAGTTTATTATTTGTTGCAATCTACCGCTGAGTTAAATATCAAATCCGTAATTATTTGATCCCTTTAACTTGCGAAGCACTAGGATTTGATGATTTTCTACGATAGAGGTTATTGAATCTTAAGAAAAATGTTTAAATAGATTGAATGCAACCGCTGGTGTTTGTGTTATCTAGTTCATCGATTTCTCTATTGTTTAAAGTTGTTATTAAATTGAATCTTGAGCGCTGGTCTGGGGTTATTAATAATTAGGGTTATTTAATAATTAGGGTTAATTAGAACGCTGGTTTCTAACTAACTAAAATTAAGGAGAAATAGGAAAATTATTCCAACGGTGAATATTCAAAATATGAATTGAATTATCCTTGCATCTATGATCAATTGTGGATATTGAAGGTGGATATTGACTTGGACCAAGGTTAGTCTTTTGATTATTTTCGTTAATTTAGTTTTCATAGTTATTAATTGCGTTATTTACAATTGTTTGCATACAAAAACCCCCCAATCATTGTACGAAGCATAAACTATTAAATTACATACTATTCGTGGGATCGACCCTTACTTCCACAACTACATTAGTTTTAGAGGTTTAAGGACTATTTTTGGGTGCCTACGACAGCACACCACACATACAAGGCCTCCTTGCTACTCTTTTCTATGGTGAGCATTTTTTTTTCAAATTTCTAAAAATGATGGGGCTCTTTGTTACGCATTGAGTCCTGATGTTGTTTTTTCTAATGCTATATTGTATGTTTTTTTACTGTTTTATATATTTGGATTTATCGTACAATGTGCAATAACTATGGGTTAACATTATGCATTCATATATTGTGAGACTGGGTTTGGGATTGATGATCATTTTGACTGAATTTGTTTAACATGAGAAAATTCTACTTATTTCACCATAAAACTACACCATGGTAGTATATTATTCGCCAAGATGTGCAATTTTATGTATGAGCATGGTAAGATAGTATATTTTGACTACATGAATCCAGATTGATTTAAAAGATTTCTATTGGACAATGCCTTGAAGATGTTGAGATACCCCCAAAGAATGAGGTATATCTATGTAGCTCCCTGAGTTCCATTAACCCAGATTGCCACGTTATCGTCTTTGTCCTAATTTTAATAATCAAAATTTTTGCGGAAATAACCTAATTTTATTTAAAATCACATCACATTCATAACGGTAATTATCGTCGATAAAAAAACTCATTTAAATAACTTAGAATAATCATTTACAAATTTAAATCTCAAGTTTTTTAAATAAACGAAATAACAAAGTACGTTAATAGTGTTCAAAATGCGAAAATTTCGTAAGTAAATAACTACGACTTTCAATTCATGTCACCGCTGCCCATCACATTCGACTATCTCCGAACTCTGCAAATATTGTTAAAATAACGAAATGAGTATTTCGAAGAAATACTCAGTAGATTCATCGCCGATAATTAATTTACAGAATAATTGAACACATACTTATGCAATATATAACGTGACATCATCATCATAGGCTCATTTTCTTTAAAATCATAGGGTGTGGGTAGTCTCATCTCATGCATTTAAGCACATAAATTATGCATAACATTCTCATCTTATCTCATAAGAGATACTCGTCTTTTCTCATGTATTAAAGCATACAAGTTATGACAAGCATAACAATATCATATATCTCATATGACATATTCTCTTCTCATGCATTAAAGCATATAAATCACGTAAATTCACATAAGACATGTAATTATAATTTAAACTAATTAATAGAGGCGAGTCTACCTCAATAATCTCGAGTTACGTGTAAAAATGGAGCGGAAAGTAATCTCAAACTCTTAATCATCCGTACGTTTCGTCTAGCCAAAATAGAAAATAAATTTTGAATTAGTATTTCGAAACTTTAAAATTTTAACATGATAAAATAAAGTTTAGAGACTAAATTGAAAATTAGTGAAACTAAAATAAATAACTTAAAATGGTAAAATAAAGTTCAGGGGCTTAATTGAAAATTTATTAAAAATGAAAATAAAGTTTGAGGGCTGAAATAGTAACTTTTAGAAGTTAGGGACTAAACTGTAAATCTATTAAAGTTGAAAATAAAAATTAAAAGCTGAAATAATAACTTTTAGACGTTTAGGGACTAAACTGTAAATCTATTAAAACTGAAAATAAAAACTAAAAGCTGAAATAATAACTTTTAGAAGTTAGGGACTAAAATGTAAATCTATTAAAACTGAAAATAAAAACTAAAAGTTGAGATAATAACTTTTAAATCTTTGGGGCTAAATTGAAATTCATTAAAACTGAAAATAAAATGTTAAGGGTTAAAATTAAAACACTAAAAACTTAGGAAC
The DNA here is from genome assembly GCA_019097785.1 of Fraxinus excelsior. NCBI lineage: Eukaryota > Viridiplantae > Streptophyta > Magnoliopsida > Lamiales > Oleaceae > Fraxinus > Fraxinus excelsior. Next base: position 34,929,440 of record CM032624.1, on the reverse strand, counting down.
TGAAATAAATCAATTTAAAACTTTGGGACCGAAATGACTAACTTTTAAAACTATGGGCTAGGGGGTAATTTCTCTCTCTCTCTCTCATTTACAAAGAGAGAGAGAGAGAGAGAGAGACGACGGGAGGAGCAGCCCTTCCTCCGATTTCCACCACAGACCATTCGGTCGGTGGCAGCGCTACCACGCATGGTGGCATCGGCGTCAGTGCAAGTGGGGCAAAAATGGGTGGTTATTGGTGTATGGTCCGAGAGCAAAAAGGGGTTCACGATTGGATTTTTCCTGCTATAAATGAGGTGAGTTTCTTGCGATTTCTTGGTTTTTGTGGTTGCTTTTGGGGTGGAAAATGGTTGTCGATTTTGGGTGGAGTGGTTGCTTGGTGTTGATTTTGGGGCAGTTTTTTATTCGATTTTTGGAGCAGTAGCGAGTTTGGTGGTTTGGGTGAGTTGGGTGGTCTCGTGAGCGATGGCTTGAGGTATTGTTGGTAATGTTACTATTTGGGACAGTGAGTCGATGGTGGTGTTGATGTAAGGAGCTTGGGCAGTGGAGGTAGTGGTTGAATTGGTGATGGAAACTGAGGGGAGTTGGTGTTGGGGCTCGAACGGTGGCTGGACTGGGTGGAAATGGTGGTTGTGGCTTGAGCATTGGGTTTAGGTGGTGAGTTGGTCTCAGTTTGGTGTGTTTTGGCTATGGTGTTGGTGGTTTGGTGGTTTTAGGTTTCAGTTGGGGCTTGTTGGTTGCTAGCTGCAGCTTGGTACGTGCTTGCAGCTAGGTTTGGGCAGTGGTTTGCAGCTGGGCTTTGGTTGGGTTAAGAATGTTGATGATGGTGAGTGGCTACAGTGCCGAATGTTGAAGCTCGTGAGTTCACTGTTGATGCTAGAAATTGATATTCTAACATCGATGGTGAAATTACAATGAGAGGATTGAGGAGGAGAGACTTACCAAAAATGGATGTTGTGTGAGTGTGAGGAGAGGGAGAATGAGGGTGATATTTGAATAGTAAAATATTAGGGCACAGATTTCTAGGAGGTTAATTGAGCCAAGAAATTGGACTTTAGGGATTTTCTAATTGGACTTAATTGCATTGGTCCTAAATGAATTGGACTAAAAAGAATTATAATTTCGATTTTGGGTTTATATAATTGGGCTTCTATGATTGGACTTCAAATAATTATAGAACATATATGTATTACTTAAGTGTACTAAAATTCGGATTTAAAACCAAAATAATAAGAAATCGATACTTTAAAATTATTCGGTAATTGATTTGATTCGAAATAATTTAAATTCGTTTATAACGGCTAGACGAACACGTTTTCACTTTAACGTTAGGGTTTAAAATTTAGCGACACATTTTCCGAGAAAATAATTTTATATTATTTAAAAATTCTCGATCGCTACACTCTATAAGCTTGAAAAGAATAGATTTTGTGAGGTTTCGTTCTGATTGGTAAGGATGCGGACTTCATGAATTTAGTAATGTTGCTTGGGGATAAAAGGATTACTAAGTTGTGGTGTTTGCTAGTGGTTGAAGTGTTGGAATTGTCATGGGATAAAAAGGTGAAAGATGATATTTTAGTTGTGGATGTTGACATAGATGAAGTTTTGGAAAGGTGGAAGAAACAAGAAATGCAGAGGATATAGTCAACTTGAGCACCATATACAGTATGGTGTGAAGGTGTATGATGATTTCGTAGATGGTGATGATCTGTTTTTAGTGGATAAGGTTGAGAGTGCACTTGAAATAGATGAAATGCAAGCAGACACAGATGGTGATCATGAGGTACATGTTGAAGTAGAAGTTAACATGGATGATAATACTAGTAGAGATGCTGATATTGGGATAAGAGCTCAAGAGGCTGGTGAAAATGTAGGGGCTACAATGGGTGAACCAGTAGGTGAAACTGATTTTGGGATTGCAGTTGTTGAAAATCTGGAGCTTGCAGTAGATGAACCGCAGATGTTGAAAAGTAGATGAACATGTAGATTATACAGTGAATGAGGTTGAGAAACCTGCAGATGTTGAAGTGGAAGCTACAGTTGAGGAACCTGCAGATGAACATAAACCTACAGTTGAAGATAATGTACCCACTATTGATGATACTCTACATGAACCTACAGTTGAAGTTGAAGTAGAGGCTACGCAAGATGAGCCTGCAGTGAACATGCTGATAATGCACCAACTGGTGAAGAAAATGTGGTAGATAGTTTTCCAAGTGATGGGGACTATGAATTTGAAGAAAGACATTTGGAGGACTTTAGTGGTCCAAAATATGATTAAGAGGAAAATGTAGCTGAAGATGATAGTGATGAAGATGCATTCTTCAAGTTAACTAAATCTCTTGATATTGGTGATCATAACATAGGGGATAAAAATCAGGGCAATCCAGGTGCTGCGGATGGTTATTGAACAGACTACGATGACTCATATGACCTGAGAAGCATTCCAAGTGACACTGAAGAATAGGGTTCATCCTTAATAGCTAGGAATGAGATTTAGTTTAACCCTGCAACTAACATACAAGATCTAAAATTCGAGATAGGCATGATATTTGACAACATAAAGATACTAAGGGATGCAGTGGTACAATATTTAGTAAAAATGCAAGGCGGATAAAGTATGTGAAGAATAAAGGAACCAAGCTATGGGTGAGGTATGAGAATAACTGTCCATGGAAGTTATATGCTCACCAATATTCAGATAAAAGTTTCAAGATCAACACCTTCAAGAATGAACATACTTGCACAATGGTATGGCACAACAAAAGATTAAATGTTGGATACTTGGCAAAGAAATACATACATAAGTTCATATCAGATCCAAAATTGTCCATGTGCAATTTTATTGAGACAGTGAAGGAGGACTACATGTATAAGATATCAAAGTAAGTAGAAAATGGCAACTTACCGGAATCCCACGTGCTCATGCAATCTCTGGTGTGTTTTGTAGTAACGTTGGCATATATGAGTATGTTGATTCATGCTACACCAAGAAAGCTCGTCTCAAGACCTATAGCCCTGTAATCCAACCAATGTCAAGTCCTGAGTTATGGCCAGGACTTGGTAGGCATCCTTTTGATCCACCCATAAAAAAGAAACAAGCAGGCAGACTAAAGAATATGAGAAAACGGTTACAGGTTGAACCACATGTAGGTACAAAAATTGTAAGAACGAGTATGAAAATGACATGTAGAAGATGTAGAGGAATATGCCATAATATGATAACATGTACAACATTATTACCGATAGATGAAAGTTTCCAACCAAATTCACAACAGATACTCAGCAACAATCACAACCAATATCACTAAGGTAAGAGAAAAGCATCTACATCAAATGAGTCTTAGGCACATGCAAAAAAGAATGGCAAGGAAAAAAGAACTTAGCTTGTACTACTTCTATGTTCTCTTAGACTAATTTTTGTGTTGTATATGATCTTTTGTAAGGGATTAACATTGTAGACCGAAAATGATCTTTTGACATTGTTGACAAATATGAACTTGAACTGCTCTTTTGATGGTGTAAATTTCAAGTGAAGATGAAAAAGAATGCTCAGCATTGCTATCCTTATCTCAGTGTTATACTGTGAGACCCACATTACAACATAGAAACCTAATATCTTAGCTCATACCTAACCCAGATCTAGGTATAGACCCCATTTCACTAAAACTCCACGTACAAATCCAATGAGCTAAGTCTTCTATATTGTACGACCTCTTGAATGGAGGGTGTTTTTTTCATGTTCTATCTCCCTCCTTTTCCGTAAAATTTCAGGAATCATATCTTTCGATCTCTCACAATTGGTAGGTCAATCCAGTCGAAGAAATTACATTCACCCACATTTTTACATCGTGGGCAGCAGATAAACCTTCTGCTTTAGTTCAAATTCGTCCATGAAGTCTTCATTTCCATAGCGAATCCACATCTATAGACATTCATCTCCATCTTTCTGAAAAGCGTCTAACAATTACTAGAGGTGAGAAAGAATACATTTTTCCAACGATATGGACGGAAATACAAAGTGATTTGAACAGTATCAAGTGAGAAATATTGATTGGACGAAATTACCCTTCCTTAAAAAGTCAATATACATGATTTTTTAATTTTTCAGGTCAACTGACGGTGTTTTGGATAGTTTCCGTCCAAATGGACCCATGTATATTTATGAAAGGTTAAAGACCTTCTCTAGTACAAAATGAAGGTTAGGATAAAGTATGCAAAAAATGGAAAGGTTAGGGACCGCTGCTGCAATTATTCCAAAAAATAATTTCTTCTCAAACTGTAATTTAATTTTTAATATTTTAATTTTCTCTTTTTTCATGATTGTTAGTCTCTATTATTTTGCTTCTTCAAGATTTCTTAACTAGATTTTCTCCTTTGCACAAATATTGTCGAGTAGTAGCCGTTAGGTATGTGTATTGAAATGGCCTATATGAAAATGTTTATCAAATGTATATTAAAAATTGTTACCGATAGAATCGAACCCAAATGGTTCCATTTTCGAAATATTTGAAGTATAATTGGTGGTTCTAGGTATTGAAGTATCCGAATCAACCCATGTGATGCCCAAGCTTACATCCAAGAAATAATCGGTGTGCGGTGTTGATTGAAGCATGGTCTCCAAATTATGGGCAACAAGAGCTTCTTCTTACTTTAAGATCTATGTCTTCCCGAGGCTTTGCAACTGTATATTTCTGAACATATATATATTCTGGTAAATGAATCTTATTTGTGTGTTTATATATAAATTATTCTTTTTAGAATAATGACCTGATTTTTCAATGTGAGTTAAGTTTACTCATGTCATTAGTTCAGTAAAAATCATCCATAGATCTATATTAGAGTCACTCACCTTTTACATGTATATATTTTCCACGTGTAAAAACATGTGTGCTAATCTATGTTTTTGCTATAAGATTCTTAATCCAGTATGCGTAAGTGTTGCAAATGTATGTCGGCCCTTGTTTATTTATGTGCTATTAACTTGCCCTGTAATAATTTTTTTCCGTTCATTGCCACCTATATAGATCATAAGCCAATGCATTTGATACAAAAGATAGGTTCTAACGTCTTTTTCAAAATGGTGCACAAAACAACTTGGTTTGAAATGGAAAAAAAAATTGAAATTAGAATTGGGTGAAGGCCAAAATGAGTGTGTATGGTTATTTATTGAAATCATCCTAATACATTCGATGTTGTTCGGTGCCAACTTCCCTATTAAACTTGTATTAGTGACTACATTCATAAAATTGGAATTCGGTAGCCTTTCGTTTTGTATAATACACCCGAGTTGGTTCTAGTTTTTTTAGGTCTTTTTTCATTATTAGTTTGCATGTAGTATGTTAGACTTTGAGATACCAAGAGAGCCAAAAATAAAACATCATAAAGCATTTCCTTTTTATGCCACATACCCAAAAGTTAGACTAACTTGAGGTTAAGTAAAGTTTAATTGATCAATCATGAATGAACTTATCAATTCATATTCATCTCATAAACATATTCCTTTGAAACTATTTGCAATTCTTGAGGATCTAAAGTATGCTAATTCTCACGAATGGGTAAAGGTTTAGGGTAATTCTGCTACCGTAGGCATTACAGATCATGCTCAAGACCCCCTTGGGCAATGTCGTGTATGTTGAACTACCTGAAGTGGGAGTTGCAGTGAAACAGGGTGCAAGTTTTGGAGATGTTGAAAGTGGGTCGGGGAGAGTCACAAGGGATTTGTAATGGAATGGAAATGACGGGGGCAAGGTTTAAAAAATGCTACCTTTTTTTAAGTGGCATGCGAGACATTGAATTTTCAAACTTGTGACACGTCATCTCGCCGTAAAGAATTTTGTATGTAAGGTTATACGTGTAGCACTATCCGTGTTATTATAGTTAAAAAGAGAAGGCTTTTCCCATTTGTACAGAAGAAGAAGCACCAGAAATTGGCCAAACTAAAACAGTGGGCTCCACAGTGTATTTAAATATTTCAAAAAATGGCAGGCCCCACTTGCTTGTGTGTGGTCTGGTTTATTTCTGTAGTGTACAGTTTCTGTATACCCAGCATAATTCTAAAAAGAAAGGGATACCACTTGAAAACTTTAGGGGAGTAAATGATTCAAGTTTGAACATACTTTAAGTTTGCCTCATGCTCCTATATCTTTGGTTTGCATTGAATAATATCTTCATTCAGGCTAATGGAAGCCCATATGAAAATGGATGGATCATAAAGGTAAAGCTAGTCAATTCTTGTGAATTGAACTCATTGATGGACTCTAATTAGTACACAAAGTTCTGTTAAGAAGAAAATGCAAAGCAATGAGGTAACTTTGTAGCTTCAATAAAACCCCTCTTTTCGGATGGTTAGTTTCTCACTCATGGGTCAATCTGAGTATGTTGCAACTACATCTTATTACATTTTATCTTTTTTCGATCAATATGAGTATGTTGCCACTACATTCTTCTTTGTTGTGAAAGAATTTAAGTTATTTATTGTTGAACACCAATCTAGATTATAATCTTTATTAATTTTGTTTTTTGGCGTTGAGAAGAATTATGCTAGAGATTCTAATTTGATCTTATAACCTACTAAAATGTAGAATCAATAAGTAGAATTAAAGGATGCAAACAAGTGTGGCCATTCCATTTCCTTCTCGGTTAATGAAACGACGTGATCCACTTGTTACATCCCGCAACAATCTACATTGTCATTGTAAGATAAAATGGATGCAATTGAAGCCATAATAAGTTATGAACGAAGTTCAAAACCACTTACAAATCTTCCATTGCTATCTAGAAGTCTGTAACTGCTTTTCCTTCTTCAATAATAGCCCAACTTTGAACGAAAAAAGTCAACAATGCTGTTGGGTTTTGATACCCAATAAATCTCAGGCAACGATGTTAATCCAATTTTTTTGGATTATACTTCATAGGTCCCGGTCGATGAGTAAAGTGAAATATTGACACAACAATTATTCAGACCGATCCTACAACCTCTTTGGGCCATTCGAAGTAGCCTAATTTTAATTAGTGTTGCTCATGGCCCAACCCATAACTCTTGGCTTTTGGATTGACAACCCATTTATATTTTCTATTGGGCCCTATTACCTATTATCCTAAAAGCCCACACATATACCGTATATATATATACTGCCCCATTACTGTTGTGGTTAGAGTATGAAAAGAGGTTAGCCGTATTTAAGAGTGAAAATCGAGTTCTTTGGCTTCATGTTTCTTTGTCGTAGCTTTGTGCTTTGACCATGCTTTGTTTTTCATCTTTCTTCTCTCGCCTTTGTGGTTATCTTTTGAAGCTATAGTAACCTTCACACTCTCTGCCCTTTTGTGGGCACCTTGTAGCAACCACGTTTTGGGTATTTAGTTTAGGATTTAGTTAAAATTTGTGGCGGTCGATTGATAGAAACTGAGCCTAAAAATTTGGTAATTGGAGATCATTATTCAACATTTCGTATCAGAGCGAGGTTGGTGTGTCTTTGGGCGAAAAATCAAATCCAAATCCGGCAAGAAAATCGCTGCCCAGTTTTTTGCAAAAAAGAAAAAAAAACCTAACCTGAAAATTGATTTTTCGGCCAAACCAGTGGCCAGTTAAGGAATCCACCACCATAGGAGGGTTCTGCAGATTGAGGCATGGCTAATAGTGCTGCACGTGTGTCTTCGGCAGCGGCGCGTGGAGAATCCGACGATGGCACGTAGAGGCTTGTCTTAACGAGCTTTCTTCAGGTAGTTTGCTTATTTTGATTTCCTGAACGTACTAATATTATTGTTTTTATGTTTCAAGTTATGCTGGAAAAGTTGGACAACTCTGCCCTTGGTGGATCGACGGACGATATACATTTACTGAATTACATAAGGCCAAAAATCGCAATCCTAAAGCAGTAAATTCGCATCTCTCATAATTTATGGACTTGGATAGGTCCGATCTGGTAAATTGGCTTATCCCGTTTAAATTTAAGCATTAGCGTGTCATCGTGTAGTGTAACAATAGGATTGAGGTTACCGTGAAAGGGTAACCATTGCTTGTGCTAGAAATTTAGGAACTATTTGCTCTATTTGAAGTGCTGGATTTAAATGCAAATTAATAATTGCTTTTATCTTTTAATTGTGTGAGCATTTGAGATTTTTGTTGATATACCTTCATGTTACATTGACTATTCAATTAGAATGCCTAGACTTGACCCGTTTGAACATTCCCTTGATTTGAGATCTTGAATCTCATGAATACTATGAACCTAGAACATTGTATATTATTGCCTTGGATTACTTTGTGTGATCTATTTGTGCATTTTTGGGTTGTTCTATTTTTCAAAATATCTTCACATTTCGAAATTAGAATTTTCAATGAGAAAGGTGATTTTTTAATTTGGCACAAAAGATGAAAGGGATTTTGGTTCAATAAAAAGTTTCAAAAGCCATAAATGGCAAATTTCCTACAAGTTTAACAGAAACACAAAAAGAATAATATGATAAACTTGCTTACACTTCAATTATTTTACACATATCCGACACCGTTTTGAGAAAAGTTGGAAAGTTTGATTCTACTAAAGAACTTTGGCAAAAGTTGGAAGACTTATATTTGATTAAGTCCACTCCTAATAAGTTGTACTTACTCAAAAAAAAATCAGCTTTAAAATGGATCTTTTAAAGGATCTTGATGACAATTTGAATGTTTTTAACAAGTTGGTTCAAGACATTATTAATTGTGATGAGAAAGTTTATGATACATATAAGGCCATTATTTTGTTGAATTCTATGCTTGATTCATATAAAGAGGTTAAGAATGCAATTAAGTATGGTAAGGACACTTTAACACCTTCGACAGCTCTATACTCTACAGCTCCCAATCCATAGCTCTATACTCTACACGGAGTACGAACGCGACATCACCTTCCGATTCGGCGAACACCTAGATCGCTGGAAAATGTAGGTTTCGGCCACTACACTCATCACCTTGGAAAATGTACCACACCACGATGATCAGCATGAAATTTCGTTTCATCCTGTAAAAATCACAATTTTCTGCTATCGGATGATTCTGGTCGAAAACGGAACCATCGGTGGCCAGCTAGCGGACTTCCGGTGGCCCTTCAATAAATTTTCAACAGAATGTTCATCTTGTTAATTCGAGTTCATTTTCACCATCGATTTTTCCACATGAGGCCCAAACAGTGCTCAATCAGAGCAGAAAGACCTATGCTACTGTAGTTTCTGGTCGTCCGGGCCTATCTCAGGCTGAAAGGAGTGCACGGAAGTCGTTTGCATTAGTTTTACAGGTTACAAATGACTCTTCTGCTATTAGGTTCACTTCCAATGAGCCCTTTATACATTTGGGTGAGCTGGTTGTTGATTTAACTGATTCGGAGGAGGTTATTTTGGCTGATCCTTACAAGTACACACTTGTAGGGAAATTTTCCCACCGCAAGCTGACCATGAGGAAGGTATGTGAGAATTTCTCTAAGTGTGGATTCCATGGTTGCTTTAACGTAGGATTGATTGACATCGCACATATACTTATCCACTTTACATACGAGGAAGACTACAGTAGGCTATTTCTTAAGCTTTCCTGGTACATTAATGGGTGTTTGATGAGGATCCTTAAGTGGACGTGTGATTTCAGACCAGAGCAGGAGACCCCGATAGTTTCCATCTGGGTTTCATTCCCCTTGCTTCCAGTACACTTGCATGCCATTAGGTTCCTTTTTGCTTTATCTAGGGCAATAGGAATACTCTTAAAGATTAATAAGGCCACCTCAAACCTGAGACGACCTAGTGAGGCTAGGGTGTGCATTGAGGTGAATTTGGAGCTTAGATTAACTGATAGGATTTGGATTGAGCATGGTGGTAACCACAGCTTCTGGCAGACGGTCATTTATGAGAAAAGGCTGATTTTTTGCTTCAATTATAGACATATGGGCCCCTCCTACGATAAGTGAACTTTGGGGACACCTCATCCCCCTCCAGTTGTTGTGCCCCCCTGTTCAGCCATTGACTACTGCTAGTAAGGTTGACAAAAGTAAAGGTAATGGTAAGGTAACATTTGTGGAGCCGAGGAAGCAATGGGTGCCAGTTTCAGTAGTGCCTACTATGTTCCCCACTACTCCTATCGACGTTTAGATAGAGTCAGCTACTACATCGACAGTTCCTACCTCGATCCCCATGACAGCAGCTCCAAAAGTACCACCAGTTATTCTTTTAGTTACTAAGTCTATACCAGATGCTCCTATCGAGGCAGTCCATCCCCCTACTATCACTACTACAGTTGTTACTCCTCTCCAAACTACTGAAGCACCAACTTTGACGATGTATATCAGTTACCCTTCTTTGGGGACACACACATAGGGTACTCAACCATCACAGAGATCAGGATCCAGTTTACCGATCAGAATAAGGACAGTTCATCTAAAGGTACCACCATTTATTCATTTAGTTGCTGAGCCTACTCCAGATGCTCCTATCGAGGTACCCACTTCTCCTATTATCACTACCATACCTAATATTCCCACCCCTACTACTAAGGCAGCCCCTGAGCATACACAGATCAATTCTTTTCCATTGAAGACACACATAGATAGCACTCAGTCAGCACGGGGATCAGGTACAAGGACAGTCCATCATACCACTACTGCACAAGGATTATTGGCTGAGTTTGGCTCAGAGCGGCACAGTATCAAGCATATGTTGATTGATCACTTTAAGGACCACGGTATGAAGGTTGGATCTACCATGAGACTTGCCATTGAGGACATGGTTATCAAGAACTTTGGTGAGGGACCTTCTGTGAGTAAGACTCCTACACATACACCTTCACCTAGTATTTCCACCACAGTCCCTACATAGGATATGGTGAATGAACATATATAGAGAGACATGGATGGCATGGGACCTGGAGATTGCGTACAAAACGTAGAGGATGGCGTACCTACAGTCAGCATGTCACTCTCACATGCTTCAGATGTTGCAGCACAGAGAACCATGAGATCAGATGCACCTGCCTTTCGCCCGATATTCAGTGCATCATCACCTAGACAACATTTTTCAGCTATGCAGGTCCCTTGTCGCAGGCGGGACCCTTTTCCAGTAAGCAAGCCTGAGCACGAAGACTACTACGACTCATACATGTTTCAAACAAGACGCATGACCTGGTCGATGTCGATGTACTACCACCCAAAGATTTACCCTCGAAAATACCCTTGAGTGGTTTCCACTACTTGTTCACTTTTCATTTAATATTTCTTGCATTTAATATCGAGACATTGTTAGCATATTTCAATTACTGGAGGTTAGGTATATGCCCTCCTCCTTTATTGTACTTCATTTTTTTAAAATAATAAAATAACCACGCTAGTGGTCTTTGATTTAAAAAAATGACACTTTAACACCTGAGATTGTCGTAGATTCCCTTAGAAGTAAGAAGATAGAGATTAAAGCTGAGAAAGAGAATAAGAGAAGTGGTGAGTTGCATATGATAAGGAGTAGAATGAAGTTTAAGCAAATAAATTTGGGAGAGCTCAAGATAATGGTGATTCGAGTAGTGACTTAAGTGATGAGGGTAATAAGAAGAAGGACAAAAGATGGGACAAGTCTAGTGGTAAAAGGTGTTACAGTTGTGGTAAGGTTGGGCAGTTTATTAGGAACTGTCCCAAGGAAAATGATAAACAGAGTGGTAATATGATAGGTGAGGTGAATGTGGCTATTGGGTCGAGTGATAGCCCTAGTAAGGTTTATTGAAAGTGAACCTAGTTATTGTATATGCATCCATGTGTAATTCTTTTTGCATGTGTGTGATTTCTCAATTATGTTACATGATACTATGTTGCATTTCAATGTGTTTGATATGTGCATTGGCATGAATTGGAGTGATCTTATTACTTGGTGTAATTGTTTGCATGCATAGTGGTTTGGGATGCATTAGCAGTATGTTGTATGTCTTTTGGTAAGGTAGCGTATAGATACCTAGGGGTACATTGATGATTTGTATCGGGGATGTGGAGTGAAGCATTTGGATCACGAGTGAAGAGGTGATCAAATGTTGGAATCCTTTATCTAAAAATAGACTCTCATCAGGTAGAGTGTGAGATAGGTACTTCTATCACTTCCGTTAGGTGGAGACCTATTATCTACTTAGGTTTGGAGAAGTGATGTGGTGATAGATGATTATCTCAAGGACTTGGGATCTATTGTGACCTACCAGTTAGACATAGGTTAAGTGATTAGTCTAGTGAGCATGGTGAGCGATGAGGTGAGATATGTGTTCTCGAGGTGTGAGTAACACGGAATGAGATAGGATAAGTATGGTCAGATCTTTTCTGTGGGGTCATTTATGCATTTGTTGCATATGTGTTGGCCCGTTAATTAACTTGGTATTAATATGACGTTATGTATGAACATGTTTGAAAAGATTTGTGTTATCCTATATGATATCTCCATCGCATGTTTATTTGTTCTTAATTGATTAATGTAAGTATATGCTTCTACTTGAGTGTTCTTGACCTTAGCCCTGGTTAGTATATGGAGCAGGTATGGTATGTGTTTCAGGTTCGAAACACAAGGTAAGGACTGTGATTCCAATTTTATTGGTTACCTTGATTATGCAAGTATAAATTTTATATTTTGTTAGCTTGCAAATTAATTGGGTATCAAGGTAGAGATTTTTTGGGTTTTGATACCTAATAAAATCTCAAGCAATGATGTTAAACCGATTTTGGATTATACTTCATAGGCCGCGGCCGATGAGTGAAGTGAAATATTAACACCATAATTATTCTGATCCTACAACCTATTTGGGTCATTCGAAATAGCCTAATTTTAATTAGTGTTGCTCATGGCCCAACCCTTAACTCTTGGATGGCTTTTGGGCTGACAACTCATTTACATTTCCTATTGGGCCCTATTACCTATTAACCTAAAAGCCCACACTTATACGATATATATATGTTACCTCGTTACTGTTGTGATTAGAGTGTGAAAAGAGGTTAGCCATATTTGAGAGTGAAACCTGGTTTCCATGGCTTTGTGCTTCTCTGTCGTAGCTTTGTACTTGACCGTGCTTTATTTTTTTCCCTCTTTCTTCTCTAGCCTTTGTGGCTGTTTTTTGAGGCTATAGTAACCTTCACACTCTCTGTCCTTTGTGGGCACCTTGGAGCAACCAAGTTTTGGGTATTTGGTTTGGGATTTGTGGTGGTCGATTGATAGAAACTGAGCTTGGAAATTTAGTAATTGGAGATCATTATTCAACAAATTCTCGACCCAAGCCGTGGTGTAAAGATCAACCTACTATTGATAAATGGGCAAAAACGTAAGAGTAAAAATACTAACTCGAATGAAGACACGAACCATATGACAATCTATCTCGATGTGCGTGGTTTGTTTATGAAATATAGGATTGAATGCAATGTGAATTGTAACCGTGCTAGTTTGTGGATGGGAAATGTGAGATCGAGAATAAGAGAGTGTATCCATGTGAGCTCACAAGATATATTGACCATTGCACGATACTTAACTTCTACAGAGAAGTGAGACATCATCATTTGCTTCTTTGTTCGCCAAGAAAAAGAATTATCACCAAGTTTAATGAAAAAACTAGTAGCGGATCGTCGAGTCATAGGACAACTGGTATAGTCCGAATCACAGTTTATAGATAACTGAAAACTACATGTATAAGAGAAAAACAAGCCATAGTTAAGAGTAATATTCGAGTATAGAAGTAAGTGGGACACAACTTGTTGATGCGGTTCTCATAAAGTCTGCATGAACTGCCTCAAAAGATTGACGGAGAAGGCAATTTCAGGCCATGAGATTTTCAAATAAATGAGATGACTAATCAAGTGATGGTAGGAGCCGAATTGAAAGAAGATTGCCATTAGAGTTACTAAGCTTGAGGGTCTACTCCATGGAAAAATAAGCAGGAAGCAATCAAGTTGGCTAGCATCAAAGAGGAAGTCCAAAGTATATTTTCATTGATTGAAAAAAATTCCAAGAGGGGAGCAAGCCACTTCAATACCAAGAAAATATTTCATGTTGCCTAGATCTTTGATGTTGAAAGTTGTTGCCAAGTGAGACTTGAGAGCAGTTATAGTCAGAATGTCGTTCCCATTAATCAATATGTCATCTACATAGACAGTAACTATTATAAATACTATGCCCTTAGTTTAGGTAAAGTCGCCATGATCAACATGAAATTGGTGGAAGTCAGTCAAAGTGAGAACTTGAAACAATTTGAAATACCACTAGGAAAAACTTGTTTCAAACTATAAAAGGACTTGTGTAATTAACAGACGCATCTCTCCTTTAAGACAACAACCATATGGTAGTTGCATATATACTTCTTTGTTAAGGTCGCCATGAGGTCACCATGAATAATGGATTGTTGACGTCCTTTTGGTGTAAAAACCAATTTTTGGTTGTAACTATAGGAAGAAGACAATGAAGAGTGACAAGTTTAGCAATTGGCGCAAAAGTGTCATGATAGTCTAAACATTCTACCTAATTGTAACCCTCTGCAACCAAACGAGCTTTATGGCGTGCGATGGATTTGTCTACATGGAGTTTGGTTTCATAAATCCATTTGCAAACAATGGCCTTCTTTCCAAAAGGGAGAGAGCTAAGTGTCCAAGTATGGTTGGTTTCTAAAGCTTTGATTTTACCAACCATAGCAACTTGCCAATGAAGAAAGAAAACAGTTGAGAGAAAATTTGATGATCATGAACATTTTTGGAAACAGAGGTGAGAAAAGCGAAGTGTTTAGGACTAAAAAACGATATGAAAGAAAGTTAGTTAAGGAATGAACTATTCTTAAGAAAGTTTGTGAGGAAAGAGAGAAACATGAAGAATACAAGAGATTGCAAACATAATCCTGTAGGTAGGCTGGGCGAGTCATCTTGGAAAATGGTCAATGTAAGAAAGATTTTTGGTTAATTGACTAACAAAAATAATGTTTTATTAAAAGTAGGAACAAATAGCACGTGGTCAAGCTGAAGCGAGGGTGATAACGAAGACGACACATATGATTGACTTGAGTTGTGGCTCCTAAGGGTAAAATGAGGGTCTATGAGTGAGGGCTAATATGTGTTGCATTGAGCAAGTGTGTCATACAAGATACATATGTTGATGCACCCATGTTAATGACTCATGGCTAAAATTACATATTTGTTGCAAGAGAAATAGAATCATAGCTACCAGATAAGCTACCCTAGTGGTTAGGTTGCAAGAGATCCATCATGTGCAATATTGTTCGTTGGAGAGGCTAGAGATTGCACTCGTAATAGAAGGAGAAGGCGACTGGGACACAACATTTGTTGTAGTAGTGACTTTTTTGGTTCAGCCACCACAAGTGTTCTAATGGGCTGAGTGTTGGGAATCTACTTAATCATGCGCATCGGAAATAAAGCAATTTTCAATTCCCAAACAAGGATATGCTTTATGTTCAAATAGAAACTGTGATAAGAATTGTACCTTTGATGAATTTTGCAAACTCTTTTGCTGATTCTCGAACTCAAATAATCACGATCGGCAATTTAAGCTGTCCAATTGTCCAGCCTCCAATGGTGATCCACACAAAGAAGAAGAATGGTGGCTAGGGTTTACTTTTCTTGTGCTAGCAAGAATAATGAATTTTCCATTACTGTTTTCAAATCCTAATAGCCTATTAATATAAGTCCAAACGGGCTTGGCTCGTCTCCTAAACTTAACTCAGTCCAATATTTAATTAATCAAATTAATTAAATGAAGTCCATGAATTAATTAATTCCTGCCTATTAATAAACAACCCAAATAATAATTACTCAACACTTATCAATTAATTAATTGGTAAATCTCATTCTTCTGATTCTTTTTTGTGTGACCCATTACATTCTCAATCACGATGTCTAACGATGTGAATTATTATTTTGATCTAATCAAAATCGATAAATTAAAATACCTCTTTTAATTTATCATCAATTCACATCCGTCATCCCAGATTGACATTTAACAATGTGTCACAGCAATAATGTGACGAAAATGTCACGTGGTATGACAAAATCAAACTTGTTCGTTTACCTGTGAAACTATAATCCTTTCGTCAATACGATCCGATCAATTATGAGATATGGATATGTGTCAATCTCAATTATCGATCATATCTTTTATCCCACTGTTATGTCAATGTAAGTCGAAAACTCATTTTCCACTTATTAGTTCATATTGGCCAAGGATTTCATTATCAACTTAACTGGATAAAATACAGATCATAATCTATCATTATCTAAGAGTGACGAATTCTCTATTGATCATTCACAACCTTCATATGATTCTTGACATAGCCGAATGATACCGTATTAGTGACCCTTGGCAGAGCAACATCTAACATCACCAAAGTATGACTGTCCTCATATAAGGCACTATGATGATCTCAAGTCAAAAGACCGATTCCACTACCAAACGTTAGAGATTAATGACTGACACTCAGATAGTTATCCATGTGAAATCCCCCAACAGGTCTCCAACGTTTTGTTCTATAACAAAATATCTACGTGTTCATTCAAGTGTCACCACACTTTAACTTGTGAGATCAGCCACTTCATAAGTAAGAAATGTCACACGTGATGGTCTTATCCATAATAACGATATCTTTATCTTGTTATTACATATGACCATGGACGACTTAAGATTCAATCATATGTAATTTGTATCTCACAATCACAACTCCTTGTGATTAACAAATCACCAAGACTTGAATCTATAGATTCTATTATTTAATTAATTAGAATATTAATTCAATTTAAATAATAGATCTTGCCATAAATATATATCGATTATATACATTAAAAGTGTTTGTATCCAAAATTGATTGGACCTAGGGCATAATACTAACACTGAGTACCTAATAATTTCCAAGCAGCCTCCTCTTCAGCGACCATTTCCCCACAATTTGTGCACTTCTTACCATTTCGTTCTCGATTGTGAAAAAATGGCGAAAATGTTTTAGTAACAATCATGGCATAATTTTCTAGTGTAGGCAACATCGAGAGACAAAGATGTCGTTAGGTCTCCTCTTGATGCACAATGTTACGGCTTTGATGACTTTGGGCAAATGATCCATAGCTCAAATCTAACTTGCTAGTATTGGTGAAAGAGTTGTTCAGACCAATAAGAAATTGTAAGAGTTGTTAGATTGCTTCTTTCTCTTGGTCATTTTGTGAGCAATACATGTACAAGAGATAGGTTCAGTGAGGACATGCAATTCATTCTAGAGACCTTCGATGGTATTGTAGTAGGATTTAACGGTCATTGATTCTTTATGAAGATTGACGATATCACACTTGAGGCAATATAAGCATGGGTTGTTGCTATGAGAGAATCGTTGTTCTAAGTATTTCATACAACAAAGGAGTTTTGGTAGTAGATCAAGCTTTGTCAGAGATATTTGAGTAGCCCATATATAAACATGTCGTAGCACCTCTCGACATTGTAACAATTGAAGCTTTTATAGGTTTTTTGAGGGACCAAATGACAAAAACAAGTTTATTTTTGGAACTAAAGTTGTTGGAATGCGGAAGTGGAATTATCCAGAAATTAAAAAATCTCTTTAATTCAATAAACAAAATTGTCTAGATGTTCACGTGTATATTATATCAAGAATTAGGAATTCGAATTTTTACCTAAATTTGATGAAAAATTCTAGAACTGGATCTGAATCGCGATCTTTCAGCATTTTGGATCATGAGCTTCCAATCTTTTAATTGCAAGAATTTGATGCTTCAAACCTCCAAGTCTTCTATGGTATTCTCCAAAGTTAAGACTACATTAGTGGGTGGGTACCTTCTTTTAATTAAATCAAGAAACTAATTCTCGGATTAGACAATAAGAAAATATTGTTTTTCTCACTTTTTTCTCTCTCCAAATTTGAACACTGTGGAATTATGTATTATAATTGTTGTCAAATTTTTATGTCCATCTAATCTCTATTTATAGAGATAAAAGATCTCCCAATCCATGTAGAATAATAATTCCAATATCAAATGGGAGTTTTATTTAAAATCCAAATAGGAGTTTTAATTAAAATCTAAATCCAATTACTTTACATTTAATTACATGTAGTCCTAGAACTTCAATTACATTTATAATTAAGTTTATAACTTTTACAGTAATTACAAGCACAAAACTTTATTATAATTAAGTCCAAAACTATTATAATTACCATAATTAAGTTCAATTACTTTATAGAGATACCATAGGGACCTAATCCAACATATATTTTCCAAGCTTCAATAATTAATCATGTCTAGTTGACCCTAGACCACCTAATCTAATTATTAGTCTTTGTTTTTTCTACTAAAGGCAACAGACTAAACTCTCGGAATATATAAGATCACAGAAGTCAATAAATTTGTAATACTTTCGTCCAACCTGTTGTACATGTATTTTATCCCTGTCCGAGATTCGATAATTAGGTATGAGCATAAATGGCCGTTTTACCCCTCTAATTATTCTCACTAACTTAAGTACCATTTTCTTCAACGGTCCTATAAACAAATTACAGATGTCAAAATAAAGCCGTCGCTAAATACTGAACTCAGATTTTAACTGTTCAACAGAAAATACTTAAGTAGTCACTCTACCCATTTTTAAGGCGACGATTCCCGACACGAATTCATGTTTTCTACTTCACTCATTCTCAAGTTTCCAACTTATCGATATATTTGACCAATCAAATTGATCTCACCCATTGATAAATCAAAAAACCATTAAAATCACGAAAATATACACATAACTATGTCAAGGGGTTTAGATGAAATATACAGCGGTTAAGTTGAATTTAATTCTTCGCACAATTTATGCTATAGAATTAAACTCAACATGTGGTTCGTTCAATACACTATTTAGTAGTGTCACATTTAACTATTTCTGTGATAAGGACAAATCACAAACTCGAATAGTAAATCGGACAACACTACAACCTTCTGGTACAAGGTGTCAACCTTTATATATAGGTAGCGAACAAAATATTTATGATCAAAATATAAGTTGTGTAACACTTTACTTGTCAACGCAAGTACCCGACTTATATTATCACTAATAATCATGGGCACTTTAATTCGCATGCTCAATAATTAAATAAATACAATAAATAAAATAAAAAATAATTTTATTTAATATAAGAATATTGTTATCTTTGCATCAGCAAAACTTTACTATATGGGCACACAATCCAATAAATCTTCCACTTGCACTAGAGTTTATGTGCCATATCTTTTAACCACATGTCTTACAGATGTCCATCGAAAATCTTAGACGATAGGCTTTTGGTTAATGGATCCGCGAGGTTATCCCCAGTGGCAACTTTACCGACAATCACATCTCCTCTACTAACTATCTCCTTCAAGAGATGATACTTCAGTTTGATATGTTTACCTCTTTGATGACTTCTTGGTTCTTTAGCATTTGCCACGCCACACTATTATCATAGTACAGTGTTAATGGCTCTGCATATGCAAGAACCACCTCAATATCAATTAGGAATTTTTTGAGCCACACTGTTTCTTTAGCGGCCTTCATGGTAGAATCAACAATACATGATTGTTTGATACTTCTCCAAATAATGGCCCACCACCAATTGTAAACAATGATCTCGATGTAGACTTGCGAGAGTCTTTATTAGCCTGGAAGTCTGAATCTTTATAACCTACTAGAACAAGATCTGGTGATGAGTAAACTAGCATATGATTCTTTATCCTCCGAATGTACTTAAGGATATGCTTTACATCCACCCAATGTTCTGGTCCAGAATTAGATTGATATCAATTCACCATACCAATAGCATAACAAATGTCAAGTCTAGAGCACAGATAGCGTATATGAGACTACCAATTGTCGATGCATAAGGTATCCTATTGATGCGCTCCATCCTTCAGGAGTCTTAGGGGACTAATCCTTAAAGGGTTGGATTCTATGTCTAAAAGGAATGTTACCCTTCTTGGAATCTTACATGGTAAATCTGACAAGTATTTTGTCAAAATATGAAACTTGAGGTAAAGTTGTATGCATGTTCTTTCGATCTTTGAAGATCTGAATACCTAAAATATAGCTAGCTTCACCTAAGTCCTTCATATGCAACTGTTGGGCCAACCACGCTTTCGTAGATGGTAACGCTCCCACATAATTCCAATGAGTAGAATATCATCAACATAAAGTACCAGGAAAATTACAATTTTATCCTGTATCTTCTTATAGACACAGGGTTCCTCAAAGTTCTTATCAAAACCATATATCTTAATCACTTTGTTGAATCTTTTGTTCCAAGATCTTGATGCCTGCTTCAACCCATAAATGGACCGTTGAAGCTTACAGACTTTGCTTTCATAACTATGTTCTATGAATCCATCTGGTTGTATCATATAGATACATTCATCAAGATTGCCATTCAAAAATGACCTTTTGACATCCATTTGCCACACATCATAATCAAAATGAGCAACAATGGATAATAGAATCTGAATAGACCTAAGCATAGCTACATGCAAGAATGTCTCTTCGTAATCAATCCCTTTTCATTGGGTAAAACCCTTATCCACTAGCCTTGCTTTAAAAGTTTCCACTTTTCCGTCTGGTCATCTCTTTCTTTTATAGACCCACTTACACCCTATGGGTTTTATCCCTTCGGCGCATCTACAAGTTCCCAGACCTAATTGGAATACATGGATTCCATTTCTATATTCATAGCGTGTTGCCATAAATCTTCATCCACATCATTCATAGCCTCCTTATATGAAGTAGGATAATCAACTTGTTTTGTGGAGATTGTCTAGTTTGACTCTCCGACTAACAAGTAACGAGAAGGTGGTCTGATGACACTCTGACTTTTTCTAAGGGCGATGGATCCCGAATTGTGGCATCATTTGGAATTGTAACGTTTGTATCAATGTTGGTACCGCCATTAGGTAATGACATTACATCTTCAATACTTTCAACATTTGTTTGATCTATGGGATTAGATGACGACTCATCTCTCCTACTCAAATCACATTGTGTATGTATTTCTAACACCAAATGTCGTTTGTCACGAGGTTGCATTTTAGGAATCGATGAGATGGAATTGCTCCCACTCATTTCTTCCAACATGACCTTACTCTTGGACTGGCATTCATTAATATGCTTATCCTCTAAGAAGGTTGCATTTGTGCTAACAAAGACCCTCCTATCTAGAGGACTATAAAAATAATATCCGCTGATGCCTTTAGGGTATCCCACAAACATGCATATCTCTGATCTTGACTCCAACTTTTTTGCCTTCACTTTCAACACATGAACCAAACATCCCCAAATTCAAATGTAACGTAAGCTGGACTTGCGCCCATTCCACAATTCAAGGGGAGTCTTGGGAATAGACTTAGAAAAAACTAAGTTAAGAACATATGCTGCTGTTTCAAGTGCATATCCCCAAAATGAGATAGGTAGAGTTGCAAAACTCATCATTGACCTAACCATGTCTAACAATGTCATATTTCTTCTTTCTGAAATGACATTCTGTTGGAGAGTACCTGGCGTTCTCGGTTGAGAAACAATACCAATTTTTGTCGAGTAGTCCCTGAATTTTTCTGAGAGATATTCGCTACATCGATATGATCGAAGTGTCTTAATACTCTTACCCAAATGTTTCTCGACCTCAGTCTGATACTCTTTGAATTTTTCAAAAGCATCTGATTTTCGAGCCATTAGGTAAATGTATTCGAATATAGAGTAATCATCTGTAAAGTGATTAAATACTCATAGCCCCCTCTCTCATGTATATTCATGAGTCCACATACATCAGAATGAATTAAACACCTACTACTACTGAAATAAAAGTAAACTACTCTTACCGCTCTTGTTGAGACTATAGTTCATATGCCGATGGTAATTTTAAACTGGCCCTTACTGAGTCTTCTGCTCTCTTGAAGCACCTGCATAGACATGCATATATGATTAGTGGCTCCAGAATATACAACCTAGGAATTTGTAGAACCAACCACCAAACATGACTAAGTAATAAAAAACTCACCAACACCCTGTTTTTAGCTAATGCATCAAGGCGGCCTTTCTTCCAGTGTCCTTTGTGACTACAGTGGAAACACTTGCCTTTCGACGTTTCATCTGATTTGAGCTTTTTGTTGCTGCCTGACTTTTTGTTAGATCTCTTCCTCTTCTTTCCAACTCCACCTTTTGGCTTGGAACTAGAGGAGCTATCAATTGCCGCATTAGCATGTCCATTCTTACCTTTAAGACCACTTTCCACATTTTGCAACTCATTCATCAACTCGGTTAATGACATATCCATTTTGTGCAAGTGATAGTCCATAGTAAACTGTGAAAACATATCGGATAAAGAATTTTATACCATATCAACTTGAGTTTCCTGATCAATAGTCGCACTCAGATTCTCCGTCATGTTGAAGTGTGCAATCATAGTCAACATATGATCCTTCATAGTCGTTCCTGATTTCATACGGATGTTCTGCAAGGTATGAATAGCCTCAAAACGAGCCATCCTACTTTGATGTCCAAACATGCCCTACATGCTTTCTAGTATGCCATAAGAGGTCTCCTGACTTTTTAGCTTTTGTTGTAACACATTTGACATTGATGCCAAAATGTAACAACGAGCCATCTTGTCAATCGCAATCCACTTATCATACGCAACACTCTTGGTGTTGCGTGTTGGCAATAGACAAATTATATCCGACTACAAATGTCTATATTAAGTCTAGTATCGTTTTATTTGGTCATCAAAATTACAAACAAGAGCCTCTATAGGAGGTTTGTAGATAATTCTGATTTGAGTGTATAACATTTGTCACAATCTCTAAATACTTGGAAAATAATTTTGCCATCTATAGGATGATCACAAATTATATTATATCTAGATGATCTTATCATAAAGAAATCCAATCAAGCAACTCGACCAACGTGGCCCTCCTATAGGGAGTTCGTTGCAATTTTGGTACGAGGCAAACATGTTACTTTGCTTATGGATTGACTAAAGGAGACCATATGTTTTTATTTAAATAAACACCACATCCCACTTAATTTTTTAAAGTAATGGGTTTTAATTTTGAATAATTATTAAATGTTCACATTAATCATATTAACATACAATTCAATTATTATGATTTTTTCATCCAGAAAAATTTAATCTAAATTAAATTAATCAAGGAAAAATCGATGTTCAATGATATGTACCATATTCATAATATCACGAGCGATGTCACAAATAAATCTATATGTCATGATATCTAGAACCATAATATTTCAAACAATAATTTAAAGCATTCATGAGCAATAAATTAACAATTATTTGTAGCCTTAAATGACTCAAGAATTAAATTAAAAATTAATTGGACCCAATCTCAATATTTAATCTAAATCTTCAGCCTAAAAAACCTTCAAGGATCCAACAATAGCAATCCAAACAGCACTTGGACTCCTCCACCGTACCTGAAAAAATAATTCCGAATTTTTAACTTATCCAGATCTGATCTGATTCGCAAATACGAACCCGAATAAAAAATCAACTCAAACCATGCGACGCAAAAATGCACGTAGATCAAAATTTTGTCTCCGCAACATACATAACAAACTGTCTACGGGGCAGACAAAAATTCTGTCGTAGCAGACAGCTTAATGTTTGTTGCAGCAGCTGACAGAACACAGTTGTCTGCTAACGCAGCAGACACATCAGCTGCACATACAGATTCATTCTGATTTTTTTATTGATCTTCTTTAATATGTCTTCCAAGTCTTCAATCTTCAATCAATTTACAAAATACACATAATTACAATAATTACATAATTCATATGTCCCATAGGCTTACAATTTTGAATCTAATTGAAAAGAAAATTAAATCAAAATGATGGAGTCATAATCCATCTGTCTTGTTTCATATTCGTAATAACAAATTACATCAAGAACTAGCCACAAATAATTGGATCACAGTTTAAAATAATTCTATAATTCAATCATCACATAATAAAATATTACTAGACATCACTTGACTAGAACATGCAATCAAGATTTAGAAATAACAAAACACGTGAACGTTCTAGATTTTTATGATACCAGTTGTTGGAATGCGGAAGCGGAATTATCCAAAAATTAAAAATTTTCTTTAATTCAATAAACAAGATCGTCTACATGTTCACGTATATATTATATAAGGAATTAGGGATTCAAATTTTTGCTTAAATTCGATGATCAATACTAGAATTGGATCTGAATTACGAACTTTCAGCATTTTGGATCACAAGCTTCCAATCTTTTAACTACAAGAATTTGATGCTTCAAACCTTCAAGTCTTCTATGGTATTCTCCAAAGTCAAGACTACACTGGTGGGTGGACATCTTCTTTTAATTAAATAAAAAAACTAATTCTTGGATTAGACAATAAGAAAATATTATTTTTTCTCTCTCCAAATTTAAACACTGTGGAATTATGTATTATAATTGTTGTTGAAGTTTTATGTCTATCTAATCTATATTTATAAAGATAAAAGATCTCCCAGTCCATATAGAATAATTTCAATATCAAATGGGAGTTTTAGTTAAAATTCAAGTATGAGTTTTAATTAAAGTCAAAATCCAATTAGTTTACATTTAATTACATGTGCAGTCCTAGAACTTCAATTACAATTATAATTAAGTTTATAACTTTATAGTAATTACAAGTAAGTACAAAACTTTGTTGTAATTACAATTAAGTCCAAAACTATTAATTACCGTAATTAAGTTCAATTACTTTATAGAGATACCACATGACCTAATCATACATATATTTTCACAGCTCCAATAATTAGATCATGTCTAGTCGACCATAGACCACCCAATTTTAATTATTAGTCTTTGCTTTTGGCCCTTTTCCACTAAAGGCAAAAGACTGAACTCTCAGAATATATAAGTTCACAGAAGCCAATAAATATGTAATACTTTCCTCTGACCTGTATTTTATCCCATCTGAGATTCAATAATTAGGTACAAGCATAAATGACCATTTTGTCCCTCTTATTATTCTCACTAACTTAAGTACCATATTATTCAACAGTCTTGTAAACAAATCATAGATATCGAAATTTAGCCGTCGCTAAATATTGAACTCAAATTTTAACCGTTCAACAGAAAATACTTAAGTAGTCACTCTACCCATTTTTTGGGACGACGGTTCCCGACACGAATTCGCATTTTCAAGTTCTCAACTCATCGAAATATTTGATCAATCAAATTGATCTCACTCATTGATAAATCAAAGAACCATTAAAATCGCGAAAATATATACATAACGATGCCAAGGGATTTAGATGAAATACACAGCGGTCAAATTGAATTAAATTCTTCGCACAGTCATACTATAGAATCAAAATCAACACTTGGTCCGCCCAATACACTCTAAGTGTACTAGTGTCAAATTTAATTATTTATGTGATAAGGACAAATTACAAACCATAATAATGAATCGGACAACACAACAACCTTTCGGTACAAGGTGCCAACCCGCATACATAGGTAGTGAACACAATATTTATGATCAAAATATAAATTGTGTTACCCTGTACTTTTCAACCCAAGTACTTAACTTATATTATCACTAATGATCATGATCACTTTAATTCGCATGCTCAATAATTAAATAAATACAGTAAATAAAATAAAAAACAATTTTATTTAATATAAGAATATTGTTATTTTTACATTAGCAACACTATACTATATGGTCACATAACCCAACAAAAACAACATCGGGTTTATCATTGGCATTCAAGAAAT
Organism: Fraxinus excelsior; assembly: GCA_019097785.1. Classification (NCBI taxonomy): domain Eukaryota; kingdom Viridiplantae; phylum Streptophyta; class Magnoliopsida; order Lamiales; family Oleaceae; genus Fraxinus; species Fraxinus excelsior. The sequence continues at coordinate 34,903,675 of CM032624.1, read as the reverse complement.
AAGAATAAGCGATGCCACTAATAAGTTGGGCTGGTGTAAGGGTGACTTTGGTGTCAGCCATGGTCAGGGGCGGACGCAGGACTTGAAACTTAGGGGGTCACAATTAAAATCGAAAAAAAGTTGGGGGAAATTATACAATCGAAAATTTACGTCCAAAAAACTCATACTCATGTAATTTTGCATCCGACCATTTACATAAAATATGATTTTTTCGAATGTAAAAAATTCAAATTTTTTTTGTCATATTCCATATAAAATTTCCTAATAAAATGATGAAAATTATATTAAAAAATTTGTATCATAAAAATAATAAATATTAATGAAATAATTGAATTTTTTTAAAAAAAAATATTCGAATTGGACGTCTTTCTTCAAAACTCACGTTTAATGTATTTTTAACTATTTTCGATATCTGTTTAGACTATTCGATATGTCCATAATATAGTTCTCGAAATAAGTTTTGAGATGATATAAACAATTTGTAAAATCGATTAGCTTACGATCGTCGGAGGATTTTTAAAATTATCTTTCAAATTTATTGTGATTTTGCCCCTGTTTGGTGGAGATTAAAGTCAAATTTTTAGTAAATTTTGATAAAAGTTATATATTTAAAGATTCCATGATATATGTTAATAAAATTAATTGTTAACTTTAATTTAGATTAAAATTTATATTTCAATCAATACCAAACATGACTTTATTTATATATATATAAAAAAAAAAATATTCTCAAAAGTTAGTGGGGCACGCACCCCACTAGGCCCTACCCTGGGTCTGCCAAACCCTGGGTCCTCCAATGGCCATGGTGAAAATAAAAAATTGTGCAAAAGTGTTCAGAAAACCTAATGATCAAGAAGCTCTCATACCATAATGAGAAATGAAATGAAAGCAAACATTCTTGTATGGAGCTATGATCTCTCAATTGTATTACTTTACATGAGGGTTACTACATATTTATGAAATAAAAATAGTGCTATACATGGAAAGACTAATTGTAATGAGTTGTAGGGCTTGACCGGTGCAATTATGTATACTGATAGCTTCAATAGTGCAATAATGTGTGCTAGCAAATAATTGGTGTGGGGTATTGTCAAGCATCAAACACGCCACCACCTGGACTAGTTTCCTCTGAGTAGCTAAATCTTGCCTTAGCACAATTGCGAGAAAACCCCTCACATCGGACATTGAATAAAAAGTATAATGATTCCTACCACCCTGCAGTTTCCACACTTTCTTAGCATAATTTTTTGCGACAGTATTAAGTATATGAGAAAAATAAGTAAACATTGTACACACTTAAAATGTATAACCGAGGATCCTATAACGTAATCTGTAAAAATTCCTTGTACACAGTACTTCTCTTTAAAACAAAAACGACTATGCTACATATACATAATGATACTGTAAGATATAATTGGATCAAATTTCTTCGAACAAAAAATAAATATTGAAAGTTACCTATAACTCAATTAAGTGGCATTATTCAAAAGAAAAATTAATAACTTTTGTTTGATCTCATTATTTTAAAAATATATTTTTCTCTTTTCTATTTTCTTTCACACAATTTTTAATAAAATAATATTATATGGAAATCTATAATTTTTTATTATTTTTCGACAACATTTTTTTCTATCAAACGATTCAAATCATTTACGGAAGAAAGGGTTTAATTGCGTTACTGAGCATTCATCGTTACCTTTGAAATCCTCTTCCTCTTTACTTTGCCCTAAAACCCCTAAAAACCCCAGGACTAGCAGTAGCTAAGACGGAAATGTCTTTGCAGTTATCGTCACCTCTGTTTTTCAATCAAAAAACCAACTTTCATGTAAGTCAAACGTTGTTTTTTGCTCTTTCTTTCTGTATCTTCTTTTTGACATTTTTTATTAGGATGTTGAAAAAAAATTGAATCTATATGCGTTATGGAAAAAAAAAGGAGAGAAGCACTGTTAATATCAAGAAGAAACCGTTAGTGGTGAAGGCTGGGCCAAAGAGAATTGCTTTTGACAGAGAATGCAGAGTGGGTTTACTTTCTGGCATCAATAAGCTCGCTGATGCTGTTTCTGTAACCCTGGGTCCTAGAGGTGGGCATTTTCGATTGTGGGTATCGTTTTTTCTTTTTGGTATTTCTGTATTTTTATTTGCTGGGTTGGTACAATTGGTTTTCTTTTACGTTATCTCGATTGGTTTTACCTCTATCTGGCACATCGTAATCTGGCCCGAAAAAGTCTGAAACTACATCCATTTCTGGAAATGAGGTACAAATGCTTGAAGATTTGTGTTGCGTGAATTTTCTTTATTGTTAAGATGTCTAATGTGAAAGAATACTGTGTTGGCAGTTCTCTTCAGTAATGTATTAACACAAGGATTGAATTTAGTATTATGGAGAAACTTTTCATTAATATTGTTTTATTTCCGGAAAAAGTTTATTGGTGTTACTTTGAAGCACGCAGGACGAAATGTGGTTGTTTTAGAATCGGAAACACTTAAAGTGATTAATGATGGTGTTACAATTGCCCGTTCCATAGAGCTTTCTGATGCAATTGAGAATACAGGAGTAGTTCTAATTCAAGAGGTAAATTTAATCTCCTGTTGTGCAGATTCCACTGTATTTATAATTTTGAAAAACGGTTCATGTAGCCAACCCAACATTACTGGGGACAAGGCTTAGCTCGCTGTTGGTTTACATTTATCTATCATACATATTGCAGGTTGCAACTAAAACAAATAATTCAGCCGGTGATGGTACAACAACTGCTATTGTTTTGGCTCGAGAAGTCGTTAGAGCTGGGTTGTTGGCCATCACTTATGGGGCTAACCCAGCTACGTTGAAAAGAGGAATGGATAAAACAGTAAAAGAATTGATCAGAATTCTGAAGGAGAAAAGCTTTGCTGTGAAAGGAAAAGATGACATAAAAGGTGTCATTACTTATCTTTAGACTTTAATCCACAATTAAATCATTATTTTTTTGACTTCTATTTATCGACAATTTATCGTCATTTTTGTGTGTGTGTGTGTGTGTGTGTGCAGCTGTAGCTTCAATATCTGCAGGGAATGATGTATATGTTGGTAATTTAATAGCTGAAACTATTAATAAAATTGGCCGTGATGGAGTGATATCAATTGAATCTTCCTCATCATCGGAGACCTCTGTTCTGATTGAAGAAGGAATGAAGGTAAATTGTTTACCCCTCTGAATAGGGAGTTCTTTCTTATCCTTGGAAAAAAAAACTATATAAATTATATTGTAGCTGCTATTTGGGATCAACCGGGTTCACGTTGAAGTGCGGATATATGATCAATCCTTTTTTATTGCTACATTTTATGTAATTCAAACTACTGCTGTATGGCATGTTTTGAGACCTGTCAATCTTTTGAACATGTTAAAGAGATAAATTTGTGGCTTTTGGCAAAAGAATTGGATTTTTTTTCCTTTGATCTATTAATCTGTTTTATATCCAACATGAATATTTGTAGATCGTTGAGTTAGTAATAAAGCTATAAAGTTGTAAATTTAAATGCCTAGATACTCTCTTTTTATTATTTGAGTACAAATCCGATTTTGTTATTTTTTAATGGAACTGTTCATTTTTTAGCAATGCAGTATTAATATTCCTATATTTCTTTTTTTATATATAAATATATTTTTTCCCTCCTGCTATATTATTTCCTTGATTCCTCTTCTTACATTATTTCCTTACAGATTGACAAAGGGTACATGTCGCCTCATTTCATTACGAACAAGGATAAATCTCTAGTGGAGTTTGAAAATGCTAGAATTCTTGTGACTGATCAAAAGATATCAACTGTGAAAGATATTGTGCCTTTGCTGGAAAAGAGCACCCAATTGAGTGTTCCTCTACTAATTATTGCTGAAGATATTTCAAGCCAAGTGCTGGAAACTCTTGTTGTGAACAAAATGCGAGGTACAATTAATGTTTCTGTGGTCAAATGTCCAGGATTTGGGGACGGGAAGAAAGCTATATTGCAAGATATTGCACTTTTGACAGGTGAGTTTGTATGTCTGAGTTCTGTCTCAAAGGCTACATTTTCTGAGCTCAAAAAATATAAAAATAAAGAAAATAATGAATTTGACTAGGATTTGTCATCCAATTTGAGTAGTGCTTATGTGCCTGTGTGCAAAATTGTTTCCATTTGATCCAGTGTTTAAAAATGCTAATATGGGTATCAAGGCAGCTTGCCTCTGAGAAGCGAGGTGTAAGCCTCAAAATAATTCAATATAATGGGCTTGTTTGAGCCCCATTTTATTTTAAGAATGTATTTTGGAATGGTAGATTCATGGAGAATGTGTGATTAAAAAATAAGGAAAAGTTTTTGGTTTGCATGAAATATTATTTTATTGAAGAATGTGTGGTTGAAAAGAAAAGATAGAAAAATATATTTTGGAAATAACAAGGATCAAACAAGGGCAATAGTTCAAAAGGTTATAAAGTAATGAAACATAAACCATCTAAAATATTCAAAATAAAACATTTCAATAAATTTACAACTAGAAGCATAAATGGATCAACAGCATAGAAAACAATAATTTAACGTAGAAGTAATCTCATAACAAAAACCATCTGCATTGTCTGCTGAGGAAAAGGTGCAGGAATAGAGGACATCAGGCTTTAATTACATAAGCTCTACACTTCTGTAATCTCCAATTATTTTCTTTTTTACTTTTATTTATAGGGTCAAGACTAAATGTGTCTAAAATAAATAAATAAAACCAAGATTCTAGCCTTCTAGGCTATGAAAAACCAGCCCAAAAGGCTGAGACTGAAAAAAAGGGCCATAATGGCCAAGACTAAGGAGGCATGCCACAGCCTCTCTGAGGTATAGCTGTGCAGTCATGGGCCTCATTAAGTGAGGGTGTATGCCTCAACAAAGAACCTTCAAAACATAACCTTTGAGGTTTCCAATGAAAGTAACATAGAACACAATATAGAACAAGAACGGAATTGGTGAAGAAAGAGGAAGAGAGATGAGATGGAGATGGAGATGGAGATGGAGATGGAGATGGAGATGGAGATGGAGAGACTAGAGAGAAATTTGGGGAGAAAATATCATTTTTTTATTTATATCAAAGTTGCATCTATTACAATGCATAAGTCCCCTTTGTCCCCTTTATATAGGATTCCAAAGATCACATTCTAAGTAGGTAACATCTATAAAATCCTAGAGAATCTATAAATTTTATGTAATAAACAACTATTAAAATATTAATTACGTATACAATTTGGAAAGTCTTCCAAATAATATATATTCTAGGATCCCCATCAGAAAGCATTTCATGAGGCTCACATCAAGGTGTAATCCTTGATCGCTTTTGGAAACACTGAGTTGATTCAGAGTCTTAAAATGTGAATAGGTAGTTGCTAAGGAAACTTCTGTCTTCTGTATCATTTTGAGCTCTTGAAGTATTTCAAGGCGACTCAAAGTTCAACTCTATGCTGCCAAGACTTTCTATAAATTTTGATTGTGCTTGCACCAATGCATTCTTCGAGTTTCAATGGTGTTTCACTAATTAGATCAACATTATTGTAATCAGGTGCTGATTTTATCTCTGGAGATATGGGCCTGACTCTTGAGAGTACAACTTCTGATCAGCTTGGTATTGCACGAAAAGTAACTGTAACAAACAATTCTACAACTATTGTTGCTGATCCTTCTACTAAAGCTGAAATACAAGCAAGGATTATGCAGATAAAAAAAGATCTTGCTGAAACCGATAATAAGTATATGGCGGAAAAGCTTTCTGAAAGAATTGCAAAGCTTTGTGGTGGAGTGGCTGTAATTAGGGTAGGAGCACACACTGAGGTTGAACTTGAAGATCGAAAGCTGAGAATTGAGGATGCAAAAAATGCCACTTTTGCTGCCATGGATGAAGGTGTGGTACCTGGTGGTGGGGCCACCTATATACATCTCTCAAAACAAATACCCATCATAAAGAAATTATTTCAAGATCCGGATGAGCAGATTGGAGCTGACATTGTAACAAGGGTATGTTACTTGTCCCTTCCTTCTTGCCATAATGCCTATCCATATGTGGTTTTCCAGAACGTTGTTGGCTGTTAAATTAACTTGGTCGAAGCTAAATAGTTCTGATTTAGTTCTTGAGTTCATACCCTTCACTTCTGAATAATTTTATACTAGAAATGAGGCAAGGGAAGATAAGACACTACACATTTGCATTGAGGCCTATGGTAATTGTGAAATTTATAGTTTTGCTCGAAGGAGGAAAACGGTGTTCTACGGTAGTTGTTATTGGGTTAAGTAATCCCCTTTGCTATTCTGAACTTCGAGTTGTATGCATAGATCAAATATGTGTGTTGGGTTTAGTAACCCTTCGTATCTATGTATGTGTTTGGTTAAGTAATCCCTTTGTATCAATAGGGTAGGGTTATCCCGTTGTTATTCTGAACTTAAAGTTTGCATGCATGGTACAAATGTGTGTAAGTAACCCCTTTGCATCAATATTCGTACTTGTGATGGTTTACCTCCAATAGCAATTTCTCTAAATTTATGGTCATAAGGTAAATCCTGTGTCCAATTCGAAACTTTTGGATTATAATTTAGAGCTCGTATTTGTCAACAATGACTTTCAGGCTCTTCTAGCACCAGCTAGATTGATTGCAGCTAATGCAGGGGTAGATGGTGCTGTGGTTGTGGAAAAGATTCTATCTTCTGATTGGAATATTGGGTACAATGCAATGACTGGGAGATATGAAGATTTGATGGCTGCCGGTGTTATTGATCCTTCACGGGTTTTAAGGTGTGCAATTCAGAATGCTGTCTCCGTTGCTGGTGTGATCCTGACTACTGAAGCCATATTGGTAGAGAAAACCAAAAAACCTAAGCCGCCTGTTCCTCAAATTCCTGGCATAACACCTTAAAAGGATAAGGTAAGAGAATCCAACGATGAAGACCTGTAAAAGGCAGACTGAGCTTGTTTGAATTCACTAAAGCGTGTTTGTTAGCTTGAATGGGCCATTCGAAGATTTTACAATATCAAACACTAGAGGCACACCTCTGAAACTTGAGAAGGTCAGACTACAGCCTGCTTCTGGGATACGAGTGGATCAGATTAAGGTGATGATTCATGCAGTTGGGTCGACTCATAAATGCTTTCGTTCAGATTTTCTCAGCTTTTTCTAGCTGCCGGATACTTAAAATGATTTTTCTTGCAGACTACTTAAGGTCTAATTGTTCGTTGAAAACATGTATGGAAAGTACATGTGACTCTGTAATTGAAAACTAACATGCAATTATCAGAAAATACATTGAATAATATGATTCATAACAAAGGAGGAATACAACTACACATCATTTATGGCTATTCTGTAGATTAACTGTTCACTTGGATGCCTCAAAGAGAGTTTTTGTTTCATGATTTGATTAATTGGAAAAATGTTAAAAATTGAAGAAACAATGATATAAAATTGTACAAATGCATAAATTATACTCTCTCATCTTTGTTTTGAGTACTCCATAAAAATTTATTTACCAGCATTTGCTAGTGTTGATAGATATAAAAGTTATAAATTGTAAAATTTTTAAGAACAATTGCAAATGAACAAGAAATTTTCCATTTCACTAGTAAATAAACCAGTATTTATGGCTCTTGGCTCTTTAATATATAAACATATAAGCCATTTTTCACATATTTAAACTAGGTATTTTTTCAAGAAACCCAGCCGCCAAGCTGCTTTGCATTTACGACAAAGATCAACGAGCAATGGAGCTGCTTATTCTTGTTGATGTAGCGATCTGGGCATATTCACAAGACTCACCGTAGGTGATGCCTGCATGATAGATATGTAGCACATCTTGTTATGTGTATATACATTCTAACTCGGATAAAGTAAACTACATAATTAAACGACTTGTTGAAATCATGATGACACAAATATGAAAAGGGAGATTCAGAGGGGAAAAACCTCAAAGTTTCTTTTGTCCCCCGACGAACTTTGCAACGGATAGTTGGGAGTCCTAGCTTTTGGTGAGCCTCATAACGGTGACAACCCGAAAAACCTTAACACAATAGTAAACTCAAAGTGAAAGAGGAACAAGGACGTGGCATTATCTAACAGAATAATCAAAATATAGGTATTCAAAAATATACGGGGCGGCCCACATACCATAGTAATCGCCATCAACCTCAAGCACGTCAATCTGCATCATATACATAAATAGGCATGAGATAATATTAAATATTCCATATAGAAGAGCAAATGTATACGAGAGAGAGAGAGAGAGAGAGAGATGAAAAATCTTGAGGTTCATCAACTCATTTCAGTGATAGAACTATTGACAATGCAGAGTTCCAAGCATGGGCTGAAATAGGCTTTTAAGAAGGGATGTGGTTTTTAAAAGGGAGCTCAGGGTTCCTGTTATATTGCTGCCAAGTTGCCAATCCATGGAAGGAATGATGAAAAAAATAAACAGATTTAGAAGTTAGTGGTGAAGATATGAAGATTTCGAAGAGGGGATCGAAAATAATTCATGGTTGGCAACAAAGAAATCAAACTAGTTGAGGAGGTTCTTTTTGGATGAAAATTCACATCAAGATTATTCAAGGTTATACAATACCTCAATGTTGTGAGATCAAATTAGAGAACCCCAAGTTTTGCTGTCATCACATTTCATATCAATTTGCGAAAATTGGTCGGATTATTCTTATTTATGGGATGCTCCACAAAGTTTTACCCGAGGACACTATGATTTTTTTTAGGCTGGTGAATTTTCATTAAGATAGGATTTTATAGTTCCAATTCCTTGTAGACAAGAATCTTTCTTCCAAAGACGCAATAGAAGTAAGATAATCAATTAAAAAATTTCATATGGCAATATGAAATTAAACAACTTGGAAATGTTGGCTTACTGGTACTTGGAGCCCAATCTCACTGATACTCTCCATAAGTTCCTTCACCTTATGGGGGTCATTAGCTCTTGTACGCATAAGGGGTCTCCGAATTCTATCGAGGGGAAGTTCAAGAATCACCGGTCCTTTAGATTGATGCACGCCAGGAGGAGATCCTAGAACCAAGAAATCAAGTAAATAACACACATCAACATTTACCTAAAATTAACGAATTCCATCCCTACTTTAGCGAAGAAGATACGCAGGACTTTCAGCAAACACCACGAGGGCATAGATATGTAGTATCGGAACTACGTTCATACAACATACAGGCATGTAAATGTAAAATTGTACATATGTGAACGAAAATTGACCATTAGAGGAAGCAGAAGCTGATACAGAGAAGCTCTTCAAGTTGTTGGGGAATTTCAGAACAAGATTTTCCATTTTTTTTCCCCTCACTTCTTGCTTATGTAGTCTAAATCACAAATATAAAGGAGTTTCTGCTATTGAAACTGAACCACATATATGATTTGTTTGTCTCATTTAACATATGCAGTGGGGTTCCAAACCTTTTCAAAAAGTATAAATAAGTCTCAAATCTTTTCTTTTTAGCACCATTGTTCCAAAAGTTTGATAAACTATTGATTTTTAGATAGTAATTGTTACGCCTCTCGTGACAAGGCTCCAAGCATCATCACATGAGCTAGCTAGAAAACTCATTTGCTCGTTTTTTTTTTTAACTGTCGAACAACCCTTGAAATTAAGTACTCATTTGCTCGTTGAGAATTAGACAGGGACACTACACACACCGATTTAACAAACTTTAGATGATAACAATATAAAGATCCTTGTTTTGCATATTTATATAAAGATTTTGGGGGTGGTAGTGCAAAACAAAAAGGTTCAGGACTTATTTGTACTTTTAAAAAGTTTTGGGTTCTCATTGCAATTTTCCGTCAATGTTATTCTGCGAGTTAATTAGGCCTTGGTTGGCAGATATTGTTTTAAAAATCATTTTCAACAAACATTTTATGAAATCTGTTATTTTTTTCCTACTTTTTAAACATATATTTTTCAAAGAACTCATTACATCAAAAACTTTCTCCCAAACAAACTTTTATTAGCCATATCCTTCGTTCGACTATAGTATATCCATATGAAAATAACTGTATCTAGCGACATTTGGTCTGTGACACGACTTTGGAATCCTTTTTATTTGACCCCAAGAACGGATTGGATCGAAGGGACTTTCCTGTTGAAAACCTTTGTGATAGAAGGTGCTACGTTTGGTACTAATCTTACACGACCACTTCCATAACGTTGGTGTGAATTCGGTAGAGAAGACAACCCGAATACAATGTACTCTATGTTCCACTGGAAGCCATGAATTCCCTCTATGTACTCCTCTCTATCCCTCTAATTGTTCTTTGTTACAATTTCCCTCTGAATTCTGTAAATTGAACACAGAATATTGTGCATTTATTGAAGCAGTGGCCTGTAAATTGCACGAGCATTGGGTTTAATCTAAGCCTTGAATTCAATTCCCAATAGCACTGCTTTTTCTCTCTTCATCCTCTTCAATGCCGCAGGTACATATATTAGTTTTCATTGGCCTGTAGTTGCTTGAATCCCCTGCTGCACATTTTGTACCTTGATCAACCCATCTCCAGATTCGAGGAATGGGGGATTTCCTCCGAGGAATTAGGTACAAAAAATAATTCCATAAAATCTAAAACAGAAGTGGCAAAAAAATCTGAAATTTACTAGCCAAAAATGCTGTTGGAGCATAGCATTCAATGAAATCATAGTAAAGCATGAACCCCTGACTGGTTTGAGCAAAGACATGAGCAATCTGGTTCAGCCAACTCCCGCACCACAAGTCTTTTGTCACGATTAGTCATGAGCTTGATAAGAGGTAGCTTCGAAGAGACTTGGTGCCAGATTTCTTTCACAGTTCCATTTGGATCTTCGTACTCAAAGTATCGTTTTACCTGTATTAAATACAAAATTTGGGCATCTCAATTCCTGACAAGTATAAAATTGGCTGTTAACAATTATTTTCTGTAGTACAATCAAGAATGAATGTTCCAGGCAATGGCTCCTAGAATTAGAGATGCACACATCCACCCCACTCTCCAGAGCTTACTGAGCCCCTGTTTGATGGCCACTATTGAGAAAAAACAATGTTTTGAATAGTGTTTTTTGGAGTATGTGTGGTTAAAAAATAAGGAAAGTTTTGGATTTACGTGCAAAATATTTTATTAGGTAAATGTATGATTGAAAATGAGAATAATAATTAAAGAATTTTATTTTAAAGGAAGACTAACAAGGGCTAAATGTTAGTTATGATTATACGCAGAAATTAAAACCATAAACTGGCATACAAGACTAGTTGTGTGTAAATTAAACTGCAATTTGTCAGAATACCTTTGATTACATATTGAAGAAGAAAGAGCAACGTCTAGATATGATGGGAGAAACTATAGGGTATAGGGAAATACCTTTTTCAACTCCTTTTGGAATTCCAGAATCCTCTCTGTGCTCACCCTTCTAAGGGATTTAACCAAGTATCCAGGCTTCACAGCTGTGTCAGTATCCACGAAAACAGCAATATTTCTGTAGTTTATAACATCTTCAAAAGGCAACTCAATGTAATCGCTTACAATAACAGGAATGCACAAGCTGACAATGGCATCAAAAAGTCGGCAAGCTGATGGAGTATCACCAGCTGGATGTAAACAGAATTTTGACGTGTGCATTCCTTGCGTTGCTGCACGTCGACTCTCCCTGGACTGCGCACCATGTTTTATAATAACACCCTTCTCCTTCTCAAGAACTTGGAAAAGCAAGTCGCGGATCTTCCCACCCTGCATCCCAATAAAACAAATAAAATAAGTTTGTACTTAGATGCAAATATAAGCAACCATAATGTCATGCACAGTCGAACAAGCAAATGGACCAATAAATATGAAAAAAAAAATCTTCAAAAATCGTATCATTACTTTACTTACAAATCTGGGAAAGGAAGAAAAAAAGATAACTTTTACAAGAAAAATCCCTCAATATGATAAATTCTTGTTTCATATTCTCAAAATTTCGCGGGCATGAGAAATGAACCTGATATATGACAACCTTAGGAAATCCCCAATTCTTTATTGATTTGGAAAACAAATTATCTAGCGAGGGGAAAGGCTGGAGATCAGATTATATTCCAAATAACAGAATTTAGAAAAGCAAAAAAGTGCCTTACTGAACCAAGGACACAACAACTCACAATATTCCAATCTACTTTGATCTTTAATAAACTAACACTAGTCTCTTTAGATCTAGGAAGACATGATTTGACCCTGATGTAAAGAAAACATCTTCCATAGTTTCTCAGAACAGATTTCTATAATTACAAAACAAGCCCTACACCAAATTTACTTGAAAATCTCAGATATAAAGCTAATATAATAATACTCTAGGATAAAATCAATTGAGGACTCGTTTGAGCTGAAGGGTATTGTCAAAGCCTCAAAGGAACGCGCATTAATCCAAAATTTCTTCCTTTAAACTTGCTTTTTTCAGAGTTCTTTAGTGCATGCACAAAAACCCATTCCCATTTTGTTCAGATGCAAGTTCCAAAACTTTGTTCACTCATTAACAACTTAGCAGCTTCAACTACTATCTTACTAATGATGCACAAGGAGATTCAAGAGTGGTCACCATATGCTGCCAGATTTGAGTTCCTAGTGTATAGCCTTAAGGTAAAAACCATGGATAAGCCATCTTAAGAGGGCATTAACATATTTCCTCAGTGCAAAGATATCAAAATTTTCTAAAAAGAAAACACACGACTGTAGATTAGATAAAGCAGAAAAGCCAAATCAAGAATCTGATTGAACTTGATTATTGTATATACTTGATTCTGTAACTCTACAGGCTGCTAAGTCATCCATTGACAGTAGCAATTAAGATCGCTGAATAGCTCAAGCCTTAAGGTAAAAACTAAAAGTGCAAAATTTTACTTTGAACCAGACAACCAAACTGACTGCCGATTATGAGAAAGATTTAGGGTGTGTTTGAGCCACATTATTTTGGAAGAATGTATTCTGGAATGGTTGATTGATGGAGAATATGTCGTTGAAAAAGAAGGAAAAATTATTGATGTGATGAAAAATATTATTTTATTGAAGAATGTGTGGTTGAAAATGAGTAGAAGAATGAAAATGAAAATTTTAATGTGTACCAAACAGGGGCTTAATTGATCAACCATGGCCAACAGATATCAAACTATCAATGTTTAACACAACATTATTAAAAACAGGTCAAGTATTTTTTTTAATATTAAAATCAGAATATTTTTTTTTTGATAGGTAAAATTGTTACGGATGATAAAGGGAAATTAAAATCAGAATATCAAATTTACTTCCCATAATTTCGTATCCTCATAGAATTTTCCCATACTAATGCATGGAACCAAGAACATTTAGTTCACCAGACTTGATGCTAAAGATTTGGTCTATATTCCTAAAAGCTAGAAGTTAAAGAAGTGGCCTATGTATCTAATTATTTGTTCTATGAACAATCAGTAAATGTAAGTAGATAATAATCCATGGATACGGAATTTCACAAGTTGCAAGAGTCTATCACAATTTCTAACTGATAACCTCATTACCAAAATAAACAAACTCACATATACTGCGGGAAAAGGAAAATGAGCAACATTATTTTGGAAGAATGTATTCTGGAACAGTAGATTGATGGAAAATGTGTGATTGAAAAAGAAAAAAAAAGTTATTGATATGATAGAAAATATTATTTTATTCAAGAATGTGTGGTTGAAAATGAGTAGAAGAATGAAAATGAAAATTTTAATATATATCAAAAAGGGGCTAATTGGTAAAAGATTATTACCTCTTTTCTATATCGATTCCCCATAAAGAACAGCAGCGACTTGCGATTCTCAACCCCTACATCCCCATTGTAGGTATTAATGCGATGTGAATATGGCAAGATCACATCTTTAATGAGGGATGCCTGATTGCGACCCAACCTCCCAAAATCTGAAACCAAGAGCACCCCGTTCCTCACCCTATCAATAATCTTGTATAAAGCATTGGGATCCTGACATATGAATACATGATCCCACCCATTATTCCTCTTCCAGTACACCTGCTCCTCCAACCACTCCATCAAACCCTCCTGCATCAGAAATTGCCAATAACATAAGAGAACATCTTTTTGCAACAGATGGATAGAGCAGAACGTATGCACAATTCACCCTATGCTATGTTTTACTTCATACTTCATTTGCTTGCTGTGCCTTGCTTACGAGAATACTCTCTGGCAATGTACAAAGTATTGAAGTACGAGTACAACAAACAATTTTGTACTATTATCCAAGTTGAAGATCCAAAAAATACCAAGAATTCGAAACTGGCAATCTTTGAAGCTCGAAATTCAAAAAGTGAGCCATACCTGCATTTGCTCATCATTGTACCTAGGTCCCGCAGGGTCATTTGCATTAGCGGGTCGGATCGGGTTGACCACGAGGCTCAGCGACGAGAAAAAGGGCACGTAGAAAAGGTCTGCATCCTCGGGGTCCATGACCCGAATCACAGCCGACTCGATACGGTCCTCACTTGGCCGATTCAAATCAGAGAACAAGTACCACTCAGCTGAGTGCTGGTTCCCCGGGTATTTCAACAGCGCATCATCGTCCACCGGCACTCCTCCACGCGCCGCCGCGTAGTTCTCAATCACCCCGTAAGTAAATATCCTCGGCAAGTCGTACATGTATATTTTCACCTTATTGACGTTAGAATTATCGATACCTGTGTCAAATTTACTAGATAAAGTAAGTAAATTAGAATTATTAATATTATTGTAATTGGGAGGAGTGTAGAAGAGGAATGTGTAGAGGGCAAAGATGATGAGAAGGGAGGCTAGGATAAGAGTGGGTTTTATGAAAGATTTACGGGGCATTTTGAGAATTGTTTTAGCTTTGTCCCTGTTCAGATTTGGTGAGGTTGGTGTAGTAGGGGACGACGATGCGACGGAGGAAGGTGGTGGCGATCTGAGTTTGGGCCGCTGATTCATCTCATGGGGGAAGAAAGGGCATGATTTTACTCGTCGATTTCACACACCGAAACATTAATTGGAAAGAACAAGAAATGTGGGAAAGTCGCCCGATTATTTGTTTTGGGATTAGGAAATGCTTTGGAGTTTTTCTCCACCAATTTTGACTGAGTTTGAATAGAATGGATTGGAAAAATTGATCCATACGGGGGTGTTCGGGAAATATTAAAATCGGATTAAAATGAAAAAATTAGTCGTTATTGTTGATTTTTATTAGACGAGTGGGACTCAATAACGACTATATTTTCAATTTTAATTGAATTTTTAACACTCTCAAACAAGCTCTTAATTTTATTTACACCAATTTTAGATGCTTTAAAAATTATTCAAAGTCGTTATAGTGTAATTTTGAACTATTGGATCAACAGACTAAATCAATGAGTTTGACTTTTCCCCATATTTTTTTTATAATTTTACCTCTTAAAAAATAATTACTTCTAATCAACGTAGTTTTTTTAAAAATAACTTATAAATTAAAATGTTATGAGATATATGCATATTTAATCTCAATTATCGATCATATATTTTCATCCTACTATTAAGTCAATGTAAGTCGAAAATTCATTTTCGACTTATGAGTATACTTTGGCCGAGAATTTTGTTATCACTTAACTGAATGAAATGAAGATCATAATCTCTTAATACTAAGAGTGATGAATCTTCTATTGATCATTCACAACATTCATATGATTATTGGCATAACGATACTGTATTAGCGACCATCGTCAAAGCAACATCCAATATCACCGAAGTATGATTATTCTCATATAATGCACTATAATGATCTCAAGTCGAAGGACAAATTCAACTACCAAACGTTAGATATTAACTACTAACACTTAGATAGTCATTCATGTGGAATTTCTTCATCGGGTCTCCAATATTTTGTTTTATAACAAAACATCTACGTAACTATTTAAGTGTTACCATGTTTATGAGATCAACTACTTACTTCACAAATAAGAAATATCACACGTGATGGTCTATCTGTAATAACGATATCCGTATATCGTTATTACTTACTACCACAGATGATTTAAAATTCGGTCATATGTAATTTGTATTTCACAATCACATCTCTTTGTGATTAACAAATTACCAAGATTTGAATATACGGATTCTATTATTTAATTTATTAGAATATTAATTCAATTAAATAATATATCTGCCATAAATAAAATGCATCAATTATATGTTAAAAGTATTTATGTCCAAAGTAGATTAGATCTATCGCATAACACTGACAAATTCTTCAATAAATAATTAAATTTAAGGTTAAATTTCACTGGCATGCATATTCAGAAATTTAAATATGGGTAAATCTCTAAGTTTAATTTATAATTAAAAGGAGCAAACAAAATTGCACTAATTGGAGAAAGTTTCTATTCATTCTTTACAATGACATTTTAGGTGTATCAACCTTGTTTTTGATGATTTGTGACCCAAAAAGTGGCAAAGGGTGCATGAGATACTAAAAATTAGGAACGAGTGAGGTTATTGATATTTTTTAAATGGGTTGGAGTGTTTCTAATAATATCATGAAATTCAGGGGTGCTTCAAATATTATCTCTTAAATTAAATTACTCAACATTACAATTCTTCTTATTTATTAGTTGAAAATAGACATGTATATTTATGGTTTGTTTGAGCCCCATGTTTTGGGTTGATGGGTTTAAGAATAGTGATTTTTTGAGAATATGTGATTAAAAGTAGGGAAAATATTTCGATTTTACGTGTAAAATTATTTTATTGGAAGAATGTGTGGTTAAAAATGAATTTGAAAAAAAACGAGTTTTTAAAACATGGGGCTCAAACAAGGGCTTAAATTCAGTGGTCTCATCTCGTGGTAGAGTTGATGAACTTGGCTCATCTTAGAAGTTTGTCTTAGGCTTAACTCTCTCAGCTCATGTTAAGAATATTAAAGAGTTGAAGTAGACTTTTTAAACAATAATGAGGATGATGATTAATATGTACTTTATTCATTGAACCTAAGGTATTGATATTTCAAGTGTGAGGTCCAATTTCTATTGTTGATTGATAGTGGCTTCCATCCTAATTCCTATGACATTAGTGAATCAAGGCCTTATTTAAATGTAACATGTCGTAGTCCTATAAAAACTATCACATACTTTACCAGAGATCAAACAGTTTCGACATCAACAAAGATATAATTACCATCCTTTACCAACCAATTGATTATATTATATTTATGTGACAGGATCCAAGTTCTATACTTCAATTGGAAATCGACTAGATCCTTTAATGACGTATTTGTATTGCTATTTCTTTCTCCAATAACGTCATTTAGAGAATATAATCCAATATTCAAACAAATGAACATTTTAGGATATTCAAATTATGTACAACTTTTGATTCACAAATCATATAGATGCATCTATCAAATAATACTACATTTGCTTAATTCATTTCTATCAAATAATACTACATTTGACCCCATTTTTTTGTAGGGCAGACATGACCAACAGATCTCAGGTCCTTTTTTCGTTCATGTAAGCCTCAGCACGCACACTTACAAACCATAAGCTGCACAAGGCCTTCTCCAAGGTGTGTGTGTGTGTGTGGGGGGGGTGGGGGGGCGCTTTCTATGATCAAATTAGTTAATGTATGAGTGAAGGGGACGTGAGACGTGCTAGATACGTGAGTTACTTAAATCAGGTTGGGTTCGGGAGGGTATCAAGTGAGTACATAGAGAGTAAGTTTATAGTTTGAGTATATAAAGTTACATTACTGATGAATCCGCACAAGGCCTTCTCCAAGGTAGGGGAGGCGACTGTGTGCACTTTCTACGATCAAGTCAGTTAATGTATGAGTGAATGGGATGTGGGACGTGCTAGGTACGTAAGTTACTAAGTAAATCAGGTTGGATTCAAGAAGGTATCAAGTGAGTGAATAGAGAGTAAGTTTATAGTTTGAGTATATAAAGTTACATTACTTGTGAATGGCACAATATGTAAGCTTTTATAGCAGAAGAGGTGTGATATTGACCATTGGGTGGAAAGACATGTGGCCTCATCCTGATGACTGACTTGTCAATTGATCCGTCATAGGTTAGGTGCATTTATGGACATTTAATGTTTCTGAAAAGTTACCACCCTAAAGTCTAGGTCTGACCTCTAGCACATAGATTGACAATTTGACCTCAAAGTGCTTGTTGTAGTGAGTGTCACATCAAGAAGGTGTTGGCAGATCTCTTGGGAAGATGTGAGCTGGAGGATGCTTTCTTCGAATGAGGAGTTTAGGAGCCTCGTACTTCCTCTCTATAGCATGCATAAATTTCACCTCAACCATATAGAGTTGACCTATACATGGCACCTCAGCTGAAGCATTGAATCACTTCGACTATCTTGTGAGTCATCACCTCGACCAGGTAAGAGGTAACATGGAGTGTGGACCTTGGTGATGTTGCTTAGTTGGCTGCCTCATGGGTGATGATTTGGAGCCTTAAATGTTGAGGCATAACACTATCTTTATTAAATCATAAAGATTAAATCACAACGGCATAAGCAAAAAAATTACAGCTAAGATTGCAACCTTTCTTATTATAGCTACTATAATAATAATAAGTAAATCATGTGATAACTTATTTTTATCAATTAATCTTCTAGTATTTAGATCAACATGCTTAAACTATTTAACATAAAAGCAAACAAATACATAATTTTATTAATCACAACAAACCCTTATTCAAACTTTTCAACAAATAACAATACATTTAAAACACTTAAGAGAAAATTTGAAATCAAACCTTTTTCAATGCTAGACAAATCAAGCCAAAAAAAATTGTCTTTCCTATCTTTCATGTTCATTTGCTTTTGTTTCTTCAAATTTAAAAATTCCCTTTTGAGACATCTTGTCGTAAGTATAGCAAGGCCTGTTTGTTTATTTGAAACCTCATCTTTTGAGTCATTCTTCATGGTCTTGTCACAATTTTATTGACTATTATCATCCCTTTAAGGCCATTATTTACCTTCCATTATATGAACTCAAGTGGATAGATCTATATGCTCTTCAGGATTATTCATTTTGAGTTCTTCCTCTATACTATGATGTCGACCCAATCCATAATAGATATGTCATCCTTTCGGTACTTAAGACTCTTCTTATAGTCTTTCCATGATGAAGGGATTTTAGAAATTGATGAAAAGTATTATGCCTCGCCACCGAGGTTTAAGAAAAGGCCCACTTGGTAGCCCATCTGATAGGCATCTAGGAGCCTCACTAAAGCCAACACTCCATGTCATCAAAGGTGACGAGATGATGCCTCAATCGAAGTGGAGGTGCCTTTGATGTACTCCCTTTATGGAGAAACAATCCACACGCTTTAGTCAGAGTGCCATAGTCAAAGCCCACATGAGCAAGGAGTAGATGCATTAGCTGAAGCGCCATATGTGCCAAAGCGCACATGAGAAAAATGCAAGCTTCATATTCTGAAGAGCACATTTCATCACCACTTCTCCTAAAACATCTTCTGCACACAAAATCCTATGGAAATGATTGATGTGGCTTCTTGCAGTAGGATAATGTCAACTCATATCAGCTTACTGCATAGGTACGCAGACCTAAGCCATAGAGTGGCTGCATTTTCAGACAACATTAAATGCTACAAGCCCTAAGATATAGAAAGTGACACCTACGATGGGACGCTTCTACCATCAAGATGAAGTCACATACTTCTTCATCCAACGGTTGCCACTTCATCTAAGCCATTACAAAAGCTCACAACCTACATACATTGAGGGTAATGCAACTCAAACTCCATAAATATAGTAAGAGTGCTCTCATATACATTTCGTATCTATATATTCATAAGCATTCCCGATATTCCTTACACTTTAGAGGCTTGCACTTTGAAGCTCATCACATACTTAATATATTTCTTATCATTGATTGACTGAAAGTCCAAGATTGGCTAACCAAGAGGATGGTAAATTAGTTATTAAAACTTTTCATTAATAACACAAGTTTTAATATAATAAGTGAGCAAATAAACTAAGACAACTAAATACAAATAAGCAAATAAGTTAAACAACGCAATTTGCATAAAGTAAAAACGTTAAGTAAAAGGGAGCGAGAGAGTGCAAACGATATAGTTGTAGAGGTTCGATCCAATGCAATGGTCTACGTTCCCCGTTACCAAGCTCTCCAACATGAGCAATGTCTTTTTCATTATGTTGATTGACTTATGGTGTAATCCAACCTTTTACAACGTTTTCAGTGACTTACAACCAAGGAGCACCGATCATTTTATAACGTTGAGCTTTTCGGGACCTTAAAATGACCCACAATTTAAATTAAGTTTATAAGTGAAATCTTATCTTCTTAGTAAATGATGAATAAAAGGTTAAGTATAAGAAGAAAAGTAGTTAAACACTTTAATTGATAGCAATGAATGAAGCTCAAGAGTTTGGTGTGTAAATCTTTAATGTATAAAATGATTTTCAAGAATTAATTTTGATCAAAGATTTTTCAAGAGTAAATGATTGGTTAATAAATGATATAATCGATTAATATAAGCTAAAGGAGTATCAAATTGAATGCTCAAAAAGTTGTTTTGAAATGGTAGGTGAGTTGATATTTATAGCAATTGAAAAATGCTAAACTTTTTGTCAAACCGAACAACCATTGGGACGTCCGGTTTAGAACCGAATGACCCAAACTAGCTATTTAAACAACTTTGTCAAAACGGTCAAAAAATCGACCGTTGCGACGAAATAGACATCCGGTTGGCCATCTAGACGTCCGGATGACCGGTGTTGGTCAGGGTTATTTTTGTTTTTGTTTTGTTTGTAATCAATGATGTTTTTACCTGATTTTTCAAAGTAAGTTTGTTTGATAGTTTTCAAAAAATAGGTTGGAAAAACATTCCTTTGAAAAGTAATTTTGTGCAAATATTTTCGTCACATAAATTTTGTCGTGCACGAGGAAACTATTTATTGAGCTCGCAAAGTGTCATTGCCAAGAATTAAAGAGCTTTACCTTTACAATCTAGCCAAGAGAAATCTAGTTACAAAGTCTTCGATCAATTTGGCACGAGTGCTCGATTTGTTGCTTGATTTGAAATGACGTAAAGTTTATCTCTATGAGTGTTCGATCGATCTTCATTTGAGCTTCCTTGATTGATAACTTCCCATTTAATGGTTTTGACTCAATTTGCCAACATGTAATCAATTTAAAGATTAAATTAGAGATAAACTTAAATTGTTTGTTATAATTAAAACATACGATTTGACCATAGGTCAACAATTTCCCCATTTTTGATTATGACAAACACTAGATGATTTGTAATAGAAAGTGCCTCATATAATTTTCACAATTCAAACATTCGCAATTTTGTTCCCCCTTTCTTATTTACATTAACATCGTTATGCAAATCATATAATCAAATCATCTTATATATGTTTTCTCCCTTTTGGCATAAACAAAACGAATAGAACATAGAGAAGCATAAGCAAAACATAACAAAATGAAATCTTAACATAATTCAACCGAAATATTCAACATCATGAAATAAAAGTAGAGTGAAATATTCAAAACAACAAAACAAGGAAGAATAAATGCATGATAAACCGAGAATGATCAAGAACTAGTTCTCCGGAGGAGGAAATTGGGTATAAAAATGAGCATAGAAGGCGTTCTACTTAGCTTGAATAGCTTCCTGTTGAGTGAGCACTTGTTGAAGCATTCCACCGAGACCATCAACAGCAGATACAAGAGAATCAATCCATCCATTCAACATATTGTAGTGATCCTCTATGAATATGAAGCCACCAGATGAAGAATGAGTACTTGGAGCATGTTGTGCGGTGGGTGGTATATCGGTATCTTCTTCTTCATCTTTATCACCGTCAAAGGGTAGATTCAATGGACCCGAGGTGGGGTCGAACCCTTTCATGTGTGTTACCCATTGACCGTGTTCTTTTACTATTTTCATGCATTTAAGTGTTTGAATGTTGAAAGTCGGTGGGTTTTGGTGAAATGTATGCTTCATCATCTAATGCAATGTGAAAATGTTTAAAAATCTTGGTAAGATGCATGCCATATGGTAAGGCCTTGATGACTCGGGTAGAGTGCACAAGTTTCATGAGGCCTATTGAAATGGTTGGAAAATCAAGTTTCCTATCGACAAGAAGGGAATCGAGAAGAAAAAGATCAAAAGAGCTGACTTCATCTCGATGGTTTTTCCGGGGAACAATAACATGTGCAATAATGTTGTTAAAATCTTGCATGGAAGAGATTATTTATGTGCACTAACTTTGGTGATATTTTCAATTTTTTTCCCGGTGACGGACGACAAGTCTCGATAGGGGCATAACCGTCGAGCTTGGGATGAGTTTTGTGTAAAAAGATTTAAGTGATACATTCTTGAAGTTCCAAGAGGTCACGAATGAGTGCTCAATTTACAATAACACCTTTATTTTTAATCAAACATGAAATTTCATTTGAATGTGAAATCACCATTTTATGATAAAATTCTTGCATAAGATGGGGTATGCATTTTCCTCCAATGTGACAATTGAAATCCAACCTGTGTTTTCAAAAATTTCCTCAATGTGAAATGCATGTGCTTCAATGGTAAAATCAACAAAAATCAACGTTCTTACCAATTAGAATGGGTGATTTTGCAAAAGGGTTGACCGATACCTCGGGTTGAAATTATGTATCATCGTCAGAAGAAGGTGGAAGAGAGCGTCGTACCGTGCTCTTGAGGCATTTCCCTTTGCTTCTAGTGCTTGCCATGAGTGAAGAACGAATGTGTGTGTGTGTGTGATTCCCTAGGGTTTGAGAAATATGGTAAGGAATGGATTTTTGAGGATGAATAGGTGGAATCCGTGAGAAATAGAGATGGAAAGAAGATGGGTTTTGTAAAATAGAAGTGTATTTGATGTTTTGAGGTGATAAAGTGAGGTATAAAAAGAGATTTAGGTCCGATATTATGTTTAGTGTATGCTTATGTGCTTGATTTCAATCAAATCCTAAGGAATCTTATCTTAAAGTCGTAAAAAGAATATTTATGTATCTTAGTGAGACTCGAACCTTCGGACTTTGGTATCCTAAAAATACTCACATTGACCTACTTAGCTATTCAGATGCCAATTGGGCCGGATGTCAAATTGATCGAAAAAGCACTAGCAAGGCTTGTCACTTTCTAGGCTTTGCTCTAGTATCGTGGTTTTGCAAGAAACAAAATTTTGTGGCTTTATCTACAGCCGAGACTGAATATATCTTGGCCGCAAGTTATTGTGCACAAGTGTTGTAGATAAAACAAACTCTTAATGATTTTCATTTATGTTACAATCATATTCCTATTATGTGTGATAACACTAGTGCCATAACTTGTCTAAAATTCCGTTTTGCACTCTCGAACTAAGCATATTGAAATTAGATTTTATTTTCTTAGAAATCATGTTTAAAAAGGTGACATCACGTTGTAGTTTGTCGATCCTGAAAATCAATTGGCCGACATATTCACCAAACCTCTTGCACTTGACCGTTTTACCGTCATTAGAATAGGTTTAGGCATAACCAATGAAAACGAAGTGCATGATTACAATTATGTGTCTTTTATGTGCTTTATATCAAATTTCAAGTGATCTGGACGAAGAACCAGATGTCCGGATCAATGTCTAGTTTGACCAAACATACGGTGCAAATGTTTCTTCATAATCAATACTTTCTTCTTGATTGTAACCTTGGGCCACTAATCTAGCATTGTTACGCACAATAATTCCATTTTCATCTCGTTTGTTTCTAAAGACCCATTTAGTACCAATTACGGTTAGAATATTTGGTCTAGCAACTAAATTCCAAACATGGTTGCTTTCGAATTGATTTAGTTCTTTTTGCATTGCTATCCAAAACTCATCAAACTTGGCTTCTTTAAAAATTTTAGGTTCAATTTGTGAGATGAATACACACCACCAAGATGATTTCTAAGAAAAGTTCTAGTAGTGATACATTTTGATGGATCGCCTATTATTAACTCCTTTGGATGAGAGGAAATGAATTTCCATTCCTTTGGTAATGTGGGATTGCTTTGTGCTTCGGTTGGCCTTTTTCAACTCTCTTGGTTGTTGGGCTCCTTTGATTGTTCTTCATTAGACACTCCTTTATTTTGGTCTTGAATATTTATTTGTTCGAAAGGAGTTTCCAAACTTACATAATTATCAATACCTTTCTCATGATCAAGAAGGTTAGTCTCATCAAAAGTGACTTGCATAGATTCTTCAACAACTAGAGTTCTTTTGTTGTAGATTCTATAAGCCTTACTAGACGATGAATATCCTAGAAAAATTCCAGCATCGGATTTTGAGTCGAACTTGTCCAAATTATTTTGTGTTTAAAATAAAGCATTTGCAACCGAAAACTTTGAAATAAGCTAATGTTGGAAATTCTATTTTTCCAAAGCTTATAAGGAGTTTTAGTTTTCTTACGACTTACCAAAACTCTATTTAAAATGTAATATGCGGTGTTAACGGCTTCGGCCAAAATTACTTGGGTAAATTATTCTCATTTAGGATGGTCCTAGCCATTTCTTGTAATATACAATTCTTCCTTTCTACTACACCATTTTGTTGAGGAGTTCTAGGAGCTGAAAATTTACGTTCTTATCCATTTTCATTACAAAACCCATCAAAAGCGAGTTGTCAAACTCTCCGTGGTCACTTCTAATAGTTGTAATAGTGTAGCCCTTTTCATTTTCAACTTTATTGCAAAAATGTTTAAAAGCTTTTAAGACTTCATTTTTTACACTTAAAAATATGACCCATGTAAATCTTTAAAAATCATCAACGATAACGAATGCGTAATGTTGACCGCCTAAGCTAGTCATTCTTAATGGTCCAAAAAGATCCATGTGGAGAAGTTGCAAAGGTTTTGTGGTTGAAGAGAAAATCTTTGGTTT
The DNA here is from genome assembly GCA_019097785.1 of Fraxinus excelsior. NCBI lineage: Eukaryota > Viridiplantae > Streptophyta > Magnoliopsida > Lamiales > Oleaceae > Fraxinus > Fraxinus excelsior. The sequence goes on along the minus strand of CM032624.1, from coordinate 34,878,763 downwards.
GAAGGAGTTTTTTAATTGTTTTCCAAAATGGCATGCATCACAAATTTTGTTTTTTTCAAATTTCAAATTTGGCAATCATTTCACAATACAATTTTTTGAATTTCTTGAAATAAGATCCATGTTAACATGGCCTAATCTTCTATACCATAGCCATGTTTCATCCTTTATCTCAAGTAAACAATGTTCATTATTTTCATATTCAATATTTATAATATCAATATCTTTATTTCGACTTCCTACAAAAATCACCTCTTTTGATGTAGCGTCCTTAATTAGGCATTTGGAATAATCGAATTTTATATTGTAACATTTATCACATAGTTGACTAATACTTAACAAGTTATGATTGATGTTGTCAATTAATAGATCATTTTCAATAGAGGGGGATAAGTGATTATCAATTTTGCCAATGCCAATAATTTTTCCTTTTGCGTTGTCTCCGAATGTTACATGACCTCCATCTTTCTTTTTAAAATTTGATAGTAGTAATCGATATCCGGTCATGTGCTTCGAACATCCGCTATCTAAGAACCATTTGCTCTTTGTTTTCTTAGGTACCTACACGTACAATTTAATTTTTGATTTTTGGTACCAATACAAACTTGAGTCATTGGTAGTTAATTTTTGGAGATTCTCTAATCCACTTATTTTTGTTTTCAAAATATAACTTCTTTTTATCTAAACAATTAAACGCAACATGTCCACTTTTTATTACAAAAGGTACACGTGATATTTGAAACTTTAACAAACATGTTTTTGAGAGATTTTTGTTTCAAGAGGGTTTGAATCTGATTTCTCCTTTGTCAAAAATACATTTTTGATTTCTAAGCATTAAGTCCAATTTTTTCTTTCCTTCGGTGAATTTATGAATGATTTTCGTCAAATCTTCAACTTTATCTTTTAGAGAAGTGTTTTCCTTGACTAATAAATTGTAATCAAAATTTTCTTTTTGTTTTTCCAAAATTCTCTTTACTTCATTTTTAATAAATAGTTTTTCTTTTTAAGAATGGAGTAGCTCAAAGCAAGGTTTTCAAAATTTTCAAGTAAATCATCATAAGAACTATATAATTCATCATAAGAACATTTTTCTTTCGAACTTGCCTCATCTTCGAGTGCCATGAAATACATGTTGGTGATTCCATCTTGACTATCGCTTTCATTTTGATCTTCATCATCACTATCATTCCAAGTAGCTTGAAGTGCCTTTTTCTTGATATTCTTCTTTTTGTTCGGGCACTTAGTTCTTTTGTGACTGGGTTTATCACATTCGTAGCAAATGATTTTCTTGCTTCTTTCTTCTCCTTTGTCATCTTTCCTTTGAAAATTTCTATTGTTTCGGAATCCTCTCCATTTCTTGTAGAGGAGGACTAAATCATCGAGCTCTTCATCGCTCATGTTGTTGTTTGTTGTTCTTCTTCAATCGTCGATTTTAGAGCAATTTGACGTTTTGGAGCCTCTTTTTATTCATCTTGCTTTTTATTGCATTTTCCTTGACTTCGGCATTCTTTAGCACACACGATCAAGGTTCCATAAAGTTCTTCTGAGGGATATGTATTCACATCCTTGGTGTTTTCTATAAACATTCGTATAGGGCTCCATTCTTCCGAGAATGACCTAAGCATTTTGCTTACAAGTTCACCGTTAGTATATTTGCGATCAAAACTCTTTAAACATTCACAGTATCGGTAAAACGAGTGATCATATTAATAATAGATTCATCTTGTTTCATAAAGAAATTTTTGAATTCTTTAACTAAGATATTTATTTTAGTTTCTTTAACCTTACTTGTCCCAACATGAGTAACCTCGAGAGCATGTCAAATATCATCGGCATAATCACATGTGTTAATTCTATTAAATTCATTTCTATCTAGTGCACAATAAAGCATATTTTTGGCCTTAACATTTAATGACAATTTTCTATCTTCTTCATCGTATTCCTCTCTAGGTTTGGGAATACTTTGATTGGGTCTTCCATCAATTTTAATTGTCTTTGTAGGCACATATGGACCATATTCAATTATTTCTCAAATATTATAATCAATTGATTAAACATAGATCATCATCCTAGTCTTCCAAAAATTGTAGGGTGTGTAATCTAAGAAAGGAGGTCAATTTGTAGAATGCCCCTCAAAATTTTGAAGCATGATGTTAGTCATTACTTAAGATTGTGAAATCTTTAAGAAGGTGATTATCTTGCTCTGATACCAATTGAAAGCCCAAAATTGGCTAACCAAGAAACTTTTTCGTTAATAACACAAGTTTTAATATAATAAGTGAGCAAATAAACGAAGACAACTAAACACAAATAAGAAGAAAGAAGCTTAAGAGTTTACAAGTGAAATCTTCTCTACTTAATAAATGATGAATACGATGTTATGTATAAGAAGAGAATTATGCAAACACTTTAATGGATGGCAATGAATGAAGTTCAAAAGTTTGGTGTGTAAATCTTTGATGTATAAAATGATTTTCAAGAATTAATTTTGATCAAAGATTTTTCAAGAGCAAAATAATTTGATAATAAATGATATAAGAGATCAATATAAGCTCAAGGAGTATCAAATTGAATGCTCAAAAAGTTGTTTTGAAATGGTAAGTGAGTTGGTATTTATAGCAGTTGAAAAATGCCAAACTTTTTGCCAAACCTGACAACCATCCAAACGTCCGATTTAGAACCGGACAACCCAAACTAGCCGTTTGAACAACTCTGTCAAAACGGTCAAAAAACTGACCATTGCTGGTAAACCATATGTCCGATTCGCCATCCGGAAGTCCGGATGACCAGTGTTGGTCAGGGTCATTTTTCTTTTTGTTTTGTTTGCAATCAATGATATTTTTACCTGATTTTTCAAAGTAAGTTTGTTTGATAGTTATCAAAAAATAGGTTGGAAAAACTTTCCTTTGAAAAGTAATTTTGTGCAAACATTTTCGTCCCGTAAATTTTGCCGTGCACGAGGAAACCATTTCTTGAGCTCACAAAGTGTCATTGCCAAGAATTAAAGAGCTTTCCCTTTACAACAGAGCCAAAAGAAATCTAGTTACAAAGTTTTCGATCAATTTAGCGTGAGTGCTTGATTTGTTGCTTGATTTGAAATGACGTAAAGCTTGTTTCCATAACTGCTCGATTGATCTTCATTTGAGCTTCCTTGATTGACAACTTTTTGTTCAATGGGTTTGACTCAATTTGCCAACATGTAATCAATTTAAAGATTAAATTAGAGATAAACATAAATTATTTGTTATAATCAAAACACACGATTTGACCATAAGTCAATATTGACTTGACTGTCGAAGTGCTCACAGCCCTCTTCCCCACCACTTGAAAAGGACAGGGTTACTTAGGTTTTATCCAAGTGTTCAGGATAGGAGCTTACATGGACGTAAATGGGCTTGGATCTACTAGCCACATAGAAGGTGCAAAAATCGAGGTCAACATAAAGGAACAACAAATGTTTCATCCATATTTATATTACGTTGTTGAAATTGATTATATATGTGTACAATTTCTTAAAATTGTTCCATTACCTTTCTACTATCAACCATTATCTATGAAATCTAGAATCTAGAAACTTCTTATATGTGTTTTTCTTCCATGTATTTGGCCTCTGGTACCCATATCTATTTTGTAGTCTTCTTGCTATGATATTGGTCAAATAGAGCATCGGACATCGCGTTGAAAATGTGAGCCAAGAAATGTAGTCATCTTGATCCCACTCTTGTCTTAGTGCCAATGGTTCATTTTCATCTCTTTTGACATTGGAGTTGTAAGCATGTACATCACTTCAAGAGTTTAAAGATGGAAGTTGAGCTTATTTTGCCATCTTCAAAAATTAGCAGCATGGAACCTTTCCAACTTTACAAAATCTACTATGAAATCTCATAATGAAGACACTGGATATTCCATTACAAACTTTATATAATGTCATAAGCAATGGTGAATCCAGGATTTGAGGTCAGCTAGGGTATTCATTGACCATTTATCGTCGACAGTCAGCAACTATAATGGTGATGTTGTTTATTAATATTTAATTAAATAATATTAAAAATTCTTCAATATTAATGTAAATTTCCTAAAACGTAAAAATCATATAACTCGATAGGGGGATATTTTTCTAGATCAGACACAAGATTATTCATATTGAATTGAGCCCAAAGCTTTTTTGTGTTATTTAACAACTCGTGTGCTTGATTAGAAATAGTGACGAACTAGATGCACCACTAGAAGAACTAAGTTGGGACAACCACATATTCTACAAATTCCCTAATTTATCCAGAACAAATCATAGTCCACAACCACATATTATCACATATTCATAAATTCATAAATTCCCTAATTTTCATAAATCATAAACCTCACCAGACCACGACTTTATCAATTTGATTTTAGAAGTGGCCTTAATTTCCCAAATCCAATTTAGCACCTAAGATTTCATCTTTCATCCCCAAATCCAAGAAAAACCCTATAACTTTGAATCATTTGTTTGTTTAATTGCAAAGAAAACGATCCAAGAAATAAATTACATCAAACACACAATACTCAATTTATACACACAAAATCATTGTAATAATTATGGATTTGTTGACCCAACAATGAAATGGATGGAATTGAACTCACATGAAATACTGTTTTTTCTTCTCCTTCAAGACCTCCACCAACCCAACATTTTTTAGTCAGATTCTGCCACCAAACACCATCGTTTCCATTTCAACTACCATAATCACCTTCCTTCTTAAATCATTTATTAAGTCTTAGCTCTAGGGTTTACTCTTTCATTCCCCATTTCCCATGAATGCTGCTTCCTTGAAATGCAATTGAAATATGATTCACAATTCAATTATACATACCATTAAACCGTCCTGGATCCAATGGATTAAGCCAATTATTTTTATTTTTAAAATATAAGAGACACAAAAGAAAAGGCCCACAATTTTTAAAAAATGGCCCAATCCACTTTCTTTCATCTTCCTCACGTAGCCACGCTTCCATCCGTCCATCCTTTGTTCCTATTAACCAATACCTCATCCCCAATGAGGGTTCCATTGAATCGAAGGATGAAAGAATCTCATAGAAATGAGCATTTGTGTCTCTTTGACACCGAGAGTCCCAATAAAAGATCCGAAGTCTCTACTTGTTGGTTACAAAAAATGACTGGTCGGACTGAAAAAGCTCTCGACGAATCTAGCACGGGCGACTGCGGAGGCTAGCCAGGTACTGGGTCCGCCCCGGTCATAAGGTTTTTGGATGGGGTCTTCTAGTGTGGACTTGAGAATATGAGTAGACGAAAGAACATTTGGAAATTGTATAATATTGAGCTACGAAAAAGCCAATTTCAAGGCATGATTTGATGCATTTCTTATTTACCCTAACTAAATTATGATGCACCTAAGAATGCAAATATGCCTCCATGGCAAAATGAGGCCCTTAAAATATCGTTTGCGTTGTGGACACAAAAAGGCAACTTTAATATCAAAGAATAAAAAAATATATGCTCACAGTTTTTACTTTATCTCTACAATGTGGCAAAGTGAAAATAATATTTAAGAAAAAAATGAATGCACAAAAAGTGGTTTTGATCCAAGAACTTTTGAGAAAATGAAGAAGATTGTAATGAAAAAAAACTGAACTTTCAATATCTTGTTATTTCCATTGTCTTCAGTTAAATAACCTTTGAAACTATATATAGATTTGTTCCCAACTCTTGAAAACCTTTTGAATTGTAACTTACATATCGAAATTAGGGTGAAAAGGGACCAAAAAGGGACAAACATAAACAGGTGCAAAAGCACCTTTCTGAACTTAATAGAATTTGACCTTTCTTTTCTAACCGTTCCAAAGCTTTGGGCCTTGCCCAAAGCTATTGAGCAACAATCTCACACAAGTGGGATCATCTGCTTGTCATGCCCTAATTGGCCAAAAGTAATGGGCGATTTTTGACAAGCATGTGACCTCAATCGACCCACTTCATCCTTCACCATTTTGAGCCTCCTTTCATGAACATGACTCATGTAAGGTCCTTTGATTCATCACTCAATGTCCAAGGTGGTATTTCTTTTGTAGATTCTCTATCAATGCTCCATTTTCAAAAATGATTGCAAATTTTAAAAAACGTTCATATAGACTTTGTTGACATCAAAAAGTGCGTCAATGGAATCCCGACTACCTTCCCTCCACATAGACGTCACATGCACACTCGAACACCCCATTAGGAATCAAATGATCGTCGAACATTTTTTTGGGAAAGTTACCTTTACCTTTTAACAGGGTATTCAAGTGTGCATGTGATGTCTATGTGGATGGTAGCTATTCGAGATTCCGTGATGCATTTTCTGAGGTCAATAAATTGCACTCCGACGATCAAATGAACGGCCGGATGAGAAATAAATAAGTACAAAAGACATGAGAGGGGTTTTGGCTAGAGTTTGAGAACATAGCTTTTGTAAAATGAGCTTACAAATATATAGAGAAATGGAAATGGGCCAAGTGGGGCTAATGGGTTGAGTTCCAAGCCCAATACAAGATTTCTTGTAGCCCAATCCAATTAAATAAACGAGGTCAAGTCGGAGAAAGTGGAACCCTCTTCGTCATGCTCATGTCACGTAATTTATAGATATAACAGACTTTACCAAATTCGTGAAAAAATAAAGGTATCTTTGGGACTTGAACCTCCACATTGTGAAAATACCTTAAATGCTAACCAAAGTGAGATGATAGTTAAGCTTTGAAACCTTGGAGATGGCACCACATCCAACACTCATATAGGTAGACTTATCAAGAACACTCACGGAACTAAAGTATTCCATCGAAACCCTATATAAGTTTATTAAAAGCTAAGTAGCTTATCCTTACCTTTATTGTCGGGTGTATCAAGCTCACTTACCTTGAGACAAATGAATAGTGCTTGCAATCACCTATTCAATGTACTTTACTTATTGAACATAAGATGTTTCAAGTTTTAGGTTGAGTTTTTGTCATTGGTGATTGGTAGTAATGGCTATCATCCCAATTCCAATCATGACATTGGTGAATCAAGACCTTATTTAAATGTAAAATGTTAGTAGATTATTAATGTCTATTGATCTTGTATGATCACATAGTTTAACCAAGATCAAACAGCTTAGACATATACAAAGTTATAATTAACATCATTTACCAACCAATCCATTGCACTATATTACGTACCAGGATCTGAGTTCTATACTTCAACTAAAGATCGACAAGGACCTTCACAATTGAATTTATATTTCTATTTCTTTCTCCAAAACATTATTTTGAGAAGATAGTCCAATATTCAAACATATGAACATTTTACAGTATTCAAGTTGTGCGCTACTTTTAGTTCTCAAATTATAATAGATAACTCTATTAAAAATGCAACATTTGCTTAATTCATTAGTATGTAGGACTACGTTATATGAATTATATGAATAATCTCTCCAGTTTATCAATTAACTTAAATTTCTTTAAACTTGTATATTTTCTATCTATCTGTTAGGTTTTGTGACAAAAATTCTATGTAATTTAGAAGTTTGTTGTATGAAGGAAGCTTGTTTAATCTTGGTTTAGAAGCATGGTTTGATTGGGAATCAAATATCATAGTGTTTTTTGGTGTTTGGATTATTGGATGAAGTTTAAAGTATTTGGGTTTGTAGAGTTCTAAGTTGTGAAGATCAAATTTCAATGATAACTAGGAGTTTGACTTGAAAGAGGATTCTTGGATGGCTAAAGGCATGTTTTGGAGCATTAAACCCGAGAGATAGGTGCCAAGGCTCCAAGAACAAGAATTGGGACAGAACACTCGGCGCCAAGGCGTCGAAGTGTCGGGCCGGGAAGCCCGACTTGGACCTACCCGGGCTCGAAAATGCATTTTTGGCAGTTTTCTTGTTCTATCCGGATTTTTGGAAATTCTACTTCATCTTAGACTCCAAAACATCAAGTTTTGGCTTCTATAAATACTCCACAAGATATAGATACAAAAGTGACTCAAAACAAAAAGGTGAGAAAATAGAGATTATAACAATTAGATCTTTGTATATACATTAGAAACAAGAGATAATTGTTTAGATTAGATTGAGAGGATCAAATCTTGTAAGACAGTTGGTTATTTCTTGGTATAATGAATTCTCATCTTCCACAATTTTCTTGATTGTTGTGTTATCCATTAAATTTCATATTGTCTATATTTTTCTTCTTTAATTATTTGGCCGGTTTCTCAACAATTAATATCAAAACATTCTTGATATCGGAGTTGATTTATAATAAGTGGTATCAGAGCCAAGCCCAGACTTAGCCAAGTGGATGAATTTCTCTGAATGCCGAACGAAGGTGGTGAGCCTCGATTTACTCGCGATGGGATCTGTGGATAAGCTCTATTGGACAGACGGTGTCCTCTAGATACTTCACGGACATGTCCTGACCCCAACATGGTGAAGAGGAGTTAACCTGAATAGAGCAAGCTCTTGAGTCAAGTAGTGCTCTCGGAATACTTCACAAACGTGTCATGACCCCAACACGGTGAAGAGGAGAGTGGAGAATCCTAGTTCGTAGAGAGAGAACGAATGGATGATCGTTTGAAGGGATGCTCGGTAGTCCTTTGTTCAAGGGGAGGATTGTTGAGAGTGCACCCAAAGTCCCACGTTACTTAGAAATGGGAAAGATTATGGGTTTATAAGCATGGACAATATCTCCATTGGTATGAGGCATTTTGAGGTAAAGCCCAAAAGCAAATCCATAAGGGCTTAGGCCCAAAGTGGATAAATATCATACTATTGTGGAGATATGTGGTATCCATAAACCCAACAAGTGGTATCAGAGCCAAGGGTTTTGGCGATTTCTTAGGAGGTCCAAATTAATCATTGAAGCAAGCTTGGAACAAGGTCGATTGTTCGAGAATGGCAACTTTGAAGTTTGAAATTTCGCTTTTGAAACATAACAATAGATTTTCATTGTGGCAAATCAAGATGCAAGCGGTTCTTGGTCAATTGGATCTTGATGATGCTTTGTTGGGGATTGATAAAATGCCTGCAACAATGTATACAGAAGAAAACTGATGGAAGGATCGGAAAGCCCTATCTCAGATACATCTTCATCTTTCTAATAAAATTCTTTAGGACGTGGTAAAGGAGGAAAGTGCCGCTACATTATGGTTGAAGTTGGAGTAGCTTTGTATGACAAAGAGCTTGACAAGTAAGTTACACTTGAAGCAACGTTTGTATTGCCATCACTTGATGGAATGTGGGTCTTTGGAAGGTCATCTATCGGTGTTCAAGGAAATCATCGCTGATTTGGAAACGATGGAGGTTGAGCATGATGAAGAGGATTTAGGGCTGATATTGTTATGCTCGTTGCCACATTCATATCTGACCTTTAGAGATACCATTTTCTATAGTTGGGATACTCTTACAATTGATAAGGTTTATAATGCGCATTATTCTAAGGAGAAGATGAAGCATCTGGTCATCAGTACTAAGACTTATAGAGAGGGTCTTGTTGTTCGTGAGAGGAAGATGGGTAGTCATGGAAAGGGCAGAGTCAAGGACATCAATAGGGATATAGTCTGTTGGTATTGCAACAACAAGGGGCACATGAAGAGGGATTGCTATGAGTGGTGGAAGAGGTTTGCTACTATAGATCAAGATAAATAATCAAAAAATATCGGTAATGTTAATCTTGCAGAAGGGAACAACGATGGGGAATTGTTAGTGACTACTGAAGGTAACTCCAAACCTGATAAGGAATGGATCCGTGATTCAGCTTGCACTTTTCATATATGTTCAAATCGGGATTGTTTTTCTTCATGTGACACAGTTACAAGGGGTTTCGTGATAACGGAAAGCAATGAGCCTTGTGGAAGAGCTGGGATTGGTAACGTCAAAATCAAGATGGTGAATGGGACAGTTAGAACACTTGGCCAAGTTCTACATGTTCTACGTATAAATAGAAATATGATCTCTTTGAGTGCTCTTGATTCAAAAGGGTACTGATATACTGGTGGAGGTGGAGTTCTAAAAGTAAGTAAGGGTGTCCGGGTTGTGTTAAGGAAGTGGATAAATTCCCAGTTATATGTGCTGGAAGGTTCAGCGATAACGAAGGAAACAGCTGCAGCTTATGGTTTGATAAGCGGTAACTCGAGTAGAGTTTGTTATGATCAGGTTGTTCGTAGTGATTTGGAAAATAATATTAGGAAACCTTCTAGTAGCTCAAGTAGAGCTGGTTGTGAACTTGTTGATCATGTTGCTCATGATGATTTGAGTAGGTTTTATAACTCATGTGGAGTTGGGATTGCTTGTGGCGATTCAAGCAGGTGTATTGACTCGGTTAGAGCTGAAGTGAATGGGATGATTCAAGTAAGAATGACGTGCAAGGTAGTTCTGCAGGTATGCAGGGCTTAGATGTAGTTCACAGTTGTTGAGCATGCCCGAAAGGGGCATGATGTGCCCGGCAGGGGCATGGGGTGTCTGATTCGGACATGGTGGAAAAGTTGGAGAATGATTTGAAGGGTGAAGATTTAATTCCTTGTTATGGAATTTGTGTCAAGGTGGAGTTTGTTAGGTTTTGTGACAAAAATTCTATGTAATTTAGAAGTTTGTTAAATGAAGGAAGCTTGTTTAATCTTGGTTTAGAAGTATGGTTTGATTGTGAATCAAATATCATAGTGTTTTTTGTGTTTGGATGATTGGAGGAAGTTTAAAGTATTTGTGTTTGTCCAGTTCTAAGTTGTGAAGATCAAATTTCAATAATAATTAGGAGTTTGACTTGAACGAGGACTCTTGGATGGCTAAAGGCATGTTTTGGAGCATTAAACCCGAGAGACGGGTGCTAAGAACAAGAATTGGGGCTGAACGCCAGACGCTCCTGGGTGCCGGGCCCGAAAACGCATTTTTTGACAGTTTTCTCTTCCTATCCGGATTCTTGGGACTTGTACTTCATCTTGGACTCCAAAACATCGAGTTTTGGCTTCTATAAATACTCCACAAGGTATAGACACAAAAGTGACTCAAAAAAGGTGAGAAAATAGAGATTATAATAATTAGATCTTTGTATATACATTAGAAAGAAGAGAGAATTATTTAGATTAGATTGAGAGGATCAAATCTTGTTAGACAATTGGTTGTTTTTTTTGTATAATGAATTCTCCTCTTCTACAATTTTCTTGATTGTTATGTTATCCATTAAATTTCATATTGTCCATATTTTTCTTCTTTAATTATTTGACATGTTTCTCAACAATTGATATCAAAATACTCTTGATATCGGGGTTGATTCATAACACTATCTTATTCAAAACGTAAAGATGAAATCACAAACGGCATAAGTAATCACTTATAACTGCTAGATATTTATATATAATAAATATATTATTTGAAAGAAATAATTAAATTAGATAAGTGTCCAATTGATGAAAACTGAAAAGTGTGGAATTTGTGTGGGAGGTTGGCGGTTCGATTCACATTCCACGCGATTATTAAAAGGTCTATGATTGGGCATTAGGATTTTGGGCTTCTTAGATTAAAATAATATTTTTATTCATTTTTGTATTTAATTGAATTACTGGGTCAAATTAGCAAGTAAATAAAATGATTGTTTGGGTATTATTGGATAATATTAAAAATGCATAAAAAATTGTAATTATTCTCTAACTTATGGTGGAGGTAGTGACCACTTTTGTGACAATATAAACACGTCTGTTCTTTGGAAAAACACATCAGAAATTATCAATTTTGCATATTGTAATTCTTCATACTCAAATTTTATGTTTTTACCTATTTTTCTAGAGTACATTTTAGAGATTTGAAATTATTTGTGATTACTACACAAGTAATTTGATCGTTGTATCTTGAGAGTGATTGTTTAAAGAGGTCGTAGCAATTAATGGGTGGACAATTTCACTTTAAGACATCTAATGTCACGAGACTTGATTTGTCGATAATTTTTATTTTCTACATTTTACTATTACGCAAGTTACTGCAACATCTAACAATCTAAAGTGAAATCACTTTAATTAGTTGCTATATGTCTGCAATAGATACACCGCTCCTAAATATTTTGAAAAACCCAAATTATTTGATAGGAAAAATTTTAAGAGATGAAAAATAAAGTTCTGATTTTATTTGACAACTCTTAAAGTGATTGATGTTATTGAATCTAATAAACCTCATGCTGCAATTGCTAATAAGCCTATTGCTAAGGAAATAGAAGATTTAGTTAGATAGGAATGTAAGGATTATATGTACAGAAACTATATTTTTAATTGTTTGACGTTAGATTTATATGATGTTTATTAGTCGTATAAATCTTCTAAGGAATTATAAGAAAATAAATATGCTACTTGAAAGTTACAGATTACAAATTTAACGGATACTAAGTTACCGAGTGGTTATTAATTATCAATTTTTTAATTTTAACCCTACGTGCAGAATTAATCAATTAAAAGTAACAAGTCACTTTTAATTGTTTCTAGATGATTAAGCATGCACGTCCAATTATCCTATATTTGAATATCGCAGTAATAAAGAAAGTAATAAATAACGAACACCAAAATGATGACGGAGAAATCCAAACTAGGTAAAAACTCTGAGATCAAGCTAGTTACCTCCACTATAGACAATATGGATTAAAATATGTTTCCAGCCTAACAAATTTCATTAGTTCCCGCCGTTGTAATTTCAGTAATCTCCAAAATCTGCTGTATCCACCAGCTTCCCGATCTTCTACAATTAGATGTCCTAGCCAACTTCACTGGACTTCCCGATCTACTTCCTATAACTTCTAAGATCTATCGTCTCCTTCCAACTTCTCGATCTTAAGTGCATGTTCTTCTCCATTAATCCACTAAAATGACTCATGTAGCGAGCTTTAGGCTAGTTAACCCAAGTCAGTTGACTATAGGCACAAGCACAAGGTTATGATAAACATCAAAGGTTTAATTGCTTGAGTCAAATAAGCTCTGAAGAGAACATAAGATATTGAGCTTTTTATCACCAGGGAAAACTTGAGCTTAGATCTACTAAAAGTGGTCGATTCATATTGAAAGTCAAATTACCAACAAGTGACTGACATCCCAAATCTCACACGTGCGATTAAGTTTTATTTACAATATCATAGTTTGTACATTGCAGATGGTATATGAAGACACATATACTAACTACTCCATATCAACCCAAGCAAGTAATGGAAACTATGCTACAACTTATCAATTAATCACATGCTTGATTACAACAAACAAATTTTTCGCATTTTTTTATTTTTCAATTTTTTAATTTTTATTTTAAAACATGAATGATTGCACTAAACATACACACAAAAATAAAAATATATATTTCTACCTAGAAAATAAATAAAAAAATATGATGCATGCATAACTCAATGTCACACGATGATAAAGTACAAGCATGCACCAAAAATACCTAATCAGTTAGGTATGCAAATTCTCTTACCTTTAAGAGCACCGTAATTTGGCTAATTTACTTACCTAATTAGCAAGGAAAACAATCTAATAACATAATCCTGATTCTTATTTCTATTTAAATTCTGATTTTTGTTTCTATTCAGGAAATGACAACACCTGGGCCTTATGTGTCCTAACTCATCGCAGTGAAAACATGTAGGGATAAACCTAAGACTAAAGGTATGTGATCGTTGATATCTATTCCTAGGTTGGTAGGTCCTACGCTGTCTAGTAGGCTTCTGTCCTACATATCCTTTATTATTAGGTTCAAGGTTATGCACATATTTAAGCTGGTCAGTACCAGGGACAAATGTGGTCTTGGACGTACTAGCAACATTATGATCATTTTTATTATATCCTAGACCTCCCTTATTACCAGCAAACTTGCCCATTCCTAGAATGTTATCTAGCATCATAGAATCACTAGAAAAGGCAAGCAGTTGAGACTTAGTTTCTAGATCGCTGAGAAGGTTCTTAACCTGGATTTCTAAGGTCTCTTTCTAAGTGGTCAACTCGTTAACTCTCACAGAGGACTTCTCAAGCTGACTGGTGAGGTTCTTAACCCGGGTCTCTAAAGTTTCCTCCATGGATTTCACTTCACTCGGGATCGAGGTAGATTTCATAATGTACGCTACTAACTTCTCATTCTCCAATTCAAGTTCCTTATTCTTCCCACTCAAAGCTTTATTTTTAGTAATAATCTTAAAACTCTCCTCATACATCTTATCATAAGCTTCTTGGATATCTTCCTCATTCATAGACTCTTCATCAAAATCCTCATCACTATCTGAATCTTTTTGAATACTTACTCCTACTTACATTCTCAGCCTTCTCACTTCCATTAACAGATTCATTTCTAATTCTAGTAGGAAAGACAATATATTTTCCACTTTCCTCACTAGTGGATTTTTCACTCTGATTGTTCGAGTTAGACTCGTCATCAGTGAGAGTAATATTTATAACCTTATTTGAATTTCTCCTACTGCTAGGCACTCACTCCTAACATGACCAAAACTTCGACAATTATGACATCTCACAGATTTAGAACTCTTCCTAGACTCACTAGGATCACTTTTATGCTTCTCTTGAGGTTTACTTTTATTCCTAAACATTTTTCAAAATTTTTTAGCAAAATATGCTAACTCCTCTTCATTAGGACTCCCTATGACTGTTCTTCACAGTGTTTAAAGCTAAAAACTTATCGTTTGTGGGTTTATCAAATGTCAGCTCATCAGTCTAGAGAGACCCAACCAACTCTTCAATCTTAATTGAATCTAAGTCTTTGCTCTCATCTATAGCCGTGACTTTAGGTCTAAACCTTTCAGGTAAGGATCTAAGAATTCTTCTTACAATTTTAGACTCCGGATTCTCTTACCTAGGTTGAAACTAGAATTCACTATGTCGTTTAAACTCGCATAAAACTCATCAAAAGTTTCATTCCCTTTCATCCTAATCTCTTCAAACCAGTGGTCAACATTTGTAATCTTGAGTTCTTAACAGTCTAAGTTCCTTCATGTATGGTCTGTAGAATATCATAAACCTCTTTGACTATCTCACACATAGACACTCTCCTAAACTCTTTCGGGGATATCGCCATGAATAAGGTATGTAAGGCTTTTCTATTCTAGTTACACTCGTCTAAGTTTGCTCTAGTCTAATTAGCAATGAGAGTGGGGATTACTTCATTATTAACCGTAGAACTAGTTGCAGCCTAACCATTCACAACACTAAACCAGATAGGCTCATCCATGGATTTTAAAATGGCTCTAATCCTAACCTTCCAGTAAACATAAATACTGCCATCAAAATAAGTTTGGACGGATAATGAGTTACTCATCTAGAAAAAATAGGTCAAGGAATGAATTTGGGCTCTGATACCACTTAAAAGTTACAGATTACCAAATTAACGTCTATTAAGTTATCGAGTGGTTATTAATTATCTATTTTTTATTTTGATCATACATGTCCAATTATCATACATTTAAATACTACAGTAATAAAGAAAATAATAAATAATAAAAACCAAAATGATGACGGAGAAAGCCCAATTGGGTAAAAATGTCGAGACCAAGTTAGTTACCTCAACTATAGACAATATGGATTACAGTCTATTTCCAACCTAGAAAATTCCACTATTCCCGCTATTGTAATTCATGTAATCTCTAGGATATGATGTACCCACCAACTTCCTCATCTTTTACAGTTAGATGATATTTAGCTAACTCCACTAGACTTTTCGATCTACTTCATGTAACTTCCAAGATCTGTTGTCTCCTTCCAACTTCTTGATCTTTTTCAATTGTCTCTTTCAAGTGGAATTCCAAGAATCTTCAATTCTTGTACTTTTCTTGTGCTTGCAACCCACCTCTCCCAATGCCCGATCAAGAGAGTTCCTTCATCAAAGTGTTAAGAAAGTCAAGTGTTTTAGATTCACGAACCTTGATGCTTTCCCAAAACTTGGTTGTCGAATCTCAAGAATGATATGAATGATTCCACCAAATGAATTGTGTTCTTGGATCTCTCAAAACATGATAAGAATATATTATACTAACAAGGCACAATGAGACAACCCTTTATTTTTTTACAAGAGCATTTGTATTTATAGTTGGAGGAGTATGAGCAGTATGGACCGTGTACGACTCTTCAAAATCGCGAACTAGGGTTAGCCACGTAACACTTGTCCCTCGAACGACGCATGGGCGATAAGCGAGCGACAATGATTCTCTATCTATCGCTCGAGCGATAGCTAAGTATGACGCTAGCGAAATTCTGGCGCCGCTTCTTCTTTATTTCCAAACTCGAACTCAAACCCTAACTACCTAACTCAACTATATAAAATTGCACTTCTACTTGACTTTTACACATGTTCAATTAAGTCTTCACAAAATTGTCAATTACAATATTGAATCTAACAATACTGAAAATGATGGAACTAAAAAATTTGTGGTAGGGAAATTTCTTGATTTTAAGATGGATGATATTAAAATTGTATTTAGTCAAGTCGAAGAATTTCATATTATAATTCACATATATTCCAAGGAATATAAAATATGTGAAGATTTTCAAGTGTCTTCCATTATTGAAAAACTACCAACTGCTTAGAAAGGATATAAAAGCAGTTTGAAGCATAAGAGAAAATAAACATCTTTAGAGGATCTAATCATTAAGATTAGAATTGAGGAAGACAATATGATGGCAGAACGGAAGGAGAAACCAGATTAAGGTACTAAGACTAATCTCAAGCAAATTCTGTTGGTAAGAACTTTGTTGGGAATTTTGCCAAGAGTCAGAATTTTAAGGATAGAAACAAGTGAAAGGAATTTGTAGGGAAGAACAATCGATCTAAATCCCAATCTAAAAATAAAGCTATTGGTGATTGTTTTGTTTGTGGTAAACCAGTTCACTTTGTAAAGGATTACACAAATAGGAAATGAAATGCTGTGAAAAATTATGAACATGTGGTAGATGATGGGAATTTATCTACAATGGTGAAAAAAGTTAATCTAATGAGCAATATGACATAATGGTGGGTAGATTCTCGAGCTACCAAGCACATTTATTGCATGGGATGTGCATTTTCTTCATTCAAACCTATTAGTGATGGAGAATATCTATTCATGGAGAATGCTTCTTCCTCCAAAATCAAGGGAAAATGAACTATGACACTTAGGTTTACTTTTAGGAATGTCTTTTGTTTGAAAGATGTTCTTTATGTACTTGAAATTAGAAAAAATCCAGTGTCTGATTTTATCTTAGTCAAAAAAGGTTTAAAATTATATTTGAGAACGATAAAGTTATACTACTAAATGTGGTTCTTTTTGTTGGGAAATGGTATACAGATGAAAGTCTGTTTCAACTCAATGTTTCTATGATTAATAATAAAGCATCTACTTCTCCTATTTACTTGTTGAATTCTTATGATGTGTGACATGCTAGAATTGGACACATTAATATAAATTCTATTAACGAATTAATAAGTTTGGGAAACATTCCTAAGACTGATACTTTTCCAAATACAAAATGTGAAACTTGTGTTGAATCTAAGTGTGCTAGAAAGCCATTTTCTAAAGTTGATAGAACTATTCCAGTTTTAAGTCTAATATATTTTGATTTATATGATTTAAAAAGATATGTTACTCGTGCTGGAAATAAATATTTTTTAACTATCATTGACGATTATTCTCGATATTGTCACATTTATCTTCTTAAGAATAATGACGAAAGCTATTCTAAATTCATTTTATATAAAGCTAAAGTTGAAAATTTCAGTACTTAAAAGAGATAAACTTGGTTCGAAAATTGTTGATTGTGTTTTTATTATTTGTGCTCTTCATAGTGTCTATAGATTTTTAGTCATTAACTCCAAAAACAATTTTATTGAAAAGAACACAATTATTGAAACTAAAGATACTATTTTTTTTAAAACAGATTTCCTTTTGAAGAAAAATCTAAAGGACCAAGTAGCTATGTTAGTGTTCCTCGTTGAGTTAGAGAAGAGCTTACTGAATCAGAAGAAGCTAAATTTAAGAAAAGCAAAAGACCTAGGACCGCTACTTGTTTTGGTCTTGACTTTCTAATCTACTTAGTAAAGGATGATCCTAGTACTTTTAGTGAAACTATGACTTTACCAGATTCTATATTTTGGGAGGAGGTTATAAATGTAGGTGTTATGCTCTAGATCCAATCAAATTTGGATATAAACAATTTTAATGTATATAATCAATGCATATTAATGGTAAGATCTATTATTTAATTGAATTAATATTCTAATAAATTAAATAATAGAATTCGTAGCTTTAAGTTTTGGTAATTTGTTAATCACAAGAAGTTGTAATTGTGATATACAAATTACATATGACTAAATCTTAAATCGTCTATGGTCGTATGTAATAATGAGATACGGATATCGTTATTACAGATAGACCATCACGTGTGACATTTCTTACTTGTTAAGTAAGTTGTTGATCTCACAAACTAAAGTGTGGTGACACTTGAATGAACACGTGGATACTTTGTTATAGAACAAAACATTGGAGACCCGCTAGGAGATTCCACGTGGATAACTATCTGAGTGTCGTGGTTAATCTCTAATGTTCGGTAGTGGAATTGATCTTTTGACTTGAGGTCATCATATTGCCTTATATGAAGACAGTCATACTTTGGTGATATTGGATGTTTCTCTACCAAGGGTCGCTAATACGGTATCGTTTGGGTATGTTAAGAATTATATGAAGGTTGTGAATGATTGATAGAGGATTTTTCCCTCTTAAATAGTAAGAGATTATGATTTACATTTCATCCAATTAAATTGATAATGAGATCCTTGGCCAAAGTATACTCATAAGTCAAAATGAGTTTTCGACTTATATTGACTTAATGATGGGATGAAAGATATGATCGATGTTATGACTAGCTACTGGCACTGTTACGTGGCTGAGCTAGCTAAGTTGTGGACCCATTCCTACCGAACCGCCCGCCATGAAGGACAAGGCCCTGGGAACAAATTTTCAAAGCCGCTACTAATCCAAAGTGGACATGCCGAAGTGGACATACCGAAGTGCATAATTGGGTCTGAGACTCTACTAGCTAGTGACGGCTCACGTGCAAAGATATTGAATTTATTACAAAATATTATTTGAATGATTGATGTGACCCTTGTAAAAAATGTATTTGTGTCTTATCTTGTCAATAGGGTGTAAGAGTATTTAATGCTTAATGAAGCTAGAATTTGATGCCTCAATCGGAGAGATGAGGCCACTTGTAATTTTATTCAAGGGTCGCTATTCCATCAACAACACTATAAAAACCCCCCACCATGTAACAATTGAAGACTAATGTAACTTTAAATACTCAAAACAACCTATTTTATTCTCTTACCAATTTATAACAATTTCGAACCAAGTTCTTAGCGATTTGTTATTATTATACAATCGTGTCCCGGATATCTTGTTGAAACCCGAACGGAAACGTCTTGTGTCATTGAACTTCTCCCATGTTCAAATCTTGGAGTGATCTCAACCATTGACCCGCATTTACGTGTTGGACCTAGCTCACGTATGCACGAGTGTGCCCGACATTTATTGAGTTCATTTTTTGGGGTCAACACATTGGCACTGTTTGTGGAAATTTATACTAAAATCGCAAGCAACCCTGTAGAAAAAGGCTTTCTAAGAAAATAGATCAAGCATCCCCTTGAAAAGAGATTTGTTCTTGAAAATGAATAAGAGAAAGCCCCCGAAAGTTGGAAATTTCAAAGCTTTAGGCTTGAAGAAAAATGAGCTCAGAAGGAGATGCCCCTCCCAGTCGTGTGAGGGAAAGTAATGACAAAATCTCTGTTATAGTCGTCCTAGTGGATAGGTATAGACCTCACCATCATCACAGACAATGTAGGAGGAGGGTGGCAACTCAACTTACTAGAGAAATGGCCAATATGGTAGCCAACATAAGAAACATTACCAACTATAACTTAGCAATGTAGGAGCTACTAAGGCAGATGCAAGGCCAATGAGGGCATCCGATCCTTTCCTTTATGCCCCAAGAACAATACCAGCAAGAAAACGAGATAAAAAGTCGGAGAGCCCATCCTCCTAGACATGCTAGGGGAGTTAGCCTTATTGAAAGGGAAGTGGGAGTTGATGTTTCTTCCAACTCTGCTTCTGGCAAACCTACCAAAGCCATGTTTAATATGGAAGACAACTTTCCCCCAGAATATGAGCCAGATAACATGCCTCAGAGATCTAACAATGTGTTTGATGGATTAAGCTCAACTACTAAGGCTTAGGCAATGTCCTGAAATTTCGGTGCCTCAGAACAGGCCACAGCTCCCACCTTCTGAGACTTAGCAATCGGAGGAGAGGCAAGAACATGCCCTCCGTGTTGTCCCGCCTAGGAATGGGCGTCAAGAGAGGGACGAAGAGGGCAGGTAGGACCATATGCACCATCGTCCAGATATGAGACAGATGCAAACTATAATTCAGATGGACCCCAGCGATCTTGTGATTTGGATGATGATAACGAGAACCTGCCCTTCTCGCGAGAACCGAGAAATGCCCAGGTACCTAACAATTATGTGATGCTCAAAATACCAAAGTATGATGGGAGAGATGACCTGGCTAAACACTTGAATAGCTATAAGATACATATGAGCCTGAAAGGTGCTATCCCTGCTGTAAATGCAGAGCTTTCCATATGAATCTTAGTAGAGTGGCTGAGATTTGGTATAGTGGGCTACCACCTAAGAGCATTAGGAGTTGGCCAGAATTAAAAACTTTCCTGAAGAGATTCGCGGTAAGAAGGAAGGAGAGGCCACCATACAGCGCCTCCAGGACATGAGGCAACTGCCCGAAGAATCCTTGAAAAGTTTATTTCACATTTTACTGATGAGATGACATATTGCGTCCAAGTCACTGATTGTGAGGTTACGATGAGGCTTGGACATGAACACCCTGTTTTGGAGAGATGTCCAAAACTAGGACCCGACAACTTATGATGCATTGCTGGAAATGATGAAGCAGGAGATTATCAATGAAGAGTTGATTGATAATAGAAATAGGGCCAAACGAGGCCTCCAGCCTCAGCAAAGGCAGTGTGGGAGGGGACCCACTTCCCATTTAATGGAGCAACAATGGAACCAATTCGGTAGCGAAATTGCACTCGATTTGGGACAAACACTTGGTATGATCACTTTAAACATCGTGCCCACATTGGCCTGAGGATGTCCCCGCAACAAACCTCCGATGAACTAATTCAACACAATAGACCCCTCGTAGAGGGTGAGGTTGGGGCCCCGAAGAAGTCTGAACCCCTTCGAATACTGTACTTACCACCACTCCTACAGCCACAATACGTCAGATTACCGAGACATTGCCCAACATCCAAGGAGGGCAAATTCCCAAAATGACAGTCAAAGTAACTCACATGAACTAAATAGGCCCCCGCCAAAGCATGATCAACCACCTAGACGTGATGAGGCAGCTCTCCACCATAGGAAAGTATCTTCCCGACAGATAAAGGAGCATGAAGAGGATAGAGCAAGAGCCCATCAAAATCGAGCAAAGAATGTCCCAATCCATGAAAGTGACACAATCTTTGGAGGCCCTTACATCGGTGGGGAAACAAGGAAATCTCAAAGGAATTATACCAGAGAGGCAAAAGGCCCTCCATTAACCAGTTATATAGTGGAGATTAGTTCGCGAAGAAATCAATCACCTCCCATTGTGTTCACTCAAAAAGATTCAGATGGTGTCCACTATCCCCATTAAGACGCCCTTGTTGAGAGGACCATGGTGGCTCGAAACGGGTTAAAACGGATGTTAGTGGACAATGGCATCTCTGTTAACATTTTATTCAGAGCCACGCTCGACAGAATGATTTTGGGTCACGAGTTGACTCCCATCACCACCCATCTATATGGTTTCATTGGAGATAGCATAATCCTAAAAGGAAAGATTATACTCACCGTGGAGATGGAAGAACCTCTCCTATTGACGCTAAACTTCGTGGAGCTCTTGATAATCGATAGTATGTCTGCTTACCTACGCTGAAAGATTTAGAAGCCGTCACCTCCATCCACTACTTGTGTATGAGATTCCTTATTGAACATGGGGTAGCAACAGTAAAGAGCGACCAAAGAAGAGTGCGGTAATGCTACTTAAACTCTATCAGAAAGGCTGAACCTAGGGATGTCAACATGGTACGACATGGACATGATAGACATTCCCAAGGAAATGCATAAATCCAACAAGATCTATCCCCGCATTATTGAAGGTGAGTCATAAATAGCCCCAATGGAGGAGCTAGAGGGCTTCCCAGTAGACCTAATGGATCCCACCAGGCTATTGCAAGTGGAAAGGGGCCTAGTTTCGAAATTTAAGGAATGACTTAAGAAATTCCTATGTGAGAATCTAGATGTTTTTGCTTAGAGGCACGAGGATATGGTAGAGATTGACCCTAGGGTCAGTTGCCACCATTTGAAAATTGATCCCAAGATTTCCCGTATAGGCAGAATTGAAGAGCTTTAAATTCAGAGAGATATGATGCCCTAAAGGAAGAAGTGCAAAAGTTAATCAAGAATGGCTTCATTAGGGAGGCCCTTGATCCAAAGTGGGTCTCCAACCCAATCTTAGTGAAGAAGCACAACAGGAAGTCGAGGGAATGCATCAATTTTTCTGATCTTAACAAGGCTTATCCTCAAGACAGCTTCCCACTCCCCAGGATAGATCAACTAGTAGATTCTACCGTTGGACATGAGTCACTAAGCTTCATGGATGCCTACTCCGGTTATAATCAAATTCCCATGTACCCGGCGAACGAGGAAAACACCTCATTCATCACGGAAATGGGGCTCTTTATTGCTTTAAAATGATGCCTTTTGGATTAAAGAACACTGGAGCCACCTATCAGAGACTCGTGAATAGAATGTTTACCGACCTCCTCAGCAACACGATGGAGGTCTATGTCGATGACATGCTTGTCAAAAGTTTGAAGGTTAGTGACTATATAACCTCAAGGACGCCTTTCAAGTCTTGTGCAGGTACCACATGAGGTTAAATATCCTTAAATGTGTGTATGGATTCACACAATTAAGTTCTTGGGATACATGGTCAATCAAAGGGGCATAGAGGCAAACCCAGAGAAATTACGGGTACTGATCGAGATAAGATCCTCACAAAAGTCGAAAGAAGTGCAAAGCTTAACTTGTCGCGTGGTTGCTTTAAACCACTTCATCTCAAACGCCACTGACAAATGTCGCCCCTTCTTTAAGGTCTTAAATGGGATGAAGAAGTTCCAGTGGACAGAAGAGTGTGAAGAGGCCTTCCAGGAGCTAAAAAAGCACATATGGCAAGCCCCCTTCTCTTGAAGCCCAAACTGGGAGAAGCCCTACAACTTTACTTGGTCGTCTCCAATGAGGCCATTAGTACTGTGCTTATTAGGGAAGAAAGCTCTACCCAACTACCAGTATATTACATCAGCAAGGCATTGCTAGAGCCTGAAACTGGTTACCCGAATATATAGAAGTTAACTTTGGCATTGATTACTGTATCCCGGAAGTTGAGGCCCTACTTTCAAGCCCATACCATTCATTTAATGACAAATTTTCCAGTTAGGCAAGTACTTCATAAACCAAATGCCTCGGGGAGATTGTTAAAATAGGCGATAGAATTGAGCGAGTTTGAAGTCCTCTTCAAGGTAAGGATTGCCATCAAAGGCCAGGCCCTAGCAGACTTCGTGGCGAAATTTACCAATAATCCTGAGGTGGAAGAGGCAATGGAACCTATCGAGCCCACCCGACATAGAACTTATTCGTGGATGGCTCGGTCAGAAAAGCTAGCTCAGGAACATGAGTGGTACTAGTGAGCCCCGAGGGCCACAAGTTGACTTGCACAGTACGATTCGGGTTTAAGTCTACCAACAATACAGTCGAGTACGAGTCATTAATAGCCGACCTTAGGCTAGCCAAGGAAATGTAAGTGAGGAGGTTGCTTATCAATAATGACTCCCAACTTATTGTTGACCAGGTTAATGACAACTTCGTAGTCAGGAACAAAGTCATAGATGCCTACCTCAAGCTGGTGAAGGGCATGCTCCCTTTCTTTGAGAAGTTTGAGCTGGCTCAAATCCCTCATTTTGAGAATACCTACGTCGATACTTTGTCAAAGCTGGCTAGTAGCAAAGATTCAGAGTTATTAACGATAGTTCCAATTGAGCACCTCCTAAGGCCATCCACCTCTACAGAAGAAGTGATGTTGGTATAAGGGACCCCAACCTAGATGCAACCCCTTATAGCCCACATCAAAGATCATACTTTACCCGATAACAAGGAGAAGGCTTTCACGCTGAGGAGGTCCGTCCATTTTGTGTTAATAGACTATATTCTGTATAAGCGAGGGTTTTTGTCCCCCCTCATTCAATGTGTGGGAAGAGAGGAAGCTACCTACATACTTCGTGAAATTCACAAATGTATTTGTGGCAAGCACTCGAGAGGACTTGCATTGGCGTGTAAAGCACTTCTGCATGGATACTATTGACCCACTTTAAAGAAGGATGCCATTTAATTTGTACGAAAGTGCGACAAATGCCAACATTTCTCCCATGTTCAAAGATAACCATCCCAAGAACTAACTGTTATATCTACCCCTTGGCCTTTCAGCAAATGGGAGCATAGACCTTATTAGTCCCCTGCCTAAGGAAAGATGAAGTGCTAGTTTTGCCATTGTCGTAATTGATTATTTCATGAAGTAGGTAGAAGCCGAACCTCTGGCGAAGATCACTAAAGCCAATACTTCCTAGTTCCTGTAGAAGAACATCATATGCCGATTTGGAACTCCCCACTTGGTTGTCTCAGATAAGGGAAGACGGTTTGACAACAAAAAGGCAAGAGACCTTTGTGAGGAGTTGGGAATTAGGAAACACTTTTCTACTCTCCATCACCCTAAGCTAATGGAAAAGTCGAGGCTGTGAACAAAACTACAAAACTCACTTTGAAAAGAAAGCTTGAATGAGAGGATCAGGTCCCCAAAGGGATCACCTCATTTGCACTATGAGACGTACATCACATGCCTCACCTTGACGAAGTTGAACGTTGAGAGAGAAGTCTTTACATGGATGAACCATCCACCATGTAAGGAAGCGTTTGTAACTTGGAGGAAATGATCAAGTCCCCAAAGAAATCACCTTGTTTGTACTCTGAAGCATACATCACATGTCTCACCTTGATGAAGTTGAACGTTAAGGGAGAAGCCTCCACATAGATAAACCATCCACCACTTAAGGAAGCGTATGCGCCTCGAAGGAGAGGAATAGATCCCCAAAGGGATCACCTTGCTTGCACTCCGAGGCTCACATGGAAGAATATCAAAATATGAAGTAAGCCCATTCAAGTTAAAATTGAGTTTAAGTCCTTTAAGTAAAGTTATCCAAATATAAGGGAAAAATTCTGAAGTCATTTACGAGTGAACATTTAAGTTGTTACTCAATTGGTTCATTCGAGTTATTCGATTGTTTGTTGAGGCCCTCTTACCTATAAACATTCGAGTAATGAAATAACAAGCAATAAGACTTGTAAACACAGAAATTCCATTCATTAAGCAAAAATGTTAATTACATTTGGAGGCCAGAGGCATTACAAGATTAAAATGACCTAAGCTACTGTTGAGGTGGCTGGAGAGCCAATACCTCACTAGCAAGTATTTTAGTTGCTGCTTGATCCGGAGACTCTTCAACAGGCACTTTATCTTTAGCAACTTCCTCGGTAGGGGTCTGAGGCACCTCATCCATAAACTCCATCCTCAGCTCAGAAACATCGAGTTCAGGATAAAGCTCATCTACCCTTCCTACCACCTCGGCGTAGGCAAACCTTTGACCAATAAATGGCGAACCACTAGTACTCTTCAGTCAAATGGAAATTAACGATATAATCTTTCACCACTTCCTCCCCAACTCATCGAGCCTTAGCTTCAACCCTCTTTGCCTCATCCACATAGTACTTTATTTGTCCATCCATAAATTAGTTAGCGTCCTTCCACCCAGCGAACCCATGGTTAGCCTTCTCCAGAGCTTCAGCCATCAGCTTCTAATGATTATTCGAGGTCTCAACCTTCTTAGTTAGGGAAGCTACTTTACACAAAGACTCATAGACTTTTTGTTAAAGCCTCTATTTCGGCCAGTGCGAAAGTCAGCTTCACCCATCCTCAACTCGATGGGCCTTTATTGCTTCAGCCTCAGAGTTGACCCTCTTTATTTCAACCTCGGCAACAATAAGCTTATCTACCGAGGCCCTGTTCCTTGATTGAATATTCAGGGCATCTTGACACTCTAGGGTAACTCCGAAGGCCCTGGCACTTTGGCTCACTAGTGCCGCCGTTAGGTACCCATGCATCTACTAACATTTCGTCCAAAATTTGTGAAAGGCCACGGTAATACCTCGAACTAGCTGTGGGAGTATCTCAATTACTACATGGGTGATCTTGTCATCTTACCCCACCAAGAAGCTACCAAAATTTCTCGGAGTCCTTTCTACTCCTTTTGAAGCCTCAAGGACTTGGGCTTTCTCCTTCTCAGCCTCTTTATTGGCTTTCCGAACTATCTCCACCTTTACCGCTAGTGGACTCCATAAGCTTCGGATGTGGGAGGTATCTTTGCTCGAGTGGGATACTTTGGTCCTAGACTTCACTGGGGCCCCACTGCTATGCACCAACCTCTATTTTTTTTGGGGCCCATTCTCGGCTTTCCCCTTGCTTTATCATTTCGTTCAACCCGGGCCCTGTTTGGCACCTCTTCTTCATCCCTCTTCTCAGCACGGTCCTTGCTAAGATGCTTCAATCTGGCCCTCACCTGCTTGGCCAGAAGAGGAAGGCTTCAAAGCCTTTGCACCAGTAGGAGCAATGGCCTTTAGTATGGTGGCCATGTCTGGAGTGGGGTACTTCTTCTTTGCAAACTTTTCTACAAACACCAAAGAAACGAAGTTAGAAGCCAGCATGGAAAATGAAAAATGAAAACAAGTCAAAGAGCTTCATACCCTTAGAAGCCATCAGTTCGAAATCCAAAAAAGTAGCGGGGACGATCGATGATGTGTTCGAAGCTCCAAAGCTTCAGGGATCGTTTGTATATATCCTCGATCACTTCCCACTCTGACTCATCAAGTTTGAAGCGCAAACTAGAATCTACACAAAATCAAAGTGGTGTCAGTTAGGAAGACGAATAACAAAATCTACACAAAATCAAAGATTCATTACTTTTCTCGGTCATCCGATCCATTTCTAGACGATCAAAAATTAACTGAGACCACTGAAGTACTTCACTATATGTAGTCATAGGGTGAGATTCCATGATTCCTCCAATCTATGGACGCAATCCTAGTTTGAACCTCTCAGTCTTCTTTGGCTCAGTGTCCACAAGGTGCGTAGCATACCTATAAAGTTGTTCAAACTTCCTTTCATACTCATCAAGCGACATATTTCCCTACTTCAGCTGTAAGAACTCTACCTCTCTTCGATCCCTCAGGGATTGGGGAAAGTACTTTTTCATCACTTCCTCTTTGAACTGTGCCCAAGTCATAGCACGTTGTTGGGCTTTCGTTCTAGTGCCCAAAGCAGACTCCCACCAGCATAAATTCGGCACGTGATACCTTCTGTGTGTCTATGCATGCCATGTGTTTATAGATCCATTCCAGTCCTCTTAACCACTCTTCGGCTGCCAAAGGGTCTGCTTTGCCGTCAAAAGAATTAGCTTTGAAACGACGAAACTATTCCACAATTGAACATGTGTTGTTGGCATTTGCCAGTCCATTCTAAAGAGGTATTAGTACTTGATGCCTACCAAGATCATGCACCGTTCTCATCAGATCCCCAAACATAGTTGTTTGGTCTTGTTGTCCTTCCATTTCCTTTGAATCAACAATGCAATAGCTCAATATGTTCAAAGGGAAGTGCGAATCTTATAAATAATACTCATTGGAATTAGGATATACAATAGTTCAACTAATTTAAATTCCAATAACATAAAGGAAAAACGTCACAGAACAAAGGAATAGAATCTAAGTTTAGAATTCCTATGAATCATGTGAATCTTCATTGGCGGAGCTTCATCTTCGGAGGAGTCTTCTGCCTCAGGCCCGAACTCTATGTCTATCTCAACTAGTGGCTCAGGTTCATCCTCATGATTAATCTCTAACTCCAACCCAAAGTCATTCTCATGCTCCCATTCGGGATCTTCCTCAGGGTCCTATTCAAACTGAGGTTCTGGCTCGGGTTCGGCCACTGGCTCATTTACCAAAATCTTTCTTATCTAGTTTATTCTAAATTTAACCATATAATATAGATATTGTGATTTAATCGGTAAAATTTAAATTCAACAATTTAAATAAGAAATTACATATATACTTAAATCCTAAATATGAAGATGTTAAATTTGTAAAATTTAATCCAGCATGGGATATCAAAATTTGAACACCAAAACTACTAAAATAACATGCAAGGAAAATTTATATAAAATTTATTCTTAAAATAAAAATTTGCAATAATCATTTCTAAATTTATTTATTTATTTTTACTTAACGACCCCATGAGCATCACTTGGTCAATCTTCCACGAATCCACACGACCCATTCTAATATGAAATTTGAACACCAAAACTACTAAAATAACATGCAAGGAAAATTTATATAAAATTTATTCTTAAAATAAAAATTTGCAATAATCATTTCTAAATTTATATATTTATTTTTACTTAACGACCCCATGAGCATCACTTGGTCAATCTTCCACGAATCCACACGACCTGTTCTAATATGAAATGTTATTGTAAGAGTGGGTATTTTGAAAATACTTGGTAAAAACACGTGCATATTCTTATTAACATGATATAAATATAAAAAATGACATAACATAACAACATTCTTAAATTTAGAGAAACCTTGTCGCGATATCCAATAGCTTAAGGAATTTCTTAAGAATTCTCATATCCCGTAGGAGTCCATCCCGGAGGATTTAACATAGAAATCGACCTGAAGGTCTTAGAGTATTTTATGCCAAAAATTTATATAAACATAAAAAAATAAGAATTTATCACTTTGCACTAATGTATTATTTTATTAATTGATACTCAAAGAAATCTGAGAATGCAAATAATGAAATTGTGTACTTTTCTCAATAATGCACTGTGTGGAGTGAAATTGCAAAGAATGAAGTGGTGTAAATTTTTTTAAAGTGAAAATTCTATCCTAATTATATATACATAAACACAATATCCATCGACTCGAACAAAATGCTATGTCTTAAATGCAAACAAATTCAACATTTTAATTCATTCATTCATTAATGAAATTGAAACATTTTCTATTAAATTGGTGAGTGTACACGTTTTCCTAAAATGTTATTTTTATATACTATATATTAACAAATTATTAAAAGATAATCATTTTCTTTCAATTAAAATAACTTGCACATAACAAGTTAAAAATTACTTTTTCATGAGCCCAATTTATGTTATTTAACATGAGCTATAAAATGAGTATAATATTTGATATATTTTATCAACTTTTATGATACTTAAATATTATACCCAAACCAAATTTACGATAAATTATACACAAAATAAAAAGTAAATGCTTCATGCAAATAAGTGGTTTAAACTTATCACTTTAACTTTTGGACTTAGTGTGATGACAAACTAGACATGGACTATTTCATTTGTTAAATGACCAACCTTAAATTTAGGCCCTTATGAAAATAGTAAGAAAATTTGCGAGTTGTCTTGCCCGACTGGTCAGGCCAGGTCGGTTTTTATAACAATGCATTGTTCCTTAAACAAAGGAAGAGACGGTATTTCTTGAAATCCCCATTTCTTGAATAAAGGAAGAGGCAGCATCTTGGAGTCTTCGTTCCTTGAATAAAAGAAGAGGCGGTATTTTTATGAGTCATCGTTCCTTGAATAAAGGAAGATGCGACATTTCTATGAGTCATCGTTTGTTGAATAAAGAAAAAGGCGGTATCTTAGAGTTCTCGTTCCTTGAATAAAGGAATAGGCGATTTCTTGGAGTCCTTGTTTCTTGAATAAAGGAAGAGACAATATTTCTCGAAATTATCATTCCTTGAATAAAGGAAGATGCGGTATCTTGAAGTTCTCGTTCTTTGAATAAAGGATGAGATATTATTTCTATGAGTCCTCATTCTTTGAATAAAGGAAGAGACGACATCTTATAATCGTTGTTCTTTGAAGAAGGATGAAGCAAATTGCTAGATGCTTATTTCTGGCCTCGCGAGATGCTTATTCCTCGTCTTTCACTATCGTCGAGGCAAGTTGTAAGATCTCGTCTATTAGAGACCGCTTATAAGACTCCTATAGTTCGAGAGCTATTCGCGGGATATCTATTCACCACCTCGTCCGATGATTATTTCTGGCTTCTTGAGATGTTTATTCTTCGTCTCTCACTATCGTCGAGGTTAACTGTAAGACATCATCTATTCGAGGCTAGTTTATAAAACTTCGATAGTTTAAGAGCTATTCGCATGATGTTTATTCCCCGTCTTGCCAGATAATTATTTATGGCCTCGCGAGATGTTTATTCATCGCCTCTCATTGTCGTCGAGCTAAGTTGTAAGATCTCGTCTATCAAGGGTTGCTTATAAGAGTCCGATAGTTTGAGAGATATTCGTGGGATGTTTATTCCTTGTCTCGTCAGATGATTATTCCGGGCTTCGCGAGATGTTTATTCATTGCCTTTCACTATCGTCGAGCCAAGTTGTAAGACATCGTCTATCAGATGCCTCTTATAAGACTCCGATAGTTCAAGAGCTATTCGCGGTATGTCTATTCCCCGCCTCGTCGGATGCTTATTTCGGCTTCGTGAGATGTTTATTCCTCTTCTCTCGCTATCATCGAACCTAGCTGTAAGACCTCGTTATTTGAAGGTCAATTTTTAAGACTCCAATAGTTCAAAAGCTATTCACCCCACTTCGCCAGATGTTTATCACTAGCTTCACGAGATGTTTATTCATCGCCTTTCACTATCATTGAACCTTGATGTAAGACCTTATCATTTTGAGGCCAATTTTTAAGATTCCGATAGTTCGAGAGTTATTCGCGGGATGTCTCCCTGCCTCTCCAAATGCTTATCTCTGGCTTCGGGAGATGTTTATTCTCTGCCTCGTCGATGTTTTTTCTTGGTTTCGCTAAATATTTATACATCGCCTCTCATTATCGTTGAGCCCAGTTATAAGACCTTTTCTATTCGAGGTTAGCATATCGAAAGTTCAAGATGAGCCACTAGCTCGATATTCATTTTTCGCTCTGCGAGATGCCTCACCTTACGAGATGTTGCATTACATTTGCATTTATGTTCAAAGAGCTCATCATGCCTCAACACCTCAACCTCGATTGTATTACAGCTGCGTATCTTTCAGAGCTTTGTTTTTACTTCAGCTATATTATATCTACTAATTTTCAGAGAGTTTATATTATTTACCGCTTCGCAAAGAGATGGATGGGCCTACCTTAATGCCTACGAAGATAAAGCCTTCCATAGCTGGATCAAACACTATAGAGGAAGCCCTTGACATAGATGTGTCACCCCCATGTATGGATGTCAACTCATTATAGATAATTACATATTCAGAGCATCGCCTCGCTACTCACATATCCAGATCATCGCCTCTACTAATTACACATTCAGAACATCGCCTCTACTACTCACATTTAGAGCTTCGCATCTGCATCAGATTATCACAGTTGTATATATATTTAATCTCGTCTCTACATCAGCTTTATCACAATGGTTTATATTCCAAGTCCGACCAGCATATTAATATTCGACTCAGACTTGGGGAACCATTGTGATACTAGTTTGTATCATTACATTATTACTACTAGCATATGCATTATATTATTGCTGCCAAGTACGTATGCCACATTATTGCTAGCATGTCATGACACTATTTTCACTAATGCTCGTATGTATGTCACGTTATCTACATTATCAGCATATCGCTTCACTATAAAACTACTATTACACTAAGTTGAACAAGCATGCAGTCATGATAGGCTCTCTGCATATTATATCTTGAAAAAATTTGATATCGTTATTTACTTTATTGCCATGGTAGTTTGAGGGGCAAATGGACCCTAAATTTATTTGGTATATGTACAATAGATATATTGTATTGTATTTAGGATTGGTTTAGTCCATATTATAGAGAAGATGCTGTCGAAATTTTGACAAATCATATGCAACATCTTTGAGGCAATTCGTAAGCCCCTGCTTATTCAGGATGCACACATTTTTTCTAAGGCAGTTCATAAGTCCTCATATATTGGAGTTGCTCATATTCTAAGGCAATCTGTATGACCTCATCTACTTGACTACTTATATTTCGAAGTCTAACCCGCACATGAATATACAACTCAGACTTGGAGAACTATTGTTAAACTTATAAATTACGTGGCATCGACTATTCATTAGATTGTGCTTATTAAACTAAATAATTTGCATCTTGGGATCGACTCATTACCTACGTGGCCCATTTATGGTTTCCTATATATGTGTGATTTCATTTTCACACAAATGTATGTTCTCTAACCCTAACCAAATTCCCTCTTTCGTCTCTTTCACTCATATTTCTCTTGTCCAACAGTTGACTTGACTGTCAAAGTGCAAATGGTTGCTGGACCTTTTTCTCGATTGACGACCTTTGTCTCCTAATGGAGTGATCTAGTGTGTAGGTGATGTTTACGTGGAGAAAAAATGAAATGGATTCTGTTAGCGCATTTTTTGAGGTCAACACATACAATTTACAACATTTAATACAATTTCATCAATGTTCTTGACCAGTAGAATGTCAGTGAGGCAAACTCAACGAGTTGGTTGCTAAGCATGAGGACCAGGCTTATTCCTACACATTTTGTCAACTTTAATTTATCAATAGTATTGACACAAAGAGTTTAGTCAAAATGACTCGTATATTTTGACACATCATGTGATCAATGAATCGAGCCGAGCTAGCTTGCAAGCCCAAGTTCGGAGCTCGGTATCGACTTGTAAAAAAATGTTCAAGCTTTTTGGGGTCTAGCCGAGCCTGGGTTTAACTCATCCCCCAAAAATGGGGCTTGGCCCAGACATTGGCTCGAGCTTTTGTCGAGCTGAGCTGAGCCAGCTCACACACTTTTCAATTTATTTATTTTTATTTTTTACTCAAAACATATCGTTAATTTAAAAATTACAAAATTCATTATACAAGTTGTTGAATTTTACAAACTAAGTGGTCATTGAAAAGATCACACAAATAGCCCACGTTTGAGCCAAATCTCATTTTTGAGGCTTGGTCCGAACATTTGCTAGTACAAACGAGCTCCGAACAAGCTTGGCTCGGACTTTTTTCAAATCAATGAGCTCGTTTGCCACCACTGTCACACATCTAGTCGTCTTTCTATGTAGTCGATATAAAGAGTGACTTATTTAGTGCTATTCAATTAAATTCACTTGTAGCGTCGAACCGTACTACGAATACCGATAGTTGGGCTTCCAGGCTGACAAGACCAATACGATAATAGAGTGAAAAGGCCCAATATAACTCATATAAGGGTCTCAAATTAGGGCACAAATCGTGTAACCTACTTCGTCGTGTAAGGTACAATCTGTGTAACCTAAAGATCTACGCATACTGAAGCATTTCACTTGATTTGACACTGGTTTTCTGCTTCAACAATTGCGTTATCCAGTTCTTCTTATTGATTTCGTTTCAGTTTCACTGAGGGAATAGAAAAGGGGAAAATGATGGAGCATGAAGCTAACGCGAACCCTACTCATAGCAAGACAACTGGGCTACCGCGTAAGCGATTTTATCGAGCACGAGCTCACAGCAACCCTTTAAGCGATTCCCATTTCCCCGTTCCGATATCACCTAGCCAGGTTGATTATTCCGTCCATTATCCCCAATTATTTCCCTCACCTGATAAATTTGATGGTTCGAAAAGGATTGAATTTGCGGACGTTGGCTGTGGATTTGGTGGGCTTCTTATTAGTCTTTCAACTATTTTCCCCGTATCACTTATGATTGGGATGGAATTGAGAGATAAAGTAACCGAGTACGTGAAGGAAAGGATTGTAGCTTTGAGGGCCTCTAATCCAGGCCAGTACGAGAATATATCAGTGGTTCGTACTAATTCAATGAAGTACATTCCGAATTATTTTGAGAAAGGGCAGCTCACCAAGATGTTTTTCCTCTTCCCGGATCCTCATTTTAAAGAGAAGAATCATCGACGAAGGGTAATCAACCTACATTTGCTGGATGAGTATGCATATGTGCTTAGAGATGGTGGGATTATATATACAATAACAGATGTGGAGGAGCTTGGCGTTTGGATGAACTCTTGTTTGAAAGGTCACCCTTTATTTGAGGCTGTTACAAAGGAAGAACTTGAAACTGATCCTGTTGTGAAGCTTTTGAGTTCTGCAACTGAGGAAGGACAAAAGGTTGCTCGCAATGGCGGGCAAACATTCCAAGCAGTTTATAGACGCATTGTGCCATGTGTTTCAAACTGCGAAATGCATTGATTTTGAATTAAAGTAGAGGATGCTGGATCTTGTTCCATGGAAGTCTGTACCTTCATGTCCATTTGGTCAAGAAGGTACTGGACATTTTTGTTAATGTTTTTACCTCACTTTGTAGAATTGAATATTTTTGGTTATTGTACAATGATGGACGAATGAAGCTTCATATTCTTGCCTTGCTAGTCAAATTTTGCCAACCCAGTCAAATTTGTGCATGCCTCTTGTTTTATTTTTCTTGTTTGCAGCCTGTTATATCTTGATCTATCACTCTAGGTGCAAATAAGAAGTTTTACTTTTATCTGTCTGTGTGAGATCGGGAACATAAATTGAGAACCATTTCCGCAAGATCTCAAGAGTCGTTCAGTACCATATTGTGAGTCTTAGTATAAACACAACTTTTGTCTTTTAGAAATTCCATTTTCCACGTGGATTAATTAGTATAGGGAAGTTGATAAGAACGTGGATCTAACATGGTCTACCATTAACGGGCAAATAATTTATGTGCTCAGTGTATCACATGGTTAGACATCAATTTTTTCCTCTTAAAGTTGTATTACAAGTGATATTCTTTGGTGAAGTTTAGATGTACTGTCTCACATTTTATAACTTATTTTATGTAAAATATTTTGGAAACCTCTAAATTAAATTATAACTATGATTATATATTTAAGCATAACATGCTACACAATCTTTTTCCTAGAGCAGATATTTCGAGATACAGAGAGTTGGTTTAAAAATTATGGACTTGATTTTGCCTGCTTTGTTGGAGATCTTTAACGGATGAGCAGTGACTGGTGAGATGTGGCCCACCAATGCTTTAACGAAAAGACTTCATTTTTATTAATTGATTGAAAACATCCAGAAGATCACGAAACAGAGGAGTAAAAGAAATTCATTTTTTTAAACTTTCTATGATTATATATCTGAAGCCTCACAGCGGCAGTGTACTATTAATGCGCTATTAGAGCTTATTAGATATCAAAGTCTGATGAGCTACAGGTAAGGAACAGCTTATATTTGGGGAGGAGGTGGTGTAAAGATAGACGGAAGGGGAGGAAAGTGGTTAATTGGAGGTAAAGAAAAGTCAGAAGAGGGTGGAACTGCGAGGATCTTGTACAACAGGGGGTGGAGAAGGAAAAAAAGTAGAGGGCGAGTTGAATATGGGAGGGATAGGGT